>CAJHQP010000413.1:0-196033 GCA_905132765.1 Moricandia arvensis | reverse complement strand
AGTTGCTAGCTGAACCTGCTTCTCTGCTGTGCGTCTATGGCAGTTAAAGATTGAATCCATCTCCTTTTGCCATTCTAAGTATGTATCTGGATCAAACTCTCCATAGAAGGGTGGAATCTGGAAAACTTTTTCTCTTCTCTGCAACAACTCCTTTGTTGCTTTGCTCTCAGCCTTCTTCTCATTGTTTCTATTGATTCCAAAAGAATACATGGAAGATCTACTTGGTATTGGATAGATTTCGTGCTCCTAGGATAGATCTTCAAACCCTAACCTTCAAGTGGCTCTGATACCACTTGGTACGGCCCTGGAATGGCTGTATCTCCCTGGATCACTTGAAGGGGGGGTGTGGACGATGATAGATGATGGAGATGGTCTTCTCCTTAGAGCTATGAGATGCTCTAAAGATGTTTAGCTACTCCTGAGACACAGGGGCGTCCTGCTTGATTTCTAGGATGGATCACAGAAGGTTCAACTCTTCTTTAGTGTGATATAAAACTGCTCACAAACGTGAACAGGATAAAGAAGTCTCCTAAGAGATGATTTGTCTGAGCCAAAGCTTAAGTTTATTGAATAATGGTTTATTGTTTACATGGAGGCTCGTGGCTACATAAATAAGAAAGAAGAAAACGAAATCCTAAGCTAAAAAAAAACCTAAACTTAAACCAAGTTGGTTTAGTCTAAACCTATTCCTAATTGGTTTACTAACCCTAAACCCAATTGCAATTGGTTTACACTTAATAAAAATCATAAATAAACTTAAAATAAACCATATTAGACGTGCTTAATCTTCTTGGCCCAATCATAATCCAAGCTGGCTTGTCTTTCCACTTTTTGGGCCGATAAAGGCCTTTTTCGAACAACTCTTGCTTGGGCTCAATCCATCTTCTTTCTGCTACGACCAAGTACCTCCTTAAGCTAATTTGGATGATGAAAATACTCCTGATAATCCATTTCCAGCTCTGGTTCTTCATCTTCCATTTCCAACTCATTTCTCGGCCATGTCGGTTTGACCGGTCCATTTCTCGATCATGCAAGACCATCCATTTCATTTCCTGCCCAACCAGCTTCCTTCCATCCATTTCCTGGTCAATAAGACTGCATACTAGACGTCCATGTTGGTCCATAGACACTCCTATCTTTATAAAGGCCTCATCAAGGCCCATAGCCTTCTGTCGGTCCAATACCTCATGAATAAGGCCAATAAGCTCTCCAATGAGCCCATTAAGCTGTGCTATGGCCCATAGTCTTTCTGATACGTGTATTGGCTTCCAGAGAATAGATTTGAAGCTGATCCAGGTCGCACCAGACTTGCATCACCGGCTTAGGAAACTTACCCAAGGCTCAAGATCAGTGGAGGAGTATTACCAGGAGATGGAGTTGCTCATGCTAAGAGCTAACATATCAGAAGATAGAGAAGCAACCATGTCAAGGTTCCTATGTGGTCTAAACCGAGAGATACAAGACAATGTTGAGATGCAACATTATGTGGAGCTTGAAGAGATGCTACACAAAGCTATTCTTGTGGAGCAACAGCTCAAGAGGAAGGGACATTCACGCAGCCACTATGGCTCTAACCGGTTACACAACACCAAGGAAGAGAAGACACCTTACCCTAAGGAGTCTAAGCCGTTCCAGAAGGATCACAAGTCCTATCCAAGAGAAGAGACCAAACCAAGCAGTGCTTTTGACAAGGGCAAAGGCAAGGTTGAAGCCTCTAGTTCAAGAGCTCGTGATGTCAAGTGTTTCAAGTGCCAAGGAAGAGGTCATTACGCCTCTGAATGTACCAACAAAAGAGTCATGATTTTGCTGGAAGATGGAGAGTATGCCTCAGAAGATGACATCACCGAGTCTGACCAAGAAGATACTGAAGAAGAACATGAAGAAGGACCAGTCCAGGGGAAGCGTTTAGTAGCAAGAAGACTTCTAAGCTTGCAAAACAAGGCTGAGGAGCTGGAGCAGCGTGAGAACCTCTTCTACACCCGGTGCTTGGTCCAAGGGAAAGTGTGCAGCCTCATTGTTGATGGAGGTAGTTGTGTGAATGCTGCGAGTGAAACCCTGGTCAAGAAGTTGGGATTGAAGGTTCAGAAGCATCCCAAACCTTACCGGCTACAATGGCTGAATGAATAAGGCACCATGAAGGTCTCGAGTCAAGTCCTTATTCCCTTAGCCATTGGGAGATATGAAGATGAAGTCTTGTGTGATGTGTTGCCTATGGAAGCTGGTCACATACTTCTTGGAAGACCTTGGTAATCTGATCGCCGAGTTATCCATGATGGCTTCACCAACAAGCAATCCTTTGAGTTCAAGGGACGCAAGACCACTCTGGTTCCCTTGACACCTAAGGAAGTTCAACAAGATCAGGTTCAACTCCAAAAGAAGAAGGAGATTGATCTAAATCCGGCTGGAACTAAGCAGCCTAACTTCTATGCTAACATGGGTGATATCAAAAGAACTCTTTACTCTCAACAATCTGCTATCTTACTTGCGTTTAAAGAAACTCTTTTGAACCTAACAGATTCTACACCGGTGTATCCGAGTGAAATGGTTTCTCTTTTGCAGGAGTTTCAAGATGTATTTCCAGACGACAATCCCATTGGTTTACCACCTTTGAGAGGGATTGAGCACCAGATAGACTTTGTTCCAGGATCTACACTTCCAAACCGACCAGCATACAGAACCAATCCGGTTGAGACCAAGGAGTTACAAAGACAAGTAGAGGAACTCGTGGAGAAGGGCTATATCCGAGAGAGTTTGAGCCCATGTGCTGTACCAGTGCTCCTAGTGCCTAAGAAGGATGGTACATGGCGTATGTGTGTTGATTGTAGATCAATCAACAACATCACAGTGAAGTATCGCCATCCTATCCCTAGACTTGATGATATGCTTGATGAATTGCATGGTTCTTGCATCTTTTCTAAGATAGATTTGAAAAGTGGTTATCATCAGATTAGGATGAAAGAAGGAGATGAATGGAAAACCGCATTCAAAACTAAACATGGATTGTATGAGTGGTTAGTTATGCCATTTGGATTAACCAATGCACCTAGTACATTCATGAGGTTAATGAATCATGTTCTTAGGTCATTCATAGGCATTTCGGTTGTAGTATACTTTGATGACATCTTAGTATATAGCAAGAACTTAGAAGAACATCTAGAACATCTTAGGGCTGTCCTGAATGTTTTAAGGAATGAAAAGCTTTATGCCAACTTGAAGAAGTGCACCTTTTGCACGGATAACTTGGGTTTCCTAGGTTTTGTTGTAAGTGCAGATGGAGTTAAGGTCGATGAGGAGAAGATCAAAGCCATCAAAGACTGGCCGAGTCCAACCACAGTAGGAGAAGTGAGGAGTTTCCATGGGCTTGCTGGGTTCTATAGGCGATTTGTGAGAGACTTTAGCACCATTGCAGCTCCCTTGACTGAAGTGATAAAGAAGGATGTCGGATTCAAGTGGGGAGAAGCACAAGAGAGGGCTTTCCGGAACCTCAAAGAGAAGCTTACTCAATCACCTCTTCTTATGCTTCCTGACTTTACTAAAACGTTTGAAATAGAATGTGATGCCTCAGGAATTGGAATTGGTGCTGTATTGATGCAGGATAGGAGACCTATAGCCTACTTCAGTGAGAAGCTTGGAGGAGCCACTCTCAACTATGCAACCTATGACAAAGAACTCTATGCCTTGGTGAGGGCATTACAAACGTGGCAACATTACTTGTGGCCCAAGGAGTTTGTCATACACACTGATCATGAGTCCCTAAAGTACTTAAAAGGGCAGAGTAAGCTTAGCAAGAGACACGCAAGGTGGGTTGAATTCATTGAGACCTTCCCATACGTGATCAAGTATAAACAAGGTAAGGAGAACATAGTTGCTGATGCACTATCTCGGAGGTATGTTCTCTTGACCACTCTAGATGCTAAGTTACTTGGTTTTGAGCAGATAAAAGATATGTATGTTACTGACCATGATTTCAAGGAAGCCTATGCTTCTTGTGAGAAGTTTGCTGCAGGACATTACTTCAGGCTAGAAGGCTACTTGTTTTATGATAATAGATTGTGTGTGCCTAACTGCTCTTTGAGCGATCTCTTTGTCAGGGAATCCCATGGGGGCAGTCTAATGGGACACTTTGGGGTTGCCAAGACCTTAAAAGTTTTGCAGGATCACTTCTATTGGCCGCATATGAAGAGAGATGTGGAGAGAATCTGTGGGAGGTGTGCTACTTGCAAGCATGCCAAGTCCCAAGTCCAATCCCAGGGTTTGTATACTCCTTTACCCATCCCACACCATCCCTGGAATGACATTTCCATGGATTTTGTTGTTGGATTACCTAGGACTAGGACCGGAAAGGACTCAATCTTTGTTGTTGTTGATAGGTTCTCTAAGATGGCACATTTCATAGCATGTCATAAGACTGATGATGCATTGCATGTTGCTAACTTGTTCTTTAAAGAAGTTGTTCGTTTGCATGGCATGCCTAGAACTATAGTTTCTGATAGGGATACTAAGTTTCTTAGTTACTTCTGGAAGACACTTTGGTCTAAGCTAGGCACTAAACTGTTGTTTTCTACTACTTGTCACCCGCAAACTGATGGACAAACTGAAGTGGTTAATAGAACCTTAGGAACACTCCTGCGTGCATTCATTAAAAAGAACTGAAGGACATGGGAAGAATACTTACCACACTGTGAATTTGCATACAATCACGCTATGCATTCTGCCTCTAAGTATTCACCTTTTGAGATTGTTTATGGGTTCAATCCCACCTCTCCTTTGGATCTAATGCCTTTACCTGAGTGTGAAAGGATCAGTCTAGATGGCAAGAAGAAAGCAGAGATGGTCCAACGGATCCATGAGAAGGCTAGACAAAACATTGAGCAGAAAACCAAGCTTTATGAGAAGCAAGCCAACAAGGGGAGACGTGTGAGGACCTTTGAAGTTGGTGACCAAGTTTGGTTGCACCTGAGGAAAGATAGGTTCCCCAACGAGAGGAAGTCCAAACTGATGCCAAGGGTTGATGGACCTTTCGAGATCATCCACAAGATCAATGACAATGCCTACAAACTTGATCTCCAAGGTAAGTACGATGTATCAAATAGCTTCAATGTCACTGACTTGGCTCCTTTTGCTGTAGATGAACCTGATTTGAGGACAAATCCTTTTCAAGAGGGAGGGGATGATGTGATCATGGACCGGATCACTAAGGAGAACAAGGAGAGTCTAGATGAGCCACATGAAGCCACATTGCACCAGCAGCCTGGTGATGATGCTCTAGCCATTCCTGAAGGTCCCATGACTCGTTCCAGAGTCAAGAAGCTTAAAGAGAATGTTGTTGGATTACTCACTTCACATCCACAACAAGAAAGTCTTGGACAAGGTCTGATCCGAGGTGTCTTGATCACAATTCAAGCCATCTCTACATCAAGCTGAGTTAGTGTCTAGGCAAGACATGGGGTGCGTGCTCTTTTCCTTGCTTTTGGTTTTGTCCCACGAGGTTTTCCGGAGGAAGGTTTTTAACGAGGCCACAACTTGTCTTCACATCACTTAGGCCCTATCTCGGTCCAAGTCTAGAAAGAAGTTTACATTTTATGTTATTTTTAAGCATATGTTAAAGTTAAACCATAGTTTCCATTTTGCTTATTTCCGAAACCCTAGAGAGCTTGTTCTCGGTTTCTTTTTATTTAAAGGGTTCCTAAACCCTATTGTAACGCATCCAACTTTTGATCAACGAGTATTCTTTCTCCTTGACGGCTCTCTCTCTAGAAAGTGTGTCGAGTTCTGGTGTGTAATATCCAGAGACCTAAGGGTGTCTAAATCGGTGTGTCATATCCGGTTTGTTCATCTAGGAGTATCAAGAGTTCATCCATCCCTCTTGTGTCACCATTCAATCCACACGCCTTGAAGAATTTGAGTCTCTGATTCGTTCTTGCAAGGATTATCCATTCCCATCAACCAAAGAGCATCCTAGGGACGTACCAGGTTTCTTCCATGGATTATCTTCAGTATATTGGACCAGATGTGGTGGTTTGGCTTCTTCTTTGGACTCTTGAAGCTACTGAAGTCGCCATTTCCTTTGAGCTCTCCATCTTAGAGAGTTTGGACCAGTGGACAATAGAATGTACCAACTGGTTTTGCAAGAAACAGAACTTGAAACTGAACCTTTGATGAAGCTTGCTTGACTGAGCTGAAGCTTTCTTCCAGAGACTTGTATACTGTCCTATCTTGAGTTCTGGCGAGATTCTTCCCTCTTGGAAGACCTTTGGACCAGTGGATAAAGAGATGTAGCAGAAACTGTTTTGGAGACAGTTTTGAGAAGATGATGATTTGCGGAAGCTATGAAGGTTTCAAGAGCTTGGAAGCTCTGATACAATGTGATAATGGAGATAATATGAAGAGGATAAGTAAGATTAATCCAAACAAGGAGTCTAGGAGTATCAGGAGAAGAGTCATATCTCTTGTGTCACCATTCAATCCACTGCCTTTGAGAAACTTGAGTCTTTTGATTCGTTTCTGCAAAGGATTATCCCATCTGTTCCAGAGCATCATCCTAGGATCTTATTAAAGAAGACTACAACCATGGCGTGTCCAGAGGCCTCCCCAATTTCTATCCCCTTCCTCCTACTCAGAATGAAGAGATCTCTTGAAGAAAGAAGGCTTTGGAGTTGTTTTGCAAGCAAAACTCTAAACCAAGCCTCTACAAGCAATTTTCATGTTCTTTCCAAGATGGAGTCTCTCACTGTGTTCCAGAAGGTGGCGCCTGGTAATCAGGAAGAAAGGAGGGGTCTTAAGCATGAGTGTTTCAAATAGAAAGCACACACAAGGAAATGGAGTGGGGTAGAGAACCCAAACTCCAAATCTGTCAAGTTCAAGTGAACTGTGTGCCTTGGAGGTTCAAGGAACCAGCTCAGGTTCCTTGGTTGTAAGTTAACCTCCTAACCCTTAATAAGAGCTTGTGTATTAATGTCTGATTGTGTTCAGTGGTGTGTTTAGGATCTTAGGGACAGTTCAAAGTTGCTAGAGTTGTTGAATCTAGTTTCTGTCCCATGATACTTAAAAGTTGTGTGTGTGTTGTTCTAGGATTCTTTAAGCTTGCTAGCATGCTTATGTTTAGTTTCTGTTCTAGAATCATTTTTTGTATTGTGTCTGGCCTAAGTGAGTTGCTTAGTCTCAGTTTGTGTCTTGTTGCATTGCTAAAGTTCTAGGAGATTTTCCTGGTCATGTGTTGCGTTCATGGTTGTGTAGCTTGATTAGATGAGTTTTCTAGTCTAAGCTACTGTTTTTAAATTTTCATTGCATTCTGTTCTGTCATATGTGTGATAAAATGAGCCTAGATGCCTTGTATTTGATGAGTTATCATGCTTGAGCATTTAGAGAATTGGTTTTCTTGGATTTGAGCTAAATGAGTTGTTTAGATTCTGTCCATTGCATTTTCTTAAAACATTGGGATTAGAATTGGTGAGTTATCAATGTCTGATCCTAGTGTGTGTGGTCTGATTCTTGCTGGAGTTTGAGTGATGTTTCAGGTACACAAGAGGTGCTCTATGTTCATCATCAAACCGAGACAAAGAGGAAGGCTTTGCCCATGTGTTCAGAGCCTACACATGATGTATATTCCTGGTTGATCCAGAGCCTACACATGATGTATATTCCTGACCATGGAGAGATATCTTTTTTTGGAGAACCGGTTGACTTAAGCGCAGGCTGTTTGGTTGTTGCGCTCCTGGTTCAAAGAGACAAGCAAGGAAAACTGGTGGTTTAAGGCAGTGGAGCAGAGACCAAGGGTGGATCAGTTGGCTTAAGCGCAGGTGTTGGTACTGTTGTGCTCCTGGTTCAAGTTCAGTGTTGCTCACTTCCAAGCTTGGTCCTTCACCTATACTCTCTGGATCAAGCTTGAGGAGGGGTAATGGTGAGCAATCCTGAAGGTCCAAGTAGTCCATTTCCTCACCTCAGATCAGAAGGAGGATTCAAGTGTCCAAAAGACACTCCTCATTATTCTCATTTCACCAAATGCAAGGGGAGTAACCATTTCATTCTTTGAGTTAAAGTTTGATTGGTTTATGCCTTGAGAATTGATGCAAGTGTTTATGCATTATGTTGTAGGTACTTGGATCTCTCTGTAGCAGAAGCTGGTGGCCCCTTAAGTCCTTTCAACATGGCGAGTAGTCAGAAGAGAGGGGGAGACACAACTGGCCTTAAGAAGAGTTCCAAGATGATGGTATGTGCAAGTGGTGGAGTTCACGCTTGCACCACAAGTTTGGCCATGATCCAGAGCCTAAGGACTCCACCATGAATTATCTGAAGCTCCTTAGGCTCACTGGCTAATCCCTAGGCTTTGAAGAACTCTACTATTTTCCTTAGCTGGTTTTGTCCCAAATAGGTTTTCTGGCTAAGGTTTTTAATGAGGGAGCTTCTTCAAGGTTCCAAGCTTGTCCAAGGATCTCCTGTGGTCAAGCTTGAGGGGGAGTGTTGGAATGAAGAAGGAAGAAGCACCAGTTGAGAGTGAAGGTTGCTTGTGCAAAGATTGTGCAAAAATAATTATGTGCAAAGTTTGTACAAAAAGATTATTTTGCACAAGATTTGCACAAGAAAGATAATGAAGTGCAAAGTTCGGGTCAGCCTCAAAACACCCAAAGATCAATGTGCAAAACAAGGGTTGAAGATAATCTTTTGTGCAAAGTTTGTGCAAAAGAATCAAGACCAAGATTAGTGAAGTGCAAAGTCCGGGTCTTCTCACCTCGGCCAAGAAACTGCTAAAGGTACGAGTTGTATGTAAGTTTTATTATGAACAGAATGAAGAACACAAGAGAAAAAGAAGAGTTTGATTCGAGAACAAGAGGAGAGAGAGAGAGAAGAGTGTTTACTCGAGAGAATAGAGAAGGAGTTTATTTCCTTAAACTGAATAATGGTCTGGAGAGCTACATAAATAGACATGGGGAGACAGAAGAGAAAATAATAAACAATTATCCACTTGCTTCTGCTTCCCAACTGTCATCAACCAGTTTGAATTCGAAATTTGAATTTGAACACTGTGATGTAGTTGAGGCATGTAGTCGAGGCATGTAGTCGACTATATCACTGGACTATGTAACCTGTGATGTAGTTGAGGCATGTAGTTGACTATATCACAGGACTATATAACCAGATGTCCTTCTCTTCTCTTGATGTCTCCATCTTTTATTCATGTCTTCATGTCAATACTCCCCCTCAAGCTTATCCACAGGATATGGTTAAGCTTGGAACCCATGAAGACATCCCTCATTAAAACCTTTGTGTGCAAAACCCAGTGGGATAAAAACATACAAAGGAAAGAGTAGATGCTTCATGGCTAAGGGGATCATGATCTGGCCAAGTCTATGAGTCCTAACCTTGGACGAATGGACTCACAGACTTTGGTACTTGCTCCTTTTGTGAAGATATCAGCTAGTTGATCCTCACTTATTGTGTAGCATGGTAGGATGATCTGTTGCTCCACTGCTTGTCTTACTTTGTGACAATCCACCTCAATGTGCTTTGTCCTCTCATGAAACACTGAGTTTGATGCTATGTGAATAGCTGCTTGATTATCACAGTGCATTGTGATTGGTGTTGTAGTCTCTATACCCAAGTCTTTGAGCAGGTTTCTGATCCAAATGAGTTCACTGGTAAGTTTCCTCATTGCTCTATACTCTGCCTCAGCACTTGAACATGAAACTATCTTCTGCTTCTTGCTCTTCCAGGTAACCAGATTCCCTCCGATGAAGGTGCAATATCCTGTTGTAGACTTCCTGTCTACTCTATCACCAGCCCAGTCTGCATCACAATAGCCAACCACTTCTGTGTTGCCATTACAGCCCATCCATACTCCTTGTCCAGGAGCTCCACTGAGGTATTTGAGTATCCTTTCCACCATTTTCCAGTGATGAACCTTTGGCACTTGCATATGCTGGCTCACCTGGTTCACAGCAAAACAAATATCAGGTCTAGTTATGGTTAGATAGATGAGCTTACCCACTAGTCTTCTGTACTGCTTTGGATCATCAAATGAGGTGTCTTCATACTCCCCCTCACGCAAGATTTTGTAGCCATCCTCCAATGGAGTCTTTGCTGGTTTTTCTCCAAGCATACCTGCTTCATTCAAGAGATCAAGTGTGTACTTTCTTTGGGATAAGAAGAGGCCCTCTTTAGATCGGCATACTTCTATTCCAAGAAAGTACTTTAGTTCACCCAAATCCTTAATATCAAATACAGATTTCAAGTAAGCTTTAGTGGTTTGTATACCTTCTTTGTCACTCCCTGTGATGATGATATCATCAACATACACAAGGATGACTACTATACCTTGTTGACTGGTGAGAGTGAATAGGGTATGATCTGCCTCCGAACTACTAAACCCTTTTCCATTAAGAGTGGTGCTCAGCTTGTGGTACCAAGCTCTAGTTGATTGCTTAAGTCCATAGATAGCCTTCTTGAGTCTCAACACATTTCCTGGTTGATGCGCCCCTAGGATGCTCTTTGGTTGATGGGAATGGATAATCCTTACAAGAACGAATCAGAGACTCAAGTTCTTCAAGGCGTGTGGATTGAATGGTGACACAAGAGGGATGGACGAACTCTTGATACTCCTATATGAACAAACCGGGTATGACACACCGATTTAGACACCCTTAGGTCTCTGGATATTACACACCAGAACTCGACACACTTTCTAGAGAGAGAGCCGTCAAGGAGAAAGAATACTCGTTGATCAAAAGTTGGATGCGTTACAATAGGGTTTAGGAACCCTTTAAATAAAAAGAAACCGAGAACAAGCTCTCTAGGGTTTCGGAAATAAGCAAAATGGAAACTATGGTTTAACTTTAACATATGCTTAAAAATAACATAAAATGTAAACTTCTTTCTAGACTTGGACCGAGATAGGGCCTAAGTGATGTGAAGACAAGTTGTGGCCTCGTTAAAAACCTTCCTCCGGAAAACCTCGTGGGACAAAACCAAAAGCAAGGAAAAGAGCACGCACCCCATGTCTTGCCTAGACACTAACTCAGCTTGATGTAGAGATGGCTTGAATTGTGATCAAGACACCTCGGATCAGACCTTGTCCAAGACTTTCTTGTTGTGGATGTGAAGTGAGTAATCCAACAACATTCTCTTTAAGCTTCTTGACTCTGGAACGAGTCATGGGACCTTCAGGAATGGCTAGAGCATCATCACCAGGCTGCTGGTGCAATGTGGCTTCATGTGGCTCATCTAGACTCTCCTTGTTCTCCTTAGTGATCCGGTCCATGATCACATCATCCCCTCCCTCTTGAAAAGGATTTGTCCTCAAATCAGGTTCATCTACAGCAAAAGGAGCCAAGTCAGTGACATTGAAGCTATTTGATACATCGTACTTACCTTGGAGATCAAGTTTGTAGGCATTGTCATTGATCTTGTGGATGATCTCGAAAGGTCCATCAACCCTTGGCATCAGTTTGGACTTCCTCTCGTTGGGGAACCTATCTTTCCTCAGGTGCAACCAAACTTGGTCACCAACTTCAAAGGTCCTCACACGTCTCCCCTTGTTGGCTTGCTTCTCATAAAGCTTGGTTTTCTGCTCAATGTTTTGTCTAGCCTTCTCATGGATCCGTTGGACCATCTCTGCTTTCTTCTTGCCATCTAGACTGATCCTTTCACACTCAGGTAAAGGCATTAGATCCAAAGGAGAGGTGGGATTGAACCCATAAACAATCTCAAAAGGTGAATACTTAGAGGCAGAATGCATAGCGTGATTGTATGCAAATTCACAGTGTGGTAAGTATTCTTCCCATGTCCTTCAGTTCTTTTTAATGAATGCACGCAGGAGTGTTCCTAAGGTTCTATTAACCACTTCAGTTTGTCCATCAGTTTGCGGGTGACAAGTAGTAGAAAACAACAGTTTAGTGCCTAGCTTAGACCAAAGTGTCTTCCAGAAGTAACTAAGAAACTTAGTATCCCTATCAGAAACTATAGTTCTAGGCATGCCATGCAAACGAACAACTTCTTTAAAGAACAAGTTAGCAACATGCAATGCATCATCAGTCTTATGACATGCTATGAAATGTGCCATCTTAGAGAACCTATCAACAACAACAAAGATTGAGTCCTTTCCGGTCCTAGTCCTAGGTAATCCAACAACAAAATCCATGGAAATGTCATTCCAGGGATGGTGTGGGATGGGTAAAGGAGTATACAAACCCTGGGATTGGACTTGGGACTTGGCATGCTTGCAAGTAGCACACCTCCCACAGATTCTCTCCACATCTCTCTTCATATGCGGCCAATAGAAGTGATCCTGCAAAACTTTTAAGGTCTTGGCAACCCCAAAGTGTCCCATTAGACTGCCCCCATGGGATTCCCTGACAAAGAGATCGCTCAAAGAGCAGTTAGGCACACACAATCTATTATCATAAAACAAGTAGCCTTCTAGCCTGAAGTAATGTCCTGCAGCAAACTTCTCACAAGAAGCATAGGCTTCCTTGAAATCATGGTCAGTAACATACATATCTTTTATCTGCTCAAAACCAAGTAACTTAGCATCTAGAGTGGTCAAGAGAACATACCTCCGAGATAGTGCATCAGCAACTATGTTCTCCTTACCTTGTTTATACTTGATCACGTATGGGAAGGTCTCAATGAATTCAACCCACCTTGCGTGTCTCTTGCTAAGCTTACTCTGCCCTTTTAGATACTTTAGGGACTCATGATCAGTGTGTATGACAAACTCCTTGGGCCACAAGTAATGTTGCCACGTTTGTAATGCCCTCACCAAGGCATAGAGTTCTTTGTCATAGGTTGCATAGTTGAGAGTGGCTCCTCCAAGCTTCTCACTGAAGTAGGCTATAGGTTTCCTATCCTGCATCAATACAGCACCAATTCCAATTCCTGAGGCATCACATTCTATTTCAAACGTTTTAGTAAAGTCAGGAAGCATAAGAAGAGGTGATTGAGTAAGCTTCTCTTTTAGGTTCTGGAAAGCCCTCTCTTGTGCTTCTCCCCACTTGAATCCGACATCCTTCTTTATCACTTCAGTCAAGGGAGCTGCAATGGTGCTAAAGTCTCTCACAAATCGCCTATAGAACCCAGCAAGCCCATGGAAACTCCTCACTTCTCCTACTGTGGTTGGACTCGGCCAGTCTTTGATGGCTTTGATCTTCTCCTCATCGACCTTAACTCCATCTGCACTTACAACAAAACCTAGGAAAACCAAGTTATCCGTGCAAAAGGTGCACTTCTTCAAGTTGGCATAAAGCTTTTCATTCCTTAAAACATTCAGGACAGCCCTAAGATGTTCTAGATGTTCTTCTAAGTTCTTGCTATATACTAAGATGTCATCAAAGTATACTACAACAGAAATGCCTATGAATGACCTAAGAACATGATTCATTAACCTCATGAATGTACTAGGTGCATTGGTTAATCCAAATGGCATAACTAACCACTCATATAATCCATGTTTAGTTTTGAATGCAGTTTTCCATTCATCTCCTTCTTTCATCCTAATCTGATGATAACCACTTTTCAAATCTATCTTAGAAAAGATGCAAGAACCATGCAATTCATCAAGCATATCATCAAGTCTAGGGATAGGATGGCGATACTTCACTGTGATGTTGTTGATTGATCTACAATCAACACACATACGCCATGTACCATCCTTCTTAGGCACTAGGAGCACTGGTACAGCACATGGGCTCAAACTCTCTCGGATATAGCCCTTCTCCATGAGTTCCTCTACTTGTCTTTGTAACTCCTTGGTCTCAACCGGATTGGTTCTGTATGCTGGACGGTTTGGAAGTGTAGATCCTGGAACAAAGTCTATCTGGTGCTCAATCCCTCTCAAAGGTGGTAAACCAATGGGATTGTCGTCTGGAAATACATCTTGAAACTCCTGCAAAAGAGAAACCATTTCACTCGGATACACCGGTGTAGAATCTGTTAGGTTCAAAAGAGTTTCTTTAAACACAAGTAAGATAGCAGATTGTTGAGAGTAGAGAGTTCTTTTGATATCACCCATGTTAGCATAGAAGTTAGGCTGCTTAGTTCCAGCCGGATTTAGATCAATCTCCTTCTTCTTTTGGAGTTGAACCTGATCTTGTTGAACTTCCTTAGGTGTCAAGGGAACCAGAGTGGTCTTGCGTCCCTTGAACTCAAAGGAGTGCTTGTTGGTGAAGCCATCATGGATAACTCGGCGATCAGATTGCCAAGGTCTTCCAAGAAGTATGTGACCAGCTTCCATAGGCAACACATCACACAAGACTTCATCTTCATATCTCCCAATGGCTAAGGGAATAAGGACTTGACTTGAGACCTTCATGGTGCCTTCTTCATTCAGCCATTGTAGCCGGTAAGGTTTGGGATGCTTCTGAACCTTCAATCCCAACTTCTTGACCAGGGTTTCACTCGCAGCATTCACACAACTACCTCCATCAACAATGAGGCTGCACACTTTCCCTTGGACCAAGCACCGGGTGTAGAAGAGGTTCTCACGCTGCTCCAGCTCCTCAGCCTTGTTTTGCAAGCTTAGAAGTCTTCTTGCTACTAAAAGCTTCCCCTGGACTGGTCCTTCTTCATGTTCTTCTTCAGTGTCTTCTTGGTCAGACTCGGTGATGTCATCTTCTGAGGCATACTCTCCATCTTCCAGCAAAATCATGACTCTCTTGTTGGTACATTCAGAGGCGTAATGACCTCTTCCTTGGCACTTGAAACACTTGACATCACGAGCTCTGGAACTAGAGGCTTCAACCTTGCCTTTGCCCTTGTCAAAAGCACTGCTTGGTTTGGTCTCTTCTCTTGGATAGGACTTGTGATCCTTCTGGAACGGCTTAGACTCCTTAGGGTAAGGTGTCTTCTCTTCCTTTGTGTTGTGTAACCGGTTAGAGCCATAGTGGTTGCGTGAATGTCCCTTCCTCTTGAGCTGCTGCTCCACAAGAATAGCTTTGTGTAGCATCTCTTCAAGCTCCACATAGTGTTGCATCTCAACATTGTCTTGTATCTCTCGGTTTAAACCACATAGGAACCTTGACATGGTTGCTTCTCTATCTTCTGATATGCTCGCTCTTAGCATGAGCAACTCCATCTCCTGGTAATACTCCTCCACTGATCTTGAGCCTTGGGTAAGTTTCCTAAGCCGGTGATGCAAGTCTCTGTGGTAGTGACTTGGAACAAACCTCTTGCGCATGATAGACTTCATCTCTGTCCAAGTCTCAACTGGTTCCTCTCCATTCCTTCTACGAGTTGTGATGTACTGATCCCACCAACTTAGAGCATAGTCATAGAACTCGGTAGCAGCAATCTGAATCTTCTTGTGGTTTGTGTACTGCTTACACTGAAAGACTAGCTCAATCTTCTTCTCCCACTCAAGGTAGGCATCCGGATCAGCTTTGCCATGGAATGGGGGTATCTTTATCTTCAAACCAGCAAGCTCATCTCCCTGGTTCATTCTTCTCTCTTGGGCACGCCTATGTCTTCTTTGGCTTTGTCTTGAGGATGAACTGAGGTGTTCATACTCATTGTCAGTCTCCTCATAACCGGCATGCTCTTGGCGAGTTGCATGAGGTCTCTCTTCTCTCCTAGTCTCCCGGTTTGGAGCTTGACCAGTAGCTCTCCTGATGTCTTCTCTGAGCTCCCTCCGGATGTCATTGAGGTTGGTTCTCATCATCTCGGTCATGGTTGCTACCATGTTCTGATTGAGTTGAGCCGACATAGCCTCCATGAGAAGCTTGTTCTTCCTAACGAGTGCAGCTTCTTCTTCAGACTCGGATCCCATGCTTCCTGCACAAAGGTAAACAAAAATAACCAGTAAAAGGGTTCAAGGTAACGAGATAAGCAAAAAGGAAAAAGGATAAAACAACCTAAAGCTTCTTCTGCAAGACAAAAGCAAAAAGGATAATCGGCTACAAGCAAAAAGGAGATTAGGGTTTGCCGATTCAAGTAAAAAGGAAATTCTTTAAACTTTGTCTAAACTTTTCTAAGCTTGTCTAGCACCCTAAACAACCTTAATCTACTCGTGTTCAAGGTGATTATCAAGTTAAACAGGTGAAACAAAGTGACCTAAAAGGAAAAAGACAACTTGTGCGGCTAGGGTTTCTATCGCTCTAGGGTTTCTTGCAAGCAAAAAGGAAAAGTTTAAAAAATCTTGTCTAGTTTCTTATGAAACTCGAGCAGCCCTAAACAGATTAGATCTATTGCTTAATCAAGGTAATAGAGATGAAACACGGATGAAACAAAAACAATAAGAGAGAAAACGAGCACTTCCCAACCAAAGTTGCTCTGATACCACTTGATGCGCCCCTAGGATGCTCTTTGGTTGATGGGAATGGATAATCCTTACAAGAACGAATCAGAGACTCAAGTTCTTCAAGGCGTGTGGATTGAATGGTGACACAAGAGGGATGGACGAACTCTTGATACTCCTATATGAACAAACCGGATATGACACACCGATTTAGACACCCTTAGGTCTCTGGATATTACACACCAGAACTCGACACACTTTCTAGAGAGAGAGCCGTCAAGGAGAAAGAATACTCGTTGATCAAAAGTTGGATGCGTTACAATAGGGTTTAGGAACCCTTTAAATAAAAAGAAACCGAGAACAAGCTCTCTAGGGTTTCGGAAATAAGCAAAATGGAAACTATGGTTTAACTTTAACATATGCTTAAAAATAACATAAAATGTAAACTTCTTTCTAGACTTGGACCGAGATAGGGCCTAAGTGATGTGAAGACAAGTTGTGGCCTCGTTAAAAACCTTCCTCCGGAAAACCTCGTGGGACAAAACCAAAAGCAAGGAAAAGAGCACGCACCCCATGTCTTGCCTAGACACTAACTCAGCTTGATGTAGAGATGGCTTGAATTGTGATCAAGACACCTCGGATCAGACCTTGTCCAAGACTTTCTTGTTGTGGATGTGAAGTGAGTAATCCAACAACATTCTCTTTAAGCTTCTTGACTCTGGAACGAGTCATGGGACCTTCAGGAATGGCTAGAGCATCATCACCAGGCTGCTGGTGCAATGTGGCTTCATGTGGCTCATCTAGACTCTCCTTGTTCTCCTTAGTGATCCGGTCCATGATCACATCACTGGTTTGACCATGTCTTCTAAACCAGGAGGAGGGCGCATGTAGACTTCATCTTCTAGTTCTCCTTGAAGAAAGGCATTCTTCACATCCATTTGCCACAAATCCCACTCCAAGTTGGTTGCAAGTGAGAGAATGATCCTGATGGTGTGAAGCTTTGCTACTGGTGCAAAAGTATCCAAGTAATCTTCTCCATAAGTTTGGGTGAATCCTCTTGCTACCAGCCTTGTTTTCTTTCTTTCTGGTTTCCCATTAGCTAGATACTTGATGGTGTAGAGTAGACGGCTAGTTACAGCTTTCTTGCCTCTTGGGAGCTCAGTTTCAAACCAAGTATCATTCTTGATCATGGCATTGATTGTGAGTTTTATGTTAGAATGAGAGATTTAGAAGCAGTTTACTGCTGAAGAATGAAGAACATGAAGAACAAGAGAGAGAGAGAGAGAGAGAGAGAGAGAGAGAGAGGGATTTCGAAATTCAAAGAGAGAGAAGGATAGAAATGATTTCCTTGCAAGAAATGGTTCATGTGAGGGTTACATTTATAGAGAGAGGACAAAGCAAAATAATAAACAAATAAAGAACCAGACAAATAAAGAACTAATAAACTATTCTTCTGCTCTTCTGCCTTGGACAGAAGTGGGGGGGACCAAAGACCAAGCAGATGGGAGAAAGGGACATCTCCTCAATGGTTGGGAGCCTAATCCCACACGTGACTCCTTGCTGTTCTCCACTTCCTTGCTGTTCTCCACTCCCTTAGCTCCTTGGTGACCAGAATAAGTCTTCTTAGTTAGGTAAGTTCATTTCTGGTTCCTCCTGTCCCTTTGCCTACCTTGTACTCCAAGTTAGGTCACTTGTACGGACAGACTTGTCCCACAAGTTTGTACGGACATACTTGATCCACAAGCTTCCCTTGATTAGTTCTGCTTCTGTTATTTGAAATGTCCTCTCATTCTTTCTAACTTCATGTCGCCATTTCCTTTCTTTATTGGCTTCATGTCAACACTCCCCCTCAAGCTTGACCATGTGGAACAAGTCAAGCTTGGAAGCCATGAAGCATTCCCTCATTAAAACCTCAGCTAGGTAAAACCACATGGGAGAAAAACCAAGCCAAGGAAAAAGAGTAGAACACTTCATGGAGGAGAGATCAGTGACATGTGAGGTCTATGAGCCCAAGTTTTGGATGAATGAACTCACAGACCTTAGTACTCGCAGCCTTTGTGAAGATATCAGCTAGCTGGTCTTCACTTCTTGTGTAGCAAGGTAAGATGATCTTCTGCTCCACAGCTTGTCTTACCTTGTGACAATCCACCTCAATATGTTTAGTCCTCTCATGAAAGACTGAATTGCTAGCAATGTGTATAGCAGCCTGGTTATCACAATGCATAGTGATTGGTGTTGTGGTCTCAACTCCCAAATCCTTAAGCAGTCCTTTGATCCAGATTAGCTCACTTGTAAGCTTTCTCATGGATCTATATTCTGCCTCAGCACTTGAACATGAAACCACCTTTTGCTTCTTGCTCTTCCAAGTTACCAAGTTGCCTCCAATAAATGTGCAATAACCAGTAGTTGATCTCCTGTCAACCCTATCTCCAGCCCAATCAGCATCACAATAGCCTACTATCTCAGTACTCTTGTTGCAACCCATCCAAACTCCTTGCCCTGGTGCTTCTCTCAAGTACCTCAGAATCCTTTCCACCATGTTCCAATGGTTCATCTTAGAAGCTTGCATATGCTGGCTCACTTGATTCACTGCAAAGCACACATCTGGTCTTGTGATAGTGAGATATATGAGTTTTCCCACCATCCTTCTATAGTGCTTCACATCTTCATATGCCTTATCTTCAATCTCCCCCTCACGCATAACTTTGTACCCCTCCTCTAGAGGTGTTTTAGCAGCTCTACCACCAAGATCTCCACCTTCCTTTAATACATCAAGAGTGTATTTCCTTTGGGAAAGAAACAGTCCCTCCTTGGATCTACACATCTCAATCCCTAGAAAATATTTGAGCTCTCCCAAATCCTTGATATCAAATGTTTCCTTGAGAAAAGCTTTGGTGGAGCTGATCCCCTCTTTATCACTGCCTGTGATAATGATATCATCCACATAAATGAGGATCACAATGATCCCTTGCTGGCTGGTGAGGGTAAACAAGGTGTGATCAGCCTCAGATTTTACAAAGCCTCTTCCATTAAGGGTTGTGCTCAGTTTGTGATAACAGGCTCTTGGAGATTGCTTCAGACCATAGATTGCTTTCCTAAGCCTCAAGACATTTCCTGGTTTAACCATGCCTTCCATACCAGGTGGTGGACGCATGTATACCTCATCTTCTAGCTCTCCTTGTAGGAATGCATTCTTGACATCCATTTGCCAAAGATCCCATTCCAAATTCACAGCAAAAGAGAGCAAAATCCTTATGGTGTGAAGCTTTGCCACTGGTGCAAAGGTTTCAAGATAGTCCTCACCATATACTTGAGTGTAGCCTCTTGCTACCAGCCTGGTCTTCTTCCTCTCAGGTTTCCCATTGGCTAAATACTTAATTGTGAACAGCAACATGCTTGTTACTGCCTTCTTGCCTTTGGGAAGTTCAGTTTCAAACCAGGTTCCATTCTTCTCCATAGCACCCATCTCATCTCCTACTGAATCTCTCCATTCCTTAATTGCCATAGCCTCTTCATATGACCTTGGTATGTAAGCCTCATGATGTGATCATGGAAAGCACCAAGGAATATGATGTGATCATGGAAGAGGGCAAAGAGATCTTAGACGAGCCCCATGATGCCACAAAGCACCAGCAGCCTGGTGAAGATGCTCTAGCCATTCCAGAAGGTCCCATGACTCATTCCAGAGTCAAGAAACTTAAGGAGACTGTTGTAGGATTACTCACTTCACATCCACAACAAGAAGAAGGTCTTGGACAAGGTTTGATCCGAGATGTCTTGAACACCATTCAAGCCATCTCTACATCAAGCTGAGTTAGTGTCTAGGCAAGTCATTTGGTGTGTGCTCTTTTCCTTGCTTTTGGTTTTGTCCCACGAGGTTTTCCGGAGGAAGGTTTTTAACGAGGCCACGACTTGTCTTACAAAACACTTAGGCTCTATCTCGGCCCAAGACCAGTAGAAGTATTACATTTTAAGCTTATATTATGTTATAAACTATAGTTTCCATTTTTTAAAGTTTTCGAAACCCTAGAGAGTATGTTCTCTGGTTTCTTTTATTTAAGGGTTTTCCCTAACCCTGTTGTAGGCACGCAATCTTTTATCAAAAACCTAGTTTTCTCTCTTCTCTCTTGTCTTTGACGAGTTGAAGGTTTCTGGTGTGTAATATCCAGAGTTAAGGGCTTCTTATTTGGTGTGTCATATCCAGATCAGTCGCCTAGGAGTATCAAGAGATCATCCATCCCTCTTGTGTCACCATTCAATCCACAAACCTTGAAGAACTTGAGTCTCTGATTCGTTCTTGCAAGGATCTATCCATTCCCATCAACCAAAGAGCATCCTAGGGGCGCATCAAGTGGTATCAGAGCAACTTTGGTTGGGAAGTGCTCGTTTTCTCTCTTATTGTTTTTGTTTCATCCGTGTTTCATCTCTATCATCTTGAATAAGCAGTAGATCTAATCTGTTTAGGGCTGCTCGAAATTCAGAGAGATTAGACAAGGTTTAAGAGATTTTCCTTTTTTCTTGCAGAAACCCTAGTTGATAAACCCTAGCCGCATAAGCTCTTGTCTCTTTAGATCACTTTGTTTCTTCTGCAAATCAACTTAATCACCTTGAACACGAGTAGATTTAGGTTGTTTAGGCTGCTAGAGAACCTTAGAAAAGTTTAGACAAGTTTTGGAGAATTTCCTTTTTGCTTGATAGGCGACAACCCTATTCCTTTTTACCTATCTGATTTTTTTCCTTTTTGCTTTTGTCTTGCAAAACAAGCTTGATTTCGTGTTGATCTTTTTCCTTTTTACTTGTCTTGCTTGCCTAGAGTCTTTTTACTGGTTGTCTCGTTTTCCTTTGTGCAGGAAGCAATAGGGACACATCAACTTTGGTACCATGGCAGGAGATCAGAAAGGAGTCCTCACTAAGGATGAAAGGCTGTTACTTAAGGCTATGAATACTCAGCTGCAACAGATGATGAAAACCAGCCATGATAAACTCTGGCAGGAGTTTAGACAGGATCTCCAACAAGCTAATGGTCGTGGAGAGCCACACTTCAAGCAACCAGCCAACACATGGAGCAGACCACACCAATCTTCTCTCACTCCTAAATCAATTGATCTTTGTTCTGATTATAAACCACTTACTGATATTCGACTCTATGCTTTTTCAGGAAAAGGTGACTATCTAGGATGGGAAAGAACCATGGACAAGTGGCTGCATTACAACAGAATATTGAAGAAGGAAAGATTAGCTTTTGCAATTTCTCAACTCAAAGGAAACGCTTATAAGTGGTGGTTGCAAGAAGAAGATGATCGCAGGTTCTACAAGGAACCAACTATCACCACGTGGGAGAGCCTAAAGTTGTTACTAAGGGAAAAGTATGCATCCAAAGGCAACACTTCCCTAAAGTCTCCAGTGAAGGAAGTCACATCTAGCAAGGCAGTAGCCTGTTACAGCAAAGATAAAACAGAAAAACATTCCTGGTTCAGTGAGGAAGATAAAAAGAAGTTATTACAAGTAATGATGGATGTGGAGAAGCAATTCAAGAGGACCAACCCTGGACGTTCATCACAGAAACAAGAACCAGACTCAGCTGCACAATCAGATTTAACTGCACTAACTCAAGAAGCTCAAACAGAAACATCTTTGGTAAAAAGAAAGTCTGGGACAGAACAAGAGTGTTCTCGTTTCTTACCTCAGCCTGAATTCAATTTCAGTACTTCTTGTGATGAACTGACTTTTCTTAAACCGGTGCAACCGAGTAGCCTTGTTTCAGTTTCACAGGTTGCAAAAGAAGAATCAGTAGAGAGAGAACCAGAGCAATTAACACAAGGAGAAGAGTTGGAACATCAGAACGGCTTGCAGCCTACTACAACTCATGAATCCTTGTCTCATAACCAGCAAAAGCACTGTAAGGAAGCTAAAGTGGTTAGTTCTGTGCCTATAATGTGTGTTAAAGTGAGTACTAAAGACATAAAACGTTTTGGTCTTGACCAAGTAAAAGATTTTTGTGTTTCAAGTTCTGTTTTTGATAACTTGCTTAGATCTTTTAAAGGACTGGAACCAGAAAACCTCTTTGATCAAAAACATTTTCAAAATAATAAAAACAACATTTCTGGTCATGTTTTGAGTCTTGATCAGTTTCTGAAATATAGCAAAAGCTTTGATCACTTTGAAAAGGTTTTAGAGCTTGAGTTGAAACAAACTGATTTCTGTTTTAGAGAACCTTGTGATTTGTTTGCTAGAACTGAAGAGAAAACTTTTGTTGTGAATTTTCCTAGGCATGATTTGATCACTTATGATTGTTTTGCATCCACATATGTCTTGAAAGAACCTAGGAAGTTGCATGAACCGAGATTGCATCATTCTGATGTTAAGTTTGAAATTTTGAAATCTGCAAATATCTCTGAGCTTGAGATTGATTGTTTGTGTGCTGAAGATGTTTATAAACGTGTGGGACTGTTAGTTGATGATATCTTAGTATATAACACGTTCTTTGATAAACTCATTGCACTTCTGAAACGTGAGATAAATGGTTCTAGATGTATTGTTTTGTGCCTTGTTAACATGCTGGTCTACAATACTTTCTTTGACATGATAACCCACTTGACTTGTCCAAAAGAAGCTGATAAAGGTACAGGTGAAAAGAGGAGCTACAATGATCAGAGTATCAGTGATGAGTCCTTGGCTAAGTTGGAGAAGCACCAAGCAAATCTTGAAAGCTGTCTAGCCGCCAGTCTTGACATAGGAGCAGTCCGAGGAACATATCTCAACAACCACAAGGAATTATTCAACAAACTCGAATTCTCTGGAAACTTAACTCATCAGGGTCTCACGTCGAATTGGAATCATGTCCAAAGCTTCTCAGGTGAAAGAGTTATGGGTTCTACAAGTCAGGTGATCGTATCTGTGCTTTGTTTGAATTTTGCTAAGTTTAGAACATCTCAAACCTATCTATGGCGACCAGGTGAGCATGCTCAGATAAGTGGTCATGTTTTCAATGATTCTTTTATCACTCTTCACACAGATATAATACTCTTGTTTTTATCAAAAGAGCCAAGTATAGATTTCAGGAAAGCTTTGATGGGTGTAAGGAGAAGCTACAAGCGTGAAGAAGATATGAGGTTCAAACCACCTGATTTGGGTCAGGATAAGCACCAAGACGTCACTGGCTTCATTCTCATCAAAGAAGCACCACCAGACGCAGCACACAAACCAAAACCGAGCAAAGCACAATTTGGGATGAGATTATTACTCTTTGATAAATTTTTATGTGCTAACTTGCTTTGTTTCAATGTATCTGGTTTGAGTAATGAATCAGGAACTAAATGGATCAATGCCTTCTATATGTCCGAACCAGTCAGCAACAATGCCTATCAAAGAGGCTTGCAAGGTAAGTGTAACCTGATTTCAAACTTTGATGTTACTGACTTGGTCCCCTCTATTGCAGATAAAACAGATTTGAGGACAAATCTTTTTGAAGAGGGAGGGGATGATGTGATCATGGAAAGCACCAAGGAATATGATGTGATCATGGAAGAGGGCAAAGAGATCTTAGACGAGCCCCATGATGCCACAAAGCACCAGCAGCCTGGTGAAGATGCTCTAGCCATTCCAGAAGGTCCCATGACTCATTCCAGAGTCAAGAAACTTAAGGAGACTGTTGTAGGATTACTCACTTCACATCCACAACAAGAAGAAGGTCTTGGACAAGGTTTGATCCGAGATGTCTTGAACACCATTCAAGCCATCTCTACATCAAGCTGAGTTAGTGTCTAGGCAAGTCATTTGGTGTGTGCTCTTTTCCTTGCTTTTGGTTTTGTCCCACGAGGTTTTCCGGAGGAAGGTTTTTAACGAGGCCACGACTTGTCTTACAAAACACTTAGGCTCTATCTCGGCCCAAGACCAGTAGAAGTATTACATTTTAAGCTTATATTATGTTATAAACTATAGTTTCCATTTTTTAAAGTTTTCGAAACCCTAGAGAGTATGTTCTCTGGTTTCTTTTATTTAAGGGTTTTCCCTAACCCTGTTGTAGGCACGCAATCTTTTATCAAAAACCTAGTTTTCTCTCTTCTCTCTTGTCTTTGACGAGTTGAAGGTTTCTGGTGTGTAATATCCAGAGTTAAGGGCTTCTTATTTGGTGTGTCATATCCAGATCAGTCGCCTAGGAGTATCAAGAGATCATCCATCCCTCTTGTGTCACCATTCAATCCACAAACCTTGAAGAACTTGAGTCTCTGATTCGTTCTTGCAAGGATCTATCCATTCCCATCAACCAAAGAGCATCCTAGGGGCGCATCACCTCATCAAGGTTAGTGATGAAGGCATGATGATCCATAGGATATTGAGCTAGGGAGCATGTTGCTTGAGTAGGATGTGCAACTGCTTGAGAGTTGAAATAAACCCTTGTGTTGATCCAATTAGAAGCAGGTTTTCTGAGCCTAGTACTCCTCCTTAGTACTGGTGGTGCTACTTCTTCTGGAACAGCTTCTGCATCATCTGAGGACTGACCCTCATTTACCACTGATTCCTCTTGATCTTGTTGCTCAGCTTGGCCATGAATTCTTGCTGAGTTTTCTGGTTGTGTTGGCTCAGCAGTATTGTCCCCCACATGGTCAAGGTGAGGAACCACCTGAACCTCAACTTTATCATTGCTGGAACCAGTTTCAGTCTCCACCCTTTTATCAGCTTCTGGTGTAGACCCTTTTGGATTCTTGCTTCAGGCATACTGACACCAAGGATTTCCATCACTCTCCTAAGATTGCTTGCTCGATCAGAAGCTGATTTAGATAGGTTCTCTAGATCCTCCCAACTCTTATCATTGTAGTATCTGTTGACATGAAGACATCAAGAGATAAAAGACAATACAATCAGAAGAATAAGCAGTGTTTAAGTGAAGCTTGTGGAACAAGGTTGTCCGTACAACCTTGCCCTAACTTGGCGTGCAAGACAAGAGGAAGTGCCCTAACTTGGCGTGCAAGACAAGGGGAAGTGCTAAATGGATCAGAACTGGTTACCTTAACCAGAAAACTTTAGTCTGGTCACACCAAGACTATATGGACGTTGGAGACAAGGAAAGAAGTCACATGTGAGCTGAAGAATTTAAATTTGAATTCTTGGGACTACTTCAGACCTGTCCCTTTCTCTGCTGCTGGCTGAGCCAATTTGGCTGTTTCTGATGTATTTGTTTATTATTTTCTCTTCTGTCTGCTTGCCTATTGTTTCCCTATTTATGGGTTGTTCCCATAACACATTAAGCAAGGAAATCATTTCTCTCCTCTCTCTTTACATTTCAAAATCTCTTCTCTCTCTCTCTCTCTTGTTCTTCATGTTCTTCAGTTTCCAGCAAGTAAACTCTCTCTAAATCTCTTATTCTCACATGGTATCAGAGCACTTATGCTCTTGAGACCTATTCTTCTTCATTCTTTTACTTAACTTCCGCAAATCTCTGAGTTTTCTTTTCTATTTTTGGCAAAGTTCATCTTGTTCTTCAGCTGTTCTTCATTTCCAGCTCCAGAATTTGCCAAAAATGGAAAATACCAAAGTAAACATTCCAGTTACTCTCAAGGGAGATAACTATCTTTTATGGTCAAGGCTTGTCAAGACAGCCTTGGGAGGACGAGGTCTCTGGTTCTATGTGACAGAAGACAAACTATCAAAGAAGACCATCCTAGGAGAGGATGGTACTGAAATGGTGTTGGCTGGCAAGGACAAATGGGGTCAGGAGGACCTCATGGTGTTGTCTATCATCCAGAACAGCCTTGAAGCTTCAATCCTGGAAGCTTACTCCTACTGTGAGACCTCCAAAGAGTTGTGGGATACACTTAGGAAGGTGTATGGAAACATGTCTAATCTGAGCAGGGTGTTTGAAATCAAGAAAGAGATCAACAACCTGAAACAAGATGAAGGAGAGTTCAACCAGCATCTTGGAAAATTTAGAAGCTTATGGTCAGAGCATAACATGCTAAGACCAAGTTCTAGTGATTCTGAAGTCTTAAGAGAAAGGCAAGAACAGGATGTGGTCTTTAGTTTGCTACTCACTCTAAATCCATCATACAGTCAGCTGATCAAGCATGTTCTTAGAGAAGACAAGCTCCCAAGTGTAGAAGGTGTGTGTGCGCTTATCCAGCAAGAACAAGCTACTCACACACTCTTTGAGAAGGAAATGAAGTCAGGTCATCCTACAAACAACAGGATGGGAAAGAATGGGAAAGTTGTGTTGTTTCATGAGTACAAGAGGACTAAGAAACAACACAGAAGAAATATTTTGAAACAAAGAAAGATGGATATTAGGATGGCCAGGAATTTGCTCAAGCAGATTAAACCTCAGACATTTGAAGGAAAGACCATGTATTCTGCCTTCAGTAGTGATTCAAATGAAGAAGGAGCGTGGAGAAGTGCAGCTGGTGCTACCAGAACTGATGACTCAGTGACCAGGAGTGATCTGAATGACTTTATTAGAGCTGCCAAGGCCATCATCTCAGCTAAGAAGGCAGGTACAGACTCTAAACCTATCATTATAGATTCAGGAGCTAGTCACCATATGATTAGTGATAGGAATCTGATTAGTGAAGTAAAGCCAGCCTCAGGGAATGTAATTATAGCCAATGGAGATAAGGTTAAGATAGAAGGGATAGGGAACCTTAGGTTGTTCGATAGAGAATCATCTGCCTTATATATGCCTCAGTTTACTTCTAACTTGCTATCAGTAAGGAAGGCTACAGTTGATTTTGTTGACATGAAGAAATAAATGACAAGGAGAAGTTGTTGACAAGAAGACATGAATAGCAGAGTAGAAGAGATCAAGTCAAGAGGATCATCCAGAATGATCAAGTATAAACTAATCACTTGTCCGTACAGTTAGGTCAAGGAGTGACCTAACGTGGCTTGCAAGACAAGGGAAGGTTTAACTTGAGAAGAAAGGAAGCTTAATCTGTTCAGAACCAAAGGAGGATGTTGACAAGAAGCAAAGAGACGTTGGGGGATAAGTCACATGCTGAAGAATTCAAATGGAGAGAGGGGGGGACCATCAGTCACCTGTCACTTTCCAACAAGGCTGGACGAGCCCCTGCTATTCTTCAGACTGCTCAGACCCATTTGTTTAATCTTTTCTCTGCTCAACTTGTCTGAATTGTTTATTAGTTCTTTTGTTTTGTTTGTCTATTAATAGACTTGTACTCAGAAACCACATTAAGCAAGGAAATAGATTTCCTCTCTCTCTCTCTTATTCTGGGCGAATTCCATCTCTCTCTCTCATGTTCTTGCTGTTCTTCATTTTCTCTACACAAACTAGACACTAAATCTCTCTATTTTCACATGGTATCAGAGCCATATGCTCTTGAGACCCAAATCTCTCTACTATTCTCACTTATTTCCGCAATTCTTTGAGTTTCATTTCTATTTTTGGCAAAGTTCATCCTGTTCTTCAGCTGTTCATCATTTCCAGCTCCAGAAATTGCCAAAAATGGCAAAGATGATGTCGACCAAGAAAATGAAGAAGGAGAATCTCATTCCAGTGACCCTAGAGGGTCCTAACTATCTTTTATGGTCAAGAGTGGCCAGAGTTACCTTGGGAAGTCATGGACTTTGGGACAGCCATATCATGGAGGCTGAAACTTCAAAGAGGATGGCTCAAGAGGATAGTCAGGCTACTTGCCTAAAGCATGAAGACAAGTGGGTTCAAGAGGAACAGCAAACACTTGGAATTATACACAGCTCTCTGTCTGAACAGATCTTGGAGGATCATTATCACCTCAGAACCGCCAAGAGTCTATGGGAGAAGCTTCAAAATGTTTATGGGAATCTATGGGAGAGTCTTCAAGCTGTCTATGAGCAAGACAAAGTTTTCAGTCTTCTCCTAAACCTGGATTCACCCTGCAATAGTCTGATAAGTTATATCATTCAAGAAAGGAAGCTTCCAAGTTCCCTAGGAAGCCAGCCAAGTACATTTCAGCTCAAGGAGTTTGAGCATCAAGTAATTACAGGAACAACCATGTTATCAGCACTCTGTGGTGATTCTAATGAAGGAGGAACATGGAGGAGTATGGCAGGGGCGACCAATTCTGATAGTCCAGTGACCAGAAGAGACTTTGATTCCTTTATAAAAGCTGCCAAGGCCCTTATCTCACCCAAGGAGGTTGGTAAATATTCTCCTGACTCTAAACCCATCATTATAGATTCAGGAGCTAGCCATCACATGATTAGTGATAGGAGTTTGATTAGTGATGTCAAGCCTGCCTCAGGGAATGTGATTATAGCAAATGGAGATAAGGTTAAGATAGAAGGGATAGGGAACCTTAGGCTGTTTGATAGGGAATCATCTGCCTTATATATGCCTCAGTTTACATCTAATTTGCTTTCAGTAAGGAAGGCTACAGTTGACTTGAGTTGTCAGGTTGTATTCAGACCAGATGAGGTTGAGTTTCAAGATTTAAAGACAGGGAAGTTGATAGGAAGAGGGCACAGCCAGGATGAACTCTATCATCTCCAAAAGACAGAACCTTCTATCTGCATGATCAGTACAGCTACCGGAGTTGATAACAACACATGGCATGCTAGATTGGGACATCCCCATGCTAGAGCTTTAAATCTGATGCTTCCTGGTGTGGTGTTTGAGAATGATGTGTGTGAAGCATGTATCTTGGGGAAGCATTGTAGGACAGTCTTTCCAAGGTCTAGCACCATCTATGAGAAATGCTTTGACCTTGTTCACTCTGATGTGTGGACTGCTCCTTGTCTTTCCAGAGAAAATCACAAATACTTTGTCACATTCATTGATGAGAAGTCTAAGTATACTTGGGTGACACTGATTCAGTCTAAGGACAGAGTGCTTGAAGCTTTCAAAAATTTTCAGACCCATGTCTCCAACCATTTCAATGCCAAACTCAAGATTCTTAGGTCAGATAATGGTGGAGAATACACAAGTCAAGCATTCAAGCAGTATCTAGCTCAACATGGGATCATACATCAGACAAGCTGTCCTTATACTCCTCAACAAAATGGAGTAGCTGAGAGGAAGAATAGGCACCTGATGGAAGTAGCAAGGTCAATGATGTTCCACACTAATGTGCCAAAGAGATTTTGGAGTGATGCTGTCATGACTGCCTGTTATCTTATCAACAGGATTCCAACTAAGATACTCAATGACATGTCTCCATTTGAAGTACTAAACTGCAACAAGCCATCTTTGGATCATTTGCGAGTATTTGGCTGCCTCTGCTTTGTGTTGATACCAGGGGAACTGAAGAGCAAGTTAGATGCAAGAAGTTCCAAGGCAATGTTCATTGGCTACTCTCCAACACAAAAGGGTTATAAATGTTATGATCCAGTGACAAGAAAGGTTTCCATATCAAGAGATGTGAAGTTTGTGGAGACTAAGGGATACTATGAGGAAAAGAGTTGGGATGACTTGAAAGACCTCTCTCAAGCATCAGACAAAGCAGCCAATCTCAGAGTGATTTTGGAGAATCTTGGCATCAGCATGACTCAGGCAAATCAGGAGACAAGGTCGTGTGCACCTGAAGCTACATCTGGTCAAGACACTGTGGTTGAGGAAGATGGGTCTAATGAAGCTGTAGAAGCCACTCATCCTGATCCTGAAGGGGGGAATCAACAAGAAACTCATGATCAGGATGAAAGGCAACAAGGACAATCAGAAATAGTAAATGATGAAGCAGAATCTGAGGAGGAAGGAGAGCCTGAAGCAGTTCAGCCTCTTAGGAGAAGTACAAGGCTGAGAAAGGATCCTTCAAACTGGATCAACACGAGGGTCTACTTCAACTCACAGGCAGTGGCTCATCCTATACAGGCAGTATGCTCATTGGCTCAGTATCCACAAGAACACCAAGTCTTTATTGGTCAACTGGATCAAGAGTACATCCCAAGGTCATATGAAGAGGCAATGGAGCTTGAAGAGTGGAGAGACTCTGTTGGGAATGAAACCAATGCTATGATAGTCAATGACACTTGGTATGAGGCTGAACTCCCAAAAGGCAAGAAGGCAGTGACAAGCAAGTGGGTTTTCACCATTAAGTACTTGGCAAATGGAAAGGTGGAGAGGCGCAAGACAAGGCTGGTTGCAAGAGGATTTACTCAGACATATGGAGAGGATTACATTGATACATTTGCACCAGTAGCAAAACTTCACACCATTAGGATCATTTTCTCAATTGCTACTAACTTGGAATGGGATTTGTGGCAAATGGATGTGAAGAATGCCTTTCTGCAAGGAGAATTAGAAGATGAGGTCTACATGCATCCTCCTCCAGGTCTAGAGCACTTGGTCAAACCAGGGAATGTGTTGAGGCTGAAGAAAGCAATTTATGGCTTGAAGCAATCACCAAGGGCCTGGTATTACAAGCTAAGCACCACACTGAATGGAAGAGGATTTAGGAAGTCAGAAGCTGATCATACTCTCTTCACATTGACTGGTCCACAAGGCATTGTGGTTATCCTGATATATGTAGATGATATTATCATCACAGGAAGCGACAAGGAAGGGATTCAGGCCACTAAAGCATTCCTGAAATCAGTGTTTGACATCAAGGATCTTGGAGAGCTGAAGTATTTCCTTGGAATTGAAGTGTGTAGATCCAAGGAAGGACTATTTCTGTCTCAAAGGAAGTATGCAATGGATCTGTTGAGAGAGGCAGGAGACCTTGGGGGAAGAGCAGCAAAGACTCCTCTTGAGGATGGCTACAAAGTGCTGCGAGAGGGGGAGTTTGAGAACACTCCATTTAAGGATGTCAAGAAGTATAGAAGAATGGTTGGGAAGCTCATTTATCTGACCATAACAAGACCTGACATTTGTTTTGCTGTGAACCAAGCCAGTCAGCACATGCAAGCTCCTACATTTCATCACTGGAATATAGTAGAGAGGATCATGAGGTATCTAAGAGAAGCTCCTGGTCAAGGAGTTTGGATGGGTTGCAATGGAAGCACTGAGGTTGTAGGATACTGTGATGCTGATTGGGCAGGAGATAGAGTTGATAGGAGATCAACCACTGGGTATTGTACATTCATTGGAGGCAACTTGGTAACATGGAAGAGTAAGAAGCAGAAGGTGGTGTCATGTTCTAGTGCTGAGGCAGAGTATAGAGCTATGAGGAAGCTCACTAGTGAACTCATATGGATCAAGAACCTACTGAGGGATTTGGGCATTGAGACAACAACTCCAATCACCATGCACTGTGATAACCAGGCGGCCATACACATAGCTTCAAACAATGTGTTTCATGAGAGAACCAAACACATTGAGGTGGATTGTCATAAGGTCAGGCAGGCTGTGGAGCAAAGGATCATCCTACCATGCTATACAAGAAGTGAAGACCAGTTAGCTGATATCTTCACAAAGGCTGCAAGTACTAAAGTATGTGAGTTCATTCATCCAAAGCTTGGGCTCATAGACCTAACATGTCACTGATCTCCCCTCCATGAAGTGTTCTACTCTTTTTCCTTGGCTTGGGTTTTCTCCCAAGTGGTTTTACCTAGCTGAAGTTTTAATGAGGGAATGCTTCATGGCTTCCAAGCTTGACCAGTCCCTGTGGTCAAGCTTGAGGGGGAGTGTTGACATGAAGAAATAAATGACAAGGAGAAGTTATTGACAAGAAGACATGAATAGCAGAGTAGAAGAGATCAAGTCAAGAGGATCATCCAGAATGATCAAGTATAAACTAATCACTTGTCCGTACAGTTAGGTCAAGGAGTGACCTAACGTGGCTTGCAAGACAAGGGAAGGTTTAACTTGAGAAGAAAGGAAGCTTAATCTGTTCAGAACCAAAGGAGGATGTTGACAAGAAGCAAAGAGACGTTGGGGGATAAGTCACATGCTGAAGAATTCAAATGGAGAGAGGGGGGGGGACCATCAGTCACCTGTCACTTTCCAACAAGGCTGGACGAGCCCCTGCTATTCTTCAGACTGCTCAGACCCATTTGTTTAATCTTTTCTCTGCTCAACTTGTCTGAATTGTTTATTAGTTCTTTTGTTTTGTTTGTCTATTAATAGACTTGTACTCAGAAACCACATTAAGCAAGGAAATAGATTTCCTCTCTCTCTCTCTTATTCTGGGAGAATCCCATCTCTCTCTCTCATGTTCTTGCTGTTCTTCATTTTCTCTACACAAACTAGACACTAAATCTCTCTATTTTCACAGATTTGAGTTGTCAAGTGCTATTTAGACCTGATGATGTTGAGTTTCAAGACCTAAAGACAGGGCAGGTGATTGGAAGAGGACACAGTCATGATGAACTCTATCATCTCAAAAGAACAGAACCATCTTCTTCTATCTGCATGATCAGTACTTCTCTGGGAGTTGATGGCACTACATGGCATGCCAGGTTGGGACATCCTCACGCTAGAGCTCTAAGCCTAATGCTTCCTGGTGTGGTGTTTGAAAATGATGGATGTGAAGCATGTATCTTGGGGAAGCATTGTAGGACAGTCTTTCCAAGGTCAAGTACAATCTATGAGAAGTGCTTTGACCTTGTTCATTCTGATGTCTGGACTGCTCCTTGTCTGTCTAGAGAGAATCACAAGTACTTTGTGACTTTTATTGATGAGAAGTCTAAGTACACTTGGGTGACACTGATCCAGTCTAAAGACAGAGTGCTTGAAGCTTTCAAGAATTTCCAGACCCATGTCCTCAACCATTTCAGTGCCAAAATCAAGATTCTTAGGTCAGATAATGGTGGAGAGTATACAAGTCAAGCCTTCAAGCAGTGTCTAGCTCAGCATGGGATCATACATCAGACAAGCTGTCCTTATACTCCACAACAAAATGGAGTAGCTGAGAGGAAGAATAGGCATTTGATGGAAGTGGCAAGGTCAATGATGTTCCATACTAATGTTCCAAAGAGGTTTTTGAGTGATGCTGTGATGGCTGCTTGTTATCTGATCAACAGGATTCCCACTAAGATTCTTAATGATTTCTCTCCATTTGAGGTACTAAACAACAACAAGCCCTCTTTGGATCATCTGCGTATATTTGGATGCCTCTGCTTTGTGTTGATACCAGGGGAACAGAGGAGCAAGTTAGATGCCAAAAGTTCAAAAGCTATGTTCATTGGATACTCTCCAACACAAAAGGGTTATAAGTGTTATGATCCAGTGGCAAGAAGGGTTCTAATATCAAGAGATGTGAAGTTTGTGGAGACTAAGGGTTATTATGATGAGAAGAGTTGGGATGAGGTGAAGAATCTATCTCAATCAGCCTCAGATAAAGCAATCAATTTGAGAAAGGTAATGGAAAGCCTTGGCATCAGTATACCAGAAGAGAGGGTTGTACCTGTTCATGAGACAAGACAAGGTCCTCACACCCCACCAAGTGAAGAGATGAATGAGGAGCCTGAAGATGAAGCTGTTGAGGTTACTCACCTTGATCCTGAAGGGGGGGAACCAAACTGAACAACAACATGTACCACAAGGAAGTTCAGTTTCTCATGATCAAGATGAGCAAGAAGAAGGGTTAGTGGTGAATGATGATCAGTCTAAGGATGATGAGGAAGCACCAGCTGTGGATGGAAATGTTCAGACACAACCATTGAGAAGGAGTACCAGAATCCGAAATCCTCCTTCCAATTGGATCAACACACGAGTTTACTTCAACTCACAAGCAGTAGCTCATCCTATACAAGCAATGTGTTCTTTGGCTCAGTATCCACAAGAACATGTAGTGTTCATTGGTGAATTGGATCAGGAGTACATCCCAAGGACATATGAAGAAGCTATGGAGCATAAGGAGTGGAGAGATTCACTTGGAAATGAAACCAATGCAATGACAGTAAATGATACTTGGTATGAAGCTGAGCTTCCTAAAGGCAAGAAAGCAGTGACAAGCCGTTGGATCTTCACCATCAAGTACAATGCTGATGGAACAGTAGAGAGGCGCAAGACAAGGCTAGTAGCAAGGGGGTTTACTCAGACATATGGGGAAGACTACCTTGATACTTTTGCACGTGTGGCCAAACTACACACCATAAGGATCATTCTCTCTTTAGCAGTAAACTTGGAGTGGGATCTATGGCAGATGGATGTAAAGAATGCCTTCCTACAAGGAGAGCTGGAAGATGAAGTCTACATGAGACCACCTCCTGGCCTAGAACACCTTGTCAAACCTGGAAATGTTCTTAGACTGAAGAAAGCTATCTATGGGTTGAAACAATCACCAAGGGCTTGGTATCACAAGCTCAGCACCACTCTCAATGGAAGAGGTTTTGTGAAGTCTGAAGCTGATCACACTCTCTTCACTCTCACCAGTCAAAGAGGAATTGTGGTGATCCTAGTGTATGTGGATGATATCATCATCACAGGGAGTGACAAGGAAGGTATCCTCTTAACTAAAAGCTTTCTTAAAACCTCATTTGATATCAAAGACTTGGGTGAGTTAAATTACTTCTTAGGGATTGAGATATGCCGGTCTAAAGAGGGACTGTTCTTATCCCAAAGGAAGTACACACTTGATTTGTTGAATGAGGCAGGTGATCTAGGAAGAAGAGCAGCCAAAACCCCACTAGAAGATGGCTATAAGGTGTTGCGTGAGGGGGAGTTTGAGGACAAACCTTATGAAGATGTCAAGCACTATAGGAGAATGGTTGGAAAGCTCATCTACCTTACCATCACTAGACCAGACGTTTGTTTTGCAGTCAATCAAGTCAGTCAGCATATGCAAACACCCAAGATACATCACTGGAACATGGTGGAGAGGATCTTGAGATATCTAAGAGAAGCACCAGGACAGGGAGTATGGATGGGTTGCAACAAGAACACAGAGATTGTGGGGTATTGTGATGCAGATTGGGCTGGTGATAGAGTAGACAGGAGGTCTACAACAGGCTATTGCACTTTCATTGGAGGAAACTTAGTCACTTGGAAGAGCAAGAAGCAGAAGGTGGTATCATGTTCAAGTGCTGAGGCTGAATATAGAGCAATGAGGAAGCTTACTAGTGAACTCATTTGGATCAAGAACCTGCTAAGAGACTTGGGTATAGAGACTACATCACCAATCACAATGCATTGTGATAATCAAGCTGCAATACACATAGCATCCAACAATGTGTTTCATGAGAGAACCAAACACATTGAGGTGGATTGTCATAAGGTCAGGCAGGCTGTGGAGCAAAGGATCATCCTACCATGCTATACAAGAAGTGAAGACCAGTTAGCTGATATCTTCACAAAGGCTGCAAGTACTAAAGTCTGTGAGTTCATTCATCCAAAGCTTGGACTCATAGACCTCACATGTCACTGATCTCCCCTCCATGAAGTGTTCTACTCTTTTTCCTTGGCTTGGGTTTTCTCCCATGTGGTTTTACCTAGCTGAGGTTTTAATGAGGGAATGCTTCATGGCTTCCAGGCTTGACCAGTCCCTATGTTCAAGCTTGAGGGGGAGTGTTGACATGAAGACATCAAGAGATAAAAGACAATACAATCAGAAGAATAAGCGGTGTTTAAGTGAAGCTTGTGGAACAAGGTTGTCCGTACAACCTTGCCCTAACTTGGCGTGCAAGACAAGAGGAAGTGCCCTAACTTGGCGTGCTAAATGGATCAGAACTGGTTACCTTAACCAGAAAACTTTAGTCTGGTCACACCAAGACTATATGGACGTTGGAGACAAGGAAAGAAGTCACATGTGAGCTGAAGAATTTGAATTTGAATTCTTGGGACCACTTCAGACCTGTCCCTTTCTCTGCTGCTGGCTGAGCCAATTTGGCTGTTTCTGATGTATTTGTTTATTATTTTCTCTTCTGTCTGCTTCCCTATTGTTTCCCTATTTATGGGTTGTTCCCATAACACATTAAGCAAGGAAATCATTTCTCTCCTTCTCTCTCTTTACATTTCGAAATCTCTTCTCTCTCTCTCTTGTTCTTCATGTTCTTCAGTTTCCAGCAAGTAAACTCTCTCTAAATCTCTTATTCTCACAGTATCCTCTTGATTCTACAAACTTCACATCTCTAGACACCATGACTCTCCTAGTCTCTGGTGTTGGAATGAAGATAAATAATGTGTTGAGATCAAGCAATGAAGAGAGACCTAACGTGACTTGCAAGAAAAGAAGAAAGGAGTGACCTAACGTGACTTGCGAGCAAAGAAAAGAGGAGAGGCATTTGAAATAAACTAAGAAGACTATGGGGAGATGTAGATCACGTGAAGGAGACCTAAGGGGAGCTACTTCACGTGCATAGACAAGGTCAGAAGCACTCACTCACTTGCAAGACAAGGACCACTCAGCAACTTGCTCATCCCCCATGCTAGCCAAGCACATGCTGTCTCCTTTTGCTCCTCTCACTCCAAACATTAGATCTAGATCAGCATGGGTCTCTTATTATATTGTTTCTATTGTTTATTCATGTATGTGCAGTAGGCTCCTCTTGGTGTCTACTTAAACCATTGTAACCCCATCATTCAAAATCAAGGAGAAAGAATCCTTCACTATTCTCTCTATTCTCTCTTGCATACAAACAACATTCTCTTCATACTCTCTCTCTCTAGTCACGAATTCTCATCATTCTCTCTTGTATTCTTCACTATATTCTTCATATTCTTACATGGTATCAGAGCTCCCAAGCTCCTGAAAACTTCGTAACTTCCGCAAATCATCAAACTTCCGCAAATCATCATATTCTCAAAACTATCTCCAAAACAGTTTCTGCTACATCTCATTATCCACTGCTCCAAACTCTCTAAGATGGAGAGCTCAAAGGAAATTCCGAATTCAGTAGCTGTAAGGAGTCCAAAGAAGAAGCCAAACCATCTCATCTGGTCCAAAATGCTGAAGATAATCCATGGAAGAGACCATTCTTGGAGAAAGGTCACTAAAGAAGCATTAAAGCTAAGTTGTTCTAATCATTCTCTGGCCAGCCATGCTGAAGATGTGTTTCTGACCAACAACACCCACGACCAGCAAGAGGACATGAGGGGTTTGAAGTGTCTCCTTGACCAGAAGGAGAGAATCAAGAAGAAGAGGTGTTGGACAGTCAATCCACACCACAAGCCCTTCAAATTCAAGTGATTCACAGCCATGGAGGTTCAAGGAACTAGCTCAGGTTCCTTGGTTGTAAGTTAGCCTCCTAAACTTCAATAAGAGCGTGTTTAATTATTTAAATTGTTTCTGGTTGTGTTGAGTGTGTTGTTAGTATATTAGGGACAGTTCAATGTTACTAGAGTTGTTGAACCTAGTTTCTGTCCCAAGATACTTAAACATTGTGTATGCATTGTTCTAGGAGAGTTATAGAATTGTTGTGTCTTGTTATTGTCTTAGCTCATGTGTTTGTGTACTGTATGGTCTAGGCGAGTTGCTTAGAACCTGTTGTGTGTCTTGTTGCATTGCTAGAGTCCTAGGATAGTTTCCTTGTCATGTGTTGCATTCATAGTTGTGTAGCTTGATTAGATGAGTTGTCTAGTCTATGCTACTGTCATAAATTGTCATTGCATTCTGTTATTGTTATTTATGTGATAAAATTAGCCTAGATGCCTTGTAACTGATGAGTTATCATACATGAGCATTTAGTGAATTGGTTGCATGGATTTGAACTGAATAAATTGTTTAGATTCTGTCCATTGCATTTCGTTAATCATTTTGGATCAGACTTGGTGAGTTATCAAGCTCTGATCCTAATGTATGGTCTAATTCTTGCTGGAGTTTGAGTGGTGTTACAGGTACACAAGGGTTGTCATCTGTCCATCATCAAACCAAGACAAAGGAGAAGACGATGCCCATGCTGTTCAGAGCCTACACATGATGTAAATTCCTGTAAATCCAGAGCCTACACATGATGTATATTCCTGACCATGGAGAAAAGAACCGGTTATAAGAAGCGCAGACCATGAAGGTTGTTGAGCTCCTGGTTCAGTAGACACACAAGGAGGGCCATCACCTAAGTCATGAGGAGACCGGTGGTCCAAAAACAATGGAGAAAAGATCAAGGGAGAAACTGGTTGGCTTAAGCGCAGCTGTAGGGGTGATGCGCTCCTGGTTTTAAGCTCAGTATTTCTCACTTCCAAGCTTGGTCCTTCATCTATACTCTCTGGATCAAGCTTGAGGAGGGGTAATGATGAGCAATCCTGAAGATCCAAGTCGTCCATTGCCTCACCTCACATCATAAACCGGTTCAAAGAAGCCACAACAAGGACAGCAACAACTTGGTGTTAGAACAGATGGCCATCAGAGACTACTTGACAAGAAGATCAGGTGTAGAGTCAGGCTGATTGGAATGGTATGAATCAGCCCAAGGCGTGGAGTTAGAACAGTTACCTTCTAGTTGGGAAGCTATGGATCAGCTTCTACAAGGAGTTAGAACAGTTACCTTCAGTTGGGAAGCTATGAATCAGCCCATAGCACGTGTGCATGTACCTGGTTGATAAAGCTTCAAGGAGCCGAGTACCGTCTTATCAAGTGGGGAATTCAAGTGGAGTTCACTCCCCACCATTCTTAAGAAAGGGAAGCACATAAAACTCTCATTTCAATTCGTTTATATGATTATTACTTGAAATGCTTTGAATGATTGTTTAGTGTATTTTCCAAAGAGCTGATGCACCTGTGGGATAATGTATCAGAAAATGAAGATGAAGCTATCCTGGTTTAGGCAGTGGCGTGTCTAGACAAGAAGCTTGGTGCGGTCATGAAGCAATCCTCCTAAGCTTGACTTGTTCCACATGGTCAATCTTGAGGGGGAGTATTAAGAAGCTTCAATGATATGTGAAGATGGATTCCTTGGTGGTTATTCAATAAGAAGAAGCAACCAAGGCTGAGAAAGAAGATGGTACCTTACTTGAGACTCAAGGCGCAAAGAACCGGTCCATCCTTACCTTTCAAGATGGCGAGTAGTCAGAAGAGAGGGGGAGACTAAAACCAGGGTCTAAGAAGAGTCCAAGATACTGGTGTGTGCAAGATGTGGAGTTCACACTTGCAGCAAAAGTTAGGCCACGATCCAGAGCCTAAGGACTCCACCATGAGTTACCTGAAGTTCCTTAGGCTCACTGGCCAATCCCTAGGCTTTGAAGAACTCTACTCTTTTCCTTAGTTGGTTTTATCCCAAATGGGTTTTCTGGCTAAGGTTTTTAATGAGGGAGATTCTTCAAGGTTCCAAGCTTGTCCAAGGATCTCCTATGATCAAGCTTGAGGGGGAGTGTTGGAATGAAGATAAATAATGTGTTGAGATCAAGCAATGAAGAGAGACCTAACGTGACTTGCAAGCAAAGAAGAAAGGAGTGACCTAACGTGACTTGCGAGCAAAGAAAAGAGGAGAGGCATTTGAAATAAACTAAGAAGACTATGGGGAGATGTAGATCACGTGAAGGAGACCTAAGGGGAGCTACTTCACGTGCATAGACAAGGTCAGAAGCACTCACTCACTTGCAAGGCAAGGACCACTCAGCAACTTGCTCATCCCCCATGCTAGCCAAGCACATGCTGTCTCCTTTTGCTCCTCTCACTCCAAACATTAGATCTAGATCAGCATGGGTCTCTTATTATATTGTTTCTATTGTTTATTCATGTATGTGCAGTAGGCTCCTCTTGGTGTCTACTTAAACCATTGTAACCCCATCATTCAAAATCAAGGAGAAAGAATCCTTCACTATTCTCTCTATTCTCTCTTGCATACAAACAACATTCTCTTCATACTCTCTCTCTCTAGTCACGAATTCTCATCATTCTCTCTTGTATTCTTCACTATATTCTTCATATTCTTATACTCTCTCTCAGACACTCATAGGAGATTACATATTTCGATAGATCATATTTTCATTATCTCTTGTATTCATCTGAATCATCTTTGTAATCCTTGTTCATCAATACAATCTTATTCATTCTTTAAGTCCTAACAGGATTCAGCCCACAATTGTCTTTCCCCAATCTAAATCTAACCTAAAACTAGAGAGTGAGTTTTATCCCTCACAATAACCACCTCGCCAACAGACTTCATTGATCTCACTTCAGGTCGTCCGATGGTATCCTATCAACTATCTCCTCCCTAATCAAGAATAGCATCTCTCCGATTCGTGACACATAATCCATCCAAATGGACTTTACCCACCACTACGACAACTCTTCCTTGATATGGGCCGCACAAAAACCTTGCTTGATTAAAGCCTAGATGTAATATTTTGGGTTATTTGTAAAAGCACCAAATTTAAGCAAAAATAAAAATAAATATATATATATATATATATATTTATATATATTTATTTACGGACCGAACGCAAATAGTTACGAAATTTGCTTTTGAGCTGGATCGGACCGAGTCACCCGTATGTTCCACCAATTTATACAAAGTGTGAAAGTGGATAAATATTGTGTCACAACTGCCGATTATTTACAGAGATAGCTAAATCTATGTCGGAAAATTGAACAAACTCATGCCCTTTATGCTTCAAGCCTGTCTTTTCTCGCGACAAGTTTCTTAGGGAGCAAGCTTGCCTTCGCCGTCGTTAACCCAGAACCCAAATGAAGTGAAGGAGCTGTTTGATTCTTCTATGCCTGTGAAAGATGTGGTTTCTTGTATAGAATGTCAAATGTGATTCTATTAGAGAACATTAGGTTACAATATATAGAACTAATTTACAGGAAAAATTAGGTCTAAGATATTGATATTACAACCCTTTCCTTATCTACTCCATATCCTTAATATGCCCCCTCAAGATGGAGGCACTCTTGGGATTCCTATCTTGGACATAGCTGCGTGAAATTGTTGGCGGGAGAGGGGCTTAGTTAAAGCATCATCCAATCGATCCTTTGTGGAGACGTGAGAGACGCGAACCATTCCAAGTTAAATCAAGTTACGGATGAAATGGTAATCGATGGCTATGTGTTTCATTCTAGAGTGAATACTGGATTTGCACACAGGTATGTGGCTCCAACATTGTCACAATAGATGACTGGTGTGAGTCGAAGATGAACTCCAAGCTCTTGTAAGAGTGAACATATCCAACGTACCTCGGAAGCTGCATTTGCCACTGCTCGGTACTCTACTTCAGTAGATGATCTAGCCACACCATGTTGCTTTTTAGAAGACCGCGACACAGGAGTAGAGCCAAGATATATGACTTATGCGTTGGTAGTAGGGGTGTTCAATCCGGATATCGGTTCGGTTTCGGTTCGGTTTTTTCGGTTTTTCGGTATTTCGGTTAGTAAAATATAACTACCATTCTAAATTCATATTTAGTTCGGTTCGGTTCGGTTTATATACTGTCGGTTTTTGATTTATTTGGTTTTATACCAAAAGACATAATATTTAGTTTGAGATCCTATTATATAAATTTTAGAGTCATGTTGTTCATACAGTCATTTATTAAAAAAATATTATATTTTCACATAGAACATTTTCACTAGTTGCTATCCATCAAATTGATAATATTCAATTCAATTTAGTCAATGCTAAAAGAAAACAAAATTTTTAAAAAACAAAGACTAAGAAAATAACAAACTTAGATTGCGATGAATTGTTATTTAAATATAATTCAAGTGTTTTTCAAATTAGAGCTTCTTTATTACTATATAAATATATATGGTATATTAATAAAAATTAACTTATATAACAAGTAGATTATCATGGTTGTTATAAAATATATACATATTTACATATTTTTACTTTTGATCGGTTTTGTTCGGTTTATTCGGTTTAATCGGTTATAAACCAAACCATATCTAAATCCTACGGTTTTTTAAAATCATATCCATTCGGTTTATATGGTATATACCAAAACCAAACTATATTGTCTATTTCGGTCGGTTCGGTTCGGTACAATTTGGTTTTACCATATTGAACAGGCCTAGTTGGTAGATACATAATTATCACTATCTCCAGCCCAATCTGCATCCGTAAAAGCATGAATTGGGAGAGGAGAACCAGCTTTCATAAGGATACCATGACTCACTGTCCCTGCCAAATATCTGAGGACTCATTTAGCTGCCTGCCAGTGTGTTTCCGTAGGGCGATGCATGAACTGGGACAAGCGGTTAACGGCAAAGGATATGTCTGGCCTAGTGAAGGCCAAGTACTGAAGACTCCCTACAATGGACCTGTATTTAGACGCATCAGATAAGACAGTACCAGCATGTAAAGTAAGCTTGGGAGTCGTTTGCATCGGTGTGGAGACAAGCTTAGCGTCGATCATATTTGTCTTTGTCATAAGATCCAGTATGTAGCGACGCTGCATAAGATGTAAGCCCACAGAGGTCCTAGTCACTTCAATACCCAAAAAATAATGAAGATCGGTCGGGTCTTTAATAGAGAATCGATGAGCCAAAGACTGCAGAACAGAGGCGATGATTTGAGAATTGCTACCTGTGACGATGATATCGTCGAAGTAGACAAGGATATACGTGCAATGAGATCCTGCTGTGTGAACGAAGAGAGAGGTATCTGACAACGAGTTCTTGAATCCCATGCTAAGTAAGTGGTCCTTGAGAGACAAGTACCAAGCCCGAGGAGCTTGTTTGAGGCCATAAATTGGTCGCTTCAGACGACAAACTTGGTGGTTGGGTCATGTACACCTCCTTCTGAAGCTCCCCCTGAAGAAACATGTTGTTCACATCCAATTGTTTAAGCTGCCATCCTTTGTTGACCGCAATAGAAAGAACCAATCTAATTGTAGTAGTCTTGATGACTGGGCTAAAAGTCTCTCCATAATCGACACCATATTGATGTGTATTTCCCTTAGCGACAAGACGCGACTTAAGACGATCCACATCACCATTGGGTTTGTACTTCATCGTATTAATCCAACGACAACCAACGAGATTTTGTGTAGAATCCGGTGGTACCAAATCCCATGTTCCATATGCAATTTGAACATCATACTCTAGAGACATACTCTTCCTCCATCGTTGATCTTTAAGTGCTTGAGATAGCGTTCGCGGCTCCTGAAGTTGAGTAGTAGCAGTGTAAAGGAATTTGGAGTTGGGTTTGGTAATTTTGTTCTTAGCTCGGGTTTGGATTGGGTGTTGATTCTGGTTTTGGTGTGGTTGGGAAGTTTCGGGTTGATTCCGACAAGATGTCGTAGCCGGAGCCGTGGCGATTGTTTGGGAGTTTTGAGAGGATAGAGTTTGTGTTTGGGAATCAGAAGTGGAGATGGAGGTTCCACTTGTTTGGGTAATAGGATGGGTTTGATTTAGTGGGCTCAGATTAGGGGGTATATGGCTTTCATTTATGTGGTGACTGGTCTGGGCCGTGGGTGTCGGCCCATTTTGTTGTGGAGCAGTGGGCTCAGAAGTAGAGGGAGAAAAGAGAGGAGTTTGTAAGTTAGGATGAGGCGATACCTGATTTTGCAGAGGAGGAGACGATGAAGTGGGGTGAGGATCTGAGCACGACGGGGAGACCAGTGATGACTGAGAGTGCCGGATAGGAACCCGTGAGACCTGAGGCTGAGCGAAGGATTCAGACATCTCTGCAATCTCTGGACTTGAAGAATTCGGGTTGGTTGAATCAGCAAAAGGGAAAACGGTTTCTTGAAAAATCACATGACGTGATGTGTATAGACGACCCGACAGAAGGTGAAGGCAGAGGTATGCACTTTGACTTGTTGAGTAACCAAGGAACACACATTCTTTTGATCAATCGTCCATATTGTTATGTTATGTGTGTAGGGGTCGCAGCCAAGGAAAACAGAGAGACCCAAAAATTCGAAGCCTATTGTAGTTAGGTTGTTTATCGAAGAGCTTCTGGTATGGAGATTTGAACTCGAGATTTGGCGTGGGCAAGCGGTTGATCAAGTAGACAGCAGTGGCAAAGGCAGATGGCCAGTAAGTTTTGGGCATTGAGGCATGAGTCATAAGAGTAAGCCCAGTCTCAACCACATGTCTGTGTTTCCGCTCTACAACGCCATTGTGTTCTTGAGTATGTGGAGGCGATGTTAAGTGCGAAATCCCCTGCTGGCGAAAGTATGATCTCAGCGCTTTAAACTCTCCACCATTGTCGGAAAATAGTGTCCCAATCCTAGTCTGGAAACGGTTTTCAACAAGCTCTTTAAAGGCTACGGATATTTCCTTGACTTGAGATTTTTGCTTCAGTGGATATAGCCAAGAATAGCGAGTATAGTGATCAACTAGAATAAGATAGTATTTGAACTGATCAGTGGATATGATAGGTGAGGACCAAACATCAGTAAAAATAATTTCAAGAGGTCTAGTAGATGTGATACTCGAATCTGAGAAAGATAACTTATGGCTTTTATTAATCATGCAATCTGAGCAAGAAAGTGTTTTATTGGAAAGTTGAGAAACAGGAAGTGAAAACTGAGAAATGGTTTTGTTTAGAATAAAAGTAGAGGGGTGACCCAAACGAGAATGCCAAGAAAATAACGTAGCCCTTGATGTAGGAGAAGTAAACATAGCTGTAGGTGTAGAACCAATAGTCGGCCATTCATACAGTTGACCTCTAGTGCTGCCGTGGATTAACTGGGTCCCCGTGTTCAGATCCTTCACTTGAAAGGAAGAGGGAAAGAATTCCACCGATACATGATTAGTATTACAAAGCCCATAGACAGATATGAGATTTTTGTGTATATTAGGGACACACAAAACATCATTTAACACAAGGAAATATGGAGAAGGAAATGAACTGGAACCCGTATGTGTGATAGATTGGTTGGACCCGTCGGCAGTAACCACAGTCTCACCTCCTTCATATGGCTGATGCAGAGACAGGTTCTGGAGATCAGACGTTATGTGATGAGTGGCACCACTGTCAAGCAACCAATTATTAGCCGTGTACGGAGTTGCAGCAACTATGTTAGCTCGAGGGGGATACGGCGAGAATGGAGACTGCTGAGATGTCACCTGAAAGGTTTGGAGCTGAGGGCAACGTTTAGCTCCATGGCCTTGTGTGCCACAGATCTGACACTTGCCAAGGTAGGGCCTTGGACCACGAGACTGATGTGTCCAGTTCATGTTATTATTGGTGTTGTTTGGCCTCGGTTGGGTATTGTAGTAGTTGTTGGAGTGATGCTTGTTCTTTCCTGTGTTGTTGTAGGTTGATTGATGCTTTTGTTGAACCATATTGGCAGAGACAGGAAAGATGGACTGTGTTGCCGGAGCAGAGGCAAGAAGCTTGGCCTCATGATGCAGCAGCTTTTCATGAATCTCTGTGAGAGATGGAGCAATCTCACGGTCTTCAATCTTGTCAACAACCTGCTTGTATTCGTCAGGTAAACCCTCCAATAGCGCATCTACTTGATCTTCATGATCCATAGGTTTCCTTAGAATAGCCATCTGATCAAGTCTTGTGGTGATACCTTGAACATAGACATCAATTTTTTTGTTTTCCTTCTTCCAGTACTTGAGTTGGTTGCGCAGATTCTTGATATGAGCTCAACTTGGCTTTGCATAAGTGGATGACAGATTCTCCCACACTTGAGCAGCCGTTGCAGCACGAGACACCAAAGGCTGAATGGGCAAAGTGATTGTACCAAGAAGGGCGCTATAGATCAAGCGATCTTGTCGTTTCCAGAGGATGTGATCTTGATTTGGAACCGTTCCACCATTGACAATAACTTCCGGAGTTGGAATGGCTGTCAATCCATCAAGATGGCCAATAAGACCATACCCATCCATCAAAGCGTGGACTTGAAGACTCCACATGAGGTAATTGGTGGCGGAAAGCTTTGAGACATTGGTCATGTTTATGTTGAGAAGTGATTGTGTGTTTGGATTTGTGATAATGGTTTCATTGATTGTTGCAGGAAACGTGTTGGAAGAAGCCATGGGAGGCGGGTTGAAAGATTTTTGAAAAAGAAATTTAAGTTTTTAGGAGCGACGGCTCTGATACCATATAGAATGTGGAATGTGATTCTATTAGAGAACATTAGGTTACAATATATAGAACCAATGTACAGGAAAAACTAGGTCTAAGATATTGACATTACAACCCTTTCCTTATCTACTCGATATCCTTAATATCTTGGAACTCAATGATGAGTATGAAATAGTGTTTACGGGGTTGAGTTGAGCCAATTATTATTGAACAATATGGTTGTATGAAATCAGCAGAGTTGCATAGTAGAAAGTGTAAAACATTAAAAAATCAGAATAATTAATCCAATGCATATTAGTATATTACTATTCTACAACAGAATCAATAAATCATTATGCACCTGCTGAAACACATCGATGATCATGTCATGATACTCATCACTATTGAGTCTTAGATAACAAACCAGAAGCTCTTTTAGTTCTTCAGGGTGATTGATACCATTCTCCATGATCATCTCAATCATTGAATCTCTAAAATCCTTCTGAGGATCGTTCGAGCATTTCACTACTGCAAAGCTTTCATTCTCCGTCCCTCCATCTAGCTCCTGCTGCTCCCTTGCTCTCAGTTTAGCCTTCTTCAAGTCTTCAATAGCTTTAACTCTGCATTTTTCAGATGATCTTGGTGAAAAGACTCTAACCTTGCTGTTTTCTTTTGCTCCTAGCTCCCTTCTTAGGTACATAGATTTCCTCTGTTTCTCAGCCGTCAGCTTCACTTCTCTTAGTTTTGTTTCCTTGAGATGCTGCCACTGGTGAGCCACAAGAGTCTCTCTACTGCTACTTGTACCTGTCCTTCTCGCTGGTTTTTTCACTTTAACCTCTGTGTCTTGTTCTGGTCTCTTTGGCTTTTGTTCGAGAAGCTTTTGATCACGTCTCTCACATCTCTGCTGCCTATCTCTGTTCACCTGAATTCTTGGCGTCATGATCACAGTTTCTCTGTCTCTGTTCATTGCCTCTACTTCCTGAAAGCTACGCGTCTCTCTTTGGAACTCTCTTACTTTCTTCCTCACACTGCTCATTATCTCTTCAAACTTCTCATCTGATTTCATATTTGCTGATCTTGTTGCAGAGTGCTCCTTTTCTGCTGATACTCTTTGTGCCCTTTTGCTGCTCCCATGAATATTATTTTGAAGTTTATTAGAACTCAAGGAAGATTTTGCAGACATCTTCTGGCTAGCTTCATCATCTTGCTTCTTCTCTTTTGCAGGTTTCAAGTTAGAAGAACCACTCAACTTTGATAACCAAGAAACAGGATGAGCACGAGACAACCCCGAAGAAGAAGAAGAAACCTGCTTCTTTCTTCCCCATTTCATCATCCCAAATGATACAAATTGTAAAGGAAGTATCTAGAGGTTACTGTTGTTATATGGTTAGGCCTTTATGTTTAATAGGGAGATGAAAAGATGTTGTCTTAACGGGTAAATGCTGTTGCAGTTTGGAAAAAAAAAAGAGAACCAAACCCACCTCAAGAATCCTGTGACCACTTTTAGAAGTATTGGTATTGTAATCTCTGGGTATGTTATGGAATTAATACCAAAGTAGGGGACCAGTTTTATAAAATCAAAAACCAAACTTCATTGATGACAAACACCTAGACTCTCTTTTTCTTTTTCTTCTTTCTATGTAACGTGACAAACCCAAGAACCACAAGAATCGTCCTATCTTTTAGTTTCTAGTAGCTGTCTTAACGTTAGCTCATGGACTCAATTGGCTATACAATGGTTACATTCACATGATTACAACCCTAGTCATTTAGCAAAAACCGGTATAGAATCAGCCCGACCAAAATAAAATTATGATTGGTACTGGTCCCGGTCTCTACTGGTCCTAGACTAAGAGATTTTATAATCATGAAGAGGGTAAAGTTAAGAAAATTTAGAGTTATCTGGAAGTTAAAGATTTTGTGAAGTTGATGTGTGGTCCTGATTTAGAAGAACAGCTAAAATCTCTCCATAAGGATATATCACCTACCTTGAGGTATGGTTTTTGTCATCTACCACCAACTTGTCCATGATTTTAATTTCATTTTGTTGACTTTAATTTTTTGTTTCTTCTGTTGTAGTATACCCATCAAAATGGGGATATAAAAGGGTTTTATTGTTATTTAAAACAGTTTCTTGTTTCTCTTATACTGTAAAGACTTGGCTTTGAAGCATTATCAAATTTACTAATATAAGGCTCTCCTACTTTCCCATCTGAAAAGGGATATTAGAAAATACCCCCATTTCACACATTTTATTTATAAAAAATATCCATTATTTTAATAAATCATGTAGCTTAAAATCATAAATTATGATTCATTATATGTCAAAATTATTTTCCTTTACACGTGATTTGATTTTGTGATTTAACCTTTGCCTATTGTATTATTCTAGTTAAGCTAATAACAATTTTGGTTCGGAATATTATTTTTCTCACTACAGAATAACAAAATTGTGTATCAGATATGAAACTTTAATTTCAGATTATCTCTTATGGTTTTTTGAAGACCAATCATATTATCAAAAGGGACAAGACGATATTGTTTCACGACTTTTTCAAACTTCTTGATAGCGATACGAACCCATTGTTGTTTTATTGATAAAGAAGAGTAAATGTTGTAAATTAATTTTACTTAGTTAATATAATTATGAATTAAAACATAGTTTCCCCAAATTTCTTTGACTGGTTTTGTACAAACATTTCAGACTTCAACGACTACGTAAAAGAAGTCACCTGTTGACTGTTATAGTAGGCTCGATTTTTGTTTACCATGTCTTAAATTAAACCCTGTTTTTTTAAAATGTCTCAATAATGTCATTCAACAATGCAAATATGCATATTTTGTTTGAAAACATATCATTTCCTTATGGATACTAAGATTATGTTGAATCCAATGTACGATACAGTTCTTAAAATTAGTAGCAAACAAGTGATCATGAAGACCTTATATAGTAGGATCGGCCCTACGGGCGGGATATACTTTACTAATATCTAGGTTATTATTTTTATATAATTTTATGGTTTATGTTTTAGGTTTGCATTTGCAAAAGACGTGTATTGTATGTTTTAAACATTGGTGGGTTTTGAAACGAGTACGTTTGGTTGGACCTTATGAAAATTTCTAATGATTGGATGTATTATCCTAAGTTTGTGAAAAGTGTTGGATTTAACATTTTTTGTAAGGTGTTATTAACTGAGTTTATGAATCGTATTTGAGGGTTCTTGTACTGGAAAATAAGGTTGTTGTATGTATCTGTAGTTTTTTTTGGTTCGGATGGTGTGAGTACTTACTTGTTAGTCAAGTAATCTCTAAGTCTTTAACTTCTAATACCATATTTGTGGGATTTTTTTAACAATCTTACATATGTTTGTAGTTTTGGTTAATTTGTAGAGATTTTCAATCCGGATTTCGGTTTTTAAGTATTTTGATTTATAAAAGTACCAAACACAATAAAATCATAGATACTTTGATTTGGTTTGGCTTATATACCGTCAGTATTCGATCTATTAAGTTTAATACCAAAAAACAATAAATATATTTAGTTTTTGTAATATTTTATGAATTAGATATCATTTTTATTAAAACATAAATAAATTTTATATCATAACTTTTAAGTAGAACACGTTTTCTGTTTTCTTCTACTATTAAAATAATTAGTAAACATATAAAATTAATATCAATAATAAAGATCATGAATTAGAAATTAATAAGTTCATAATATTATTAAATAAATAAATATTAGCATAAATATTTGTCACCTAAAAAATAAACAAATATGTTTTACTTAATTTGATAAAAGTGAAAAAAAAATTTCAAACTTAAAATGAAATATAAAATTGTGTAAATTAACATTTTAAATATGAATATCATATTATAAAAATTATATATATTATTAATTATATTATATAATTTACATATTGTTATATTGCTATATGTAATAAATCATATTATTAGGATTTAAGGTTTAAGGTTTAGGGTTTAGGGTGTGTTTTAATGTCCGGGACATGTATCGCGTTGTCAAGAGACGACTTTGTGACGTGGCATCCTATGTGGTAACCTCTAGAGTGATTATAACATTCTTTCATATATATAAAAAAATAAACAAATATGTTTTACTTAATTTGATAAAAGTGAAAAAAGAATTTTAAACTTAAAATAAAATATAAAATTGTGTAAATCAACATTTTAAATATGAAGATCATATCATAAAAATTATATATATTATTAATTATATTATATAATTTACATATTGTTATATTGCTATATTTAATAAATTATATTATTAGGATTTAGGGTTTAGGGTTTAGGGTGTGTTTTAATGTCCTGGACACGTGTCGCGTTGTCAAGAAAAAATTTATGATGTGGCATCCTATGTGGCAACATCTAGAGTGATTAAACCACTTTTTTATACTCCCTCTGTTTAAGTGTCACTTTAACTTTTTCTTTTTGTTTCAAAATAAGTGTCAATTTGCATTTCCAATACAACTTTTCACATATAATCTCTTTCTTACCCTTTTAAATAACCAATAGATGTTTTTTAAAATCATTTTTATTCAAATAATTGAACATTAAATGAAGGTACATTAGTATATTTTTCTATTTTCTTAATCTCCATAAAAAGTGTCAAAGTAACATTTATTTAGAAACGGAGGGAGTATATATAAAAAATAAACAAATATGTTTTACTTAATTTGATAAAGTGAAAAAAGAATAAAATATAAAATTGTGTAAATCAACATTTTAAATAAGAAGATCATGTCATAAAAATTACATATATTATTAATTATATTATATAATTTACATATTGTTATATTGCTATATTTAATAAATCATATTATTAGGATTAAGGGTTTAGAGTTTATGGTTTAGTGTCTGTTTTAATGTCTGAGATACGTGTCGCGTTGTCAAGACGACTTTATGACGTGACATTCTATGTGACAGCCTCTAAAGTGATTTAAACATTCTTTTATATATATATAGATAGATAGATATCAAAGGTGAGCAATGTACATTTCTCATGTCATAACATTAATGCTAAACACTTATCTAGATAATTACAAGATGAACGATGGATTTTTTTTGTCAGCAATGATGGATTATTAATTAGGAAATTTGTTTTGTTTGCTTTCCTCGCTCTCTTCATTTTACTTGCAGGTTAGTTTGATGAACAAAACCCCGCTAAACTGAGGTTTTCTTCCAAGAGAATAGGGTTTTACTTGCAGGTTTGTCAGGTTAGTTTCATGGCTAGGTTCGATATTGCTGGTACAATATATTTTTTTATTGGCTATAGTTTCTGTTTCAGTTGGACAATTACAAAGTTTGAGGAATAATATTATTAATAATTTTCTTATTATATGGAACCTAAAATATTTGATAACTACTATAAGACAATGCATTTTGTATGTTTATTAAGTTTAAGACATTAACCATTAACGTGCTGAAAACTCTTTCGGATCAGCGAATCACTACAACTCGACCAGATCACGGACCAGCAATTCTTAATTACTTTACTAAAATCTAAATCTAAAATTTGTAATCTTTTGTCTGATAGAAAACAAAATGTTTAATATTTTTACCAAAAAAATGGTTAATATTATTAGTGTAGATACAAGATGATAGAAAGTTCCAATACATGTTCAAGGTATAAGAATATCTCTGTCACCACTCCATAATTTACTCAAAACTTGAGTGGTGCAGAGAGGTTCTAATAATTTTTGTCATGTTTAGAAAGTAAAGAATAAATGTTGTATGGGATTAATAAGTGGAGTAATGCTTTTATTTATTATTTATTATTTTATTTTCATTTTATTATTAAATAAAATGGAATAAAATATGGAGTGGTATGGAAATGCTGTAAAAATTCTCGCCATGTTTAGAGAGTAAAGATAAAACTGGTATGAGATTAATAAAGCCACGAAAAATAAGATGATAACACATAATATTATAACAATCTGGTATATTCAACAAACAACATAGAGTATGATATAATATCAAACCATTGTGATAACTCATAACTTTTTTTGAAAAACAGCCATTTTTTTCATTTTTCGAAAATGTTTATTGCTGGTTTGCAACATGCATTTGATATCTTGACGACTATAGAGAATTTTGACTACTGCTCACTAAATGCTGAATATATGCGGTCGATATACAGTTTAATGCTTACCTTTTTCACCGAAGGAAGTGGAATCTTTTGGTAAAACAAAGAAACATTATTTTTTTTCCCCCAAATTGATATTTATTCATCTTAAAATACTAGTAATCTTACAAAGCTAGCGATTCAGAAATAAACACCCATAGTAAGGGGAACAAAAACCCACTCTGGTGCGACTTAAAAACAACATCAATAAAACAAGAAGATCCATTGAAAGCGGTCACTTAAGCCCACACATGAACAACTTAAACCTACACCGAGGTGACTTAAAACAAACTATAAACACATCAAGAAAATTCCCAAGATTTCTTGAAACGAATAAGATCTGCGCAATAGCCATATTATAAACCTAGCAATCTTTTGAGAGGATTAAACACCATTGATTGGGAGATACCGCTGCTGCTACAAACCCGACACCCAAAATCTTCCACTTCTGCACCGAAAACCACACTTATCGTTGCTGCCTCGCCCGCCAAACAATAAGCCCAAGAACCAGAGACTTCAAACCTCGAGTAGGGGAACACGCAACTCGGTCCACACGCTACTATCTAAGAAAGAATCTCACCCACATCCAATAAAAAGAAGTCTTGCCATACGACAAGCAACCAAATAACAGATTACCCTAATCAACAGACTGCTAAGACACCACCATTCAAACGCTAACTCTCAAGGCCCACACTGAACAAGACCCACGAATCCAAGGAAACAAGATCCAAAACAGTTCATAGATTACCGATACCCTAGGTGAAAAAAGAAAGAATCTCTTGCTTAAAATCGGATTAAAATTTTACTTACAGTGTTAAAAAGAGAGTTTTAGAAATGATTCAGTCAAGATTTGTTTTCTTTGCTTTCCTTGCAGGTTATTAGTCTCATTAGAGGTAAACCGTTATGATTTTTATTTATCTATTTATTATTGATTTTCCTCAAAACAAATCTTGAATATGTGTTTGTTTTGCAGATGTTGAAGCTATAGAAGTGGTGAGTGAGACCATGATTAAAGGGGGTTCTTAGGGGGGGTTTCTTAAGGCGTTAGACCCATGAACAATGAGTCAGTTACAAAAACTATAAATTAAGAACGAATTTTTATGGGTTTCTTACACTGTTCACGGGACCACTGACACGTGGCGGCTCGCGATTAATTCACTTTAAAAAAAAATAATAATAATAAGAAACTTAAATGGGTTTCTTGGGTTAATCATGCCCTGGCGGTTCGGTTTGGTCTCCGAATCCCAACAAAGGAGCCTCATTATGTTGCTACGATCACCAAGTGGTGTCGCCAAGGTTGTGCCTCTAAGAGAGGTGGCTTTTGCAAGAAGAAACTCTTGTCAATTGTCACTGCTACTGCTATTAAAACTATAAACTCTATGTTATTGGTTTTTTTTTGAAAACAACATTATGTATATGTAGACATACACAATTGTTTTTGGGGCTTGTTCTGAAGTAGACCTTCAATGCGACATTTTAATTTTTTTAGTTATTTCATTAAAATTTAATCAAATAGATAATGACAGAAAAACTAATATAATGCATGTTTTTGTCGGCAAAGATTTTCATCAAGTCCAATGGACATAAAATAGAAATTGGTACAAGATGGATAAAACAGAAGCCCAACAATACAAATTTAAATAAATTAAATTAAGTCCGGTTAGAAATGGTGATTTGAAGCTCCACATCAAGGAGATAAGTCATTTCAATACACATAGTCACATAATATAAAAAGAAATATCATATGATAACCATAAAAAGCTTTTGTCACAAAAATAATCTTCAAAAATAATCAAAACAGACTTTATTAAAGGGTGTAAATATACATTTATACCCTTAAAGTTAACTAATTTAAACTTAGAGTTTAGAGTTATGGATTGAGTTTTGGGGGTAGGTTTAAAATTATAAAATTAAAAAAATTAAAATTAAAAAAAGCTATTTCAATCATTTTCTTACTTGAAGACTATTTTGATGACAAAAATTAAAAATAGATATTGGAGAGAATTTATAGATTTGCAACGGCGATCTCAACCGCTGAAAAACTTCTCTGCTACGATATCTGCTTTCTCTTCTTCGCATCTCCTTGATCTCCATCGTATCTGGAAGTTTCAACCTTCAAGTACCAATTCAAGAAGTCCCTCTTCAATCCTCACCCTCTCACAAGCTTCAATCTTCATCAACCATTCGACTAGAGCACACTCACTTCTCTGGCGCATCTCTGACCCATTTGTCTGTCCACCGAGGATTACAAATCGAGCGAACACGATATTACCTAAACAGAGAGATGATTTCAATTGGAGATGGATCGGTTTGGAATAGAATGAACCTCAGAGAGCTGCTCCATTTAGCTCTGATATCTGATCAGAACTTTATTAGTGAACTACATGGGTTGTTTGTTTCACTATCCAGAGGAGCCATGTAGATGGAGACGAGAGTTCTGTTTATTTAGACTTCAAATTACATGTCATCTAGATAACTCATTTGGAAGAGTTTTATAAATTAAGGCTAATTTTTTTAAATCAGCCAGCTGACTCAAAATGAACCAGCTAGTTTTTCTCTTAAAACCGCAAAAAACGCATTTTTCCGCCAAACACGTAAAACGCATTTTTCGTGAAAATCGCAAAAACACATTTTCCATATTGTTTTGTCAAAATTGTATAATATCTATTATACCTCTGTATAATTCACAAATTACAAACTCAAACTTATTATCATTTTTTCACTCATGAAAATGAAAAACTGCAAAAACGTATTTTTTTGCCAAAACCGCAAAAATGCATCTTCCCACCAAAACCGTAAAATACGTGTTTCCCGCCAAAACCGCAAAATACGTGTTTCCCGCCAAAACCGCAAAAATGCATCTTCCCACCAAAACCGTAAAATACGTGTTTCCCGCCAAAACCGCAAAAACGTATTTTCCCACCAAAACTGTAAAAAAATACTTTCCTATCAAAACCACAAAACGATTTTCCCGCTGAAACCGCAAAAACAAATTTTCCGCCAAAAGCGCAAAAATATATTTTCTCACCAACACCGCAAAAACGAGTTTTACCGTCAAATCCGTAAAAACGCGTTTTACCGTCAAATCCGTAAAAACGCGTTTTTCCGCTAAAACCGAAAAATGCGTTTTTCTGCCAAAACACAAAATGCATTTTTCTGCCAAAACACAAAATGCATTTTTCTGCCAAAACCGCAAAAACACGTTTTCTCGTCAAAGCCCCAAAAACACGTTTTTCCGCCAAAACTGCAAAAATGTGTTTTCTCGCCAAAACCGCAAAGCATGTTTTGGATTTCAGAATTGTGTATCATTACAGTTTATCATTGTGTATCATTACAATTTATAAGTTGATGTCTAGTCAATACGACATAAATGAAAATTATAGGTAATTTCAAAATTTTCAGATTTACAACAAATGATGAGATTTTGAGGAATCTATGCCTATGTAAGTAATGACCAAACAATTATATGCCTTTTAGAATAACAATGTCCATGGAATTAAGATTAGTGTTCACACATATCTTAGTTGAGCTATTTACGTGCTACATTACATGATAAGTTTACACTTCTGGTCAAAAACGAATTGAATTATTACTTGAGAAAACAATTAGTCAATTTAATCACATCATAATAAAGTTTATCATATCAGGTAATCGATGTATACATTGATAATTGCATGATCTGCTGGAGAGTGGATGAAAACTGGAAGAAAAATAAATTTTGTTGGAAACGTTTGAAAAATCAATCAATGCGAACAATCCGAAAGTATCTAAATATTTTTATCTGAAATATTTAAAATATCTAAAATAATATGAATTATCTAAAGGTTTTATTCAAATCATCCAAATTAAGCAAAATAACAGAACTGCTTGGTATCTGAGAACTGCTAAGTTATTTTCTGGATATTAAAATAAATATTCGAACTTGAAACTATCCAAACAGATCTGAACCAAGAAAATTGGTGGTTCCAAATATGGATTCTCCAATTATTATATGAAATGACCGAATTGAACCGATACCCGAACTTGCTATGCTTATTCTCATCTAGCTAACTTGACCTTATAAGTTTTAAAAACTGGTATATCACATCTAATGCCTATAAATGCCTAAGTGAGATGCTGACAAGTCACCCGTAAGTGAGATTTTTCCTTATAGTATTTTTGTTTGATGATTCTAATAACCTCTTGTTTTTTTTTAAAAATTATTCAAGCTTCTCCAAGTTCAGAGTAGTCATGGATGCTAAGTACTTAATGTTTCTTCTTAGGCAATTGAACAATATTTGTTTTTGCTTTCAAGAGAGGCTCTTTTCATCACATATATTTGTATTGAATTTTAAAAATTGCTGAATCAGTCATGATTAAAAGGTGAAAAACAAATATGATATCATATTACTAAGCCACGAATCATAAAATATCATATATCAATGCGCTGGGATAACAGCCAATTCATACATCAACAGGAGATCGCGGTCCCGATCAGTACATAAACTCACACCATGTGCTAAAACATACATCAATTCAAATTATATTCAAATTTTATACGCCAACCAACACTTTTCGGTAAATTCATACATTGGCCGTGTTTCCGTTAGTCAAATATTAACGGACTCTTACGTGGATTTAACGGATGATGACGTGGATTTACAAACCCAAAACGACGTCGTTTTATTATAAAAAAAAGTTATTACAATTTGGTTACAAGGGTGATTAGAACCTAGGTTCCCCGCATTAAGCCATCCCCTATTCGACCACTCTGCCATATACGCATCTTTGTTTAGTACATCATATATACATATTTAGCATTCATCATATCTCGGTCTCCCACAAAAATTCATTTCCATTTGGTGTACATATATTGGATTTGGTAAGAATTACTCAAATGTTTTGTAAAAAACAAAACAATTGTTGAAATGTTAAATTTTAGGAAATTTGAAGTTTCAGTTTGTTCATATATTTTAATCAAAAATTTTGAATTTATAACCCGGTTCGATTCCTCCTCTAAATTAAATAAAAACGATTTTTTTGGGAATCCGGAACCGATGGATCTTAAATATGTATAGATGTCATTCGTTTTCATTTGGTTTAGAGGAGGATTCGAAGCCGGATTATAAATTCAAATATAAATTATTTGGATTAAAATATATAAACAAATTAAAATTTTCAATTTCTTAAAATTTAACATTTGAGCAATTCTTTTGACTTTTATAAAAAAAATTGAACAATTCTTACCAAACCTAATATATCTATAGATGATGAATTAAACAAGTAAATCATTCATGTTAGAATGGTCGAGTGGGGGATGTGGTGCTCTTGGGAACCCGGGTTCGATTCCCTTTATACACCAAATGACAACAAAATTTTTGTAGGAAACCCGGAACCGATGAATACTAAATATATATAAATGATGAGTTGTACCAATGATGTATATATGGCAGAGTGGTTGAATAAGGATGAGTAATTGGGAGGAACCTGGGTTCAAATCCCCCCAAAACCAAATTGAAATAGATTTTTTTTAATAAAACGACATCGTTTTGGGTTTAATTTCCACGTATTAATAATCCACGTCACCATCCGTTAAATCCACGTAAGACTCCATTAACATTTGACTAACGGAGATACGGTCAATGTATGAATTTACCATCCGTTAAATCCACGTAAGACTCCATTAACATTTGACTAACGGAGATACGGTCAATGTATGAATTTACCGAAAAATGTTGGTTGATTTATGAAATTTGAATTAATGTATGTTTTAGCACATGATGTGAATTTATGTACTGATCGGGACCGCGATCCCCTGTTGATGTATGAATTGACCGTTATCCCATCAATGCGCTATATTCGACAAACAACATATAATATAATTTTATCCTTTGTGATAACTTTTCTTGAAAAACAATAAATTTTCCAAAACGTTTTTGGCTGGTTTGCAACTTTTCAAAACTATTTAATGTATTTACAATTATAGAGAATGACTGAGTCAACTTTTGACTGTTTTAGTTGACTCAAAATTTTACAGTCAATTTAACATATTCACTAGGCCTAATGTTCAAACAGTGTTTCCTTGTTAACTACTTCTTATTAAATGCTGGATATATGTGGTCAATGTACAATTTAATGCTTACTCTTTACGCCAAAAAAAGATAAATCTTTTGGTGTATATATAAACAAAGAAATATCATATATTAACGTACACTTTTCATAGTAAAATTAAAATTTAATTAGTGTTCAAAGAGAGTTTTAGAAATGATTCATTCAAGATTTGTTTTCTTTGCTTTCCTTGCTCTCTCCATTTTATTTGCAGGTTAGTCTCATCAGATCTAAAACACAATGGACAGATTTTAATTATCATTTCGATTTCTTAAAAAAAATCTTAAACATGTGGAATATGTGTTTGTTTTGCAGATGTTAAAGCTACAGAAGTGGTTAGTGATGGTTCGATGTGGTCTTCCAACAAAAGTGTTTCATTTTGTTGTAGTGATCACCCTGAAATGGGAGTATGTGAAGAAATAAGTTGCAACGAGTGGTGTATTCATAATGGTTGTGTGTCAGAAAGAGAGAGAGGTGGCTATTGTAAGAATAAAGTTTGTCACTGTGCATGCCCCTAATCTATAAACTCTAAGTCTTTTTCTTCTAAATATTAAGCAGCGACAATATGATAAGAATAATATATAATAATAATAAGAAGAAATGTTTTTTTCTGACTTCAAACTATAAACTATTTTATGCGCTTTACAGTAAATAAACTAATGAAAAGAAAAAAATACTTTATTAAAAACAACATTATGTATTAGTGGAAAAAAACCAATAAACTAATAAATATAAATTGGGAGTTTTCGAAATACAAAAATTGAATTTTGAGGCTTTTGTTCTGAAGTATATTATACTAATTGTCTTCGCTAGAACACTATTTTCTTTCAGATTGTTGATCTAAACGGTTTTAAGTGCCATATTTTCAGATTTTTAGTTCTTTAATTTATATATAATCAAGGGAACTAATGACAAGAAAAAATGGAGTATCTGTTTTGGTAGATTTTTGTATTGATATATTAGATTTTCGCAAAGAAAAATAGCATCCTATAGAAAAATAAAATGGAATAAAATAATATTTTTCTGTAATATGCATAAACGTAAAATAGATTGGCAAGAAGGTTTTCTCATCATCGCTAAAATTCACATTTATTGTGTAATTTTTTGACGTACTACTTGCTAGTTAGATTTATTATTTAATAAAAAGAGAATGAAGAGAATAATGATTTCTTTGTTTTCCAACAAAAAGAATTGGAGAAGTTAAAGGAAACCCATAAGTTGTGTATTATTGCAATTTATAAGTTGATGTTTAGTCAATACGATATAAATGAAAACGATAGGTGATTTCAAATTTTCTGATTTACAACCAATGGTGGGATTTTGAGGAATGTATGCCTATGTAAGTAATGACCAACAAAAAAAAATTCTATACTTTTTAGAATAACAATGTCCATGGAATTAAGATTAGTGTTCATACATATCTTAGTTGAGCTATCATCTACGTGCTACATTACATAATAAGCTTACACTTCTCGTTAAAATGAATTGAAGTACCACTAAAGAAAATAATTAGTCAGTTTAATCACATCATAATAAAGTTTACAGAACTTTGTTTTATTTGTTGTCAGCGGATCACAATTTACATAGAAGTAGGGTTGAGTATCTTATTTGTTAAATTTGATTAAATTCGTTAATCGCTTCGATTCAATCCAAAAAATTTGGATATATGGAAGTCATCTAAGCAAAGCAAATAGTAAAATTAAGTATCCGTTAAAAACGAAGCAAATAAAAAATATTAAAAAATTAGAGCTGGATATCCGATCCGCTCAAGCTTTTATACAAATATATGTATACATATAACTAAATATAGAGTCTTAAATGTATATATTTTTATAATTATTATTTTAAGATATCATTTTATTAGTTTTAATACAATTATTTATAAATATATTAAATTAAGAAAAGAATATCAAATCTTTATAAAAATTATAATTTTTCTACATTTTTGTGTTTTATTCAAATTTTTTTATTAATTTTTAAAATTTCTAGAATATATAGTTTCACTAATTTTATTTATTTATTTTATATTATGTAAAAAATAAAATTTTATGTTTTTAAGATTTACTTGTATTAAAAAAGTGCATGATATCCGTAAGTATCCGTAAATATTCGTAAATATCTGATTTTTTCAGATATCCAGAAAGTCGGATATATGTATTTATTCGAAGCAAAACAAAATGGAAAATCAGATATGCATAAAATACAAAACAATCACAAATCTTGAAGATTATATGCTATTATTCGAATCGTGTCCACCCCTACATAGAACACTCAGATCCGTTCAGTAGGCATACAAAATAAGGCAAATAAGAACAGTGTTTATCATGTTTTAGTTAAATTTAAATATTCATCTTTACTCTTTTTGGTAAGTTCTTAAAATATATATATATATATATATATATATATATGTGTGTGTGTGTGTATTCATTTATTTAAGCGTCCTGTTGGGTAAATCAGAACAATGTACCTTGGTGCACCGAATCCGGAGAAAAGACGATGATTAGGTTACATGGAGCTGGACTAAGAAAACAAGCAGATCTAAAGCAGTAAGATAAATTGGGTGTGGGTGAGAAGGCGATTGAACATCGATGGCGAGCATCTCTTGTTGTCTATGATTTACTGGAGCCAGGTGTCCACATCTTTACTATTTTTATTTATCTTATTTTTTTTTCATTATATATTTTATAATTATAAAATTACAAATTTGGTATAAATATGTTTTTTAAAAACTTATATAACTTAATTTTATATAAATAAATTTTAAGGTTTTAAACCTAGATAAAACTATCTTATTTACCTCAGGCCCCCAAGGCACGGCACTGAGACGACTGCAAGTTAACTCTTTTTAGTTTTTACATCCTTAAACAAAAGTTTTGCGTAAATCTATTCCTGAGGATTACCACAACAAAACTTTATGTATGTCTATCAAGTAGTACTCGGTCTAATTTTAAACAACAAGAGCGTTTGTAGTCCAAAGGTTAGGATAATTGCCTTCCAAGCAATAGACCCGGGTTCGATTCCCGGCAGACGCATTTTGTTAAAAGTTAAAACTGTTTTTTAACACTAATGGAGTAAACGATGTCGAAAACCACTCATTGTTTTTTTTTTTTAATGTAAACAGACACTACTCATTCTCGGTTCTTAATGTTCTTGGGTTACGTAGAATATATATTTTTGGTATAAAAAACTACATAGGTCATCATTTTGACATTTCCAAAAGGTTGGTGTTTCGAACTATACAATTTGGAAGCTTAATGTTTATATAAAAAAAGATAGACCACGAGATCCAACATCTTTTGTAAAGTTATCGGCTCGGATGTTTAGACCTAGGTATAAATGATATTGAACAAAAATAAACATCGAATAAATGAGATGAAATTCTTCAAAATCACCTGATAAAGATGGCCAATCGTCATTTTCTTCTTTTTTTAAGAATTTGACCAATTGTAGACAGCATGTCTCAAAGATAATTCATAAATGGTTCAACCAAATAGAAATTTTCATTTCCTACATCAGAGTACGAAAATCGACATGTAAAAAGGTTAAGACTCAGTCACTAGCGAATAAACCGAAAATTGTTGTCATTAGAGCCATCAAAATCAAATGTAAAATACTAGTGGTGAATAAAATTTAGAAGATTTTATGTAACACACCTACATAAAACAGTCTTGTATAAATCCAAAGATAGAGCTATTTTTGTAATCCTTTATGCTTTGACATACACAGAATGAAGAGTTGATATTAGATAATCTTAAAGTATATACTGAAAGTGCGGATGAGACGAGAAAAATAAAGTGCCGAAATTATACACCAATTTGTAAACGCGTAAAACAAGTACACCCCTCTTGAATTACCGCTTTCTTTTATTACATAGATTAGGTAAATCAACATTGAACTAAACTCCCACCAGAGTTCAAAATCCAGAATCACATAACCATGAATTATACTTCCCATGAGTCTATACTTCAACTTTCTACATCTCTGAAAGTACTTCACCTACGTCAGCACCCGATACACATACGTGACACAACACTTGATTACACAAGCACAAACAAATCTCACCACGAGCTATAAGCAATAGCTAATACCACCACACAAAGTATCAACACCAACACCACCAAACTAAGTCCACATCGAATCATCATAAACTACTCAGACCAACCGATACCACCAATATTGAAAGTAAAGCTTGTCTTTCTTTTATGAGGTCTACATTTTTCATAGCGAACGTTCTCCATATAGTATATATCAGAATTTGTTCACCAAATCTTCCGTATACACTTTAGGATGCAAACCAAATGTTGGGACCTATGTCTATGTAGTTGTATTCTTTAAAAAATCGTCTATGATCCCTTAAATCTCAAGACCAGCCCTCCTAAATCTCAAGATCAGGTTGATCATCATTCTGACAACTTACATACTTACATTCTTTTGGCAATGCCTTTTATTTTTGAGAAAAGTACTAGAATAGCATAGAAAAGTTGTTATATGACTAGAATAGCTTATATTTTTGAAAATTAGTAGAATTTTTGTAGAAATCTAGTAAATTACAATAAACACCCTTGGTTGATTTTTTTTAATTAAGCTTGTTTATAATAAAAATGACTAAAATTATTAACAAATTCACGTCATCAATAAATATAATCCATGTCACCAATAACAATCCATGTCACTAATAATTGTGATTAAAAGAGGGGAAAGCCAATGAAAACGACGTTTAACTTTAAAAAAAATCGTGATTAAACTCCGTCGTTGTTTTCATTGGAAATCTTCTCTGAAATCGTCTTCTCATAACTTGTTTTCTCTGAAATCGTTGATGTGCTCAGGTTTTACCACTAAAACCAACCGCAAGTGCACGGTAATGCGCGGTAGTACTTAGGGATCGAATCCACAAGGACCAAGGTTACACTATGAAACTTTGAGAGTAAAGTCAAGCTAGAACAGATATGAGGGGTTTTGTTGTTTGTTTGGTTGTCACACTTGCTAATGATTTAAATTGATTTATGATTAAAAGGTGTTAGGCATTGGGTGATTCTCGGGAAATACATTTATCATGAAACAAGTATTAATCAAGGAATATGATTTAGAACCGTTCTTGAACTCAAACAACTTCAAATAGTTTAGCCTACTCTCGCAGTACTAAACCCTATGTTATAAAATTTCAAATATCAACTCTCGCCATATTCATAATCCTAAACATGCATTCTTAACAGGTTCGATATGTTCACAAAGTCTATAACAACAACTCTCGTTGGTTACAGAACTTTGCTCATCTAGATTCTTTTCGGGATTTTAACTATCACTTTTGGTGTGTTAATTTCCTATTAATCATGAACTAGGTGTACCTTCTAATTCAAGCATTAAGATTAATTTAGATGAAGAACCAAATGATTATTTTCCCTTGATTAACACATCAGTTTCAGTGATTCATGGATTCCCTTGAATCACCTTAGCCTAACTAGTAGATTACTCACACATGATAATTGAAACACAAGACATAATTGATTTCATAAAAGAGAATAGAGTAAAGGGTTAAGAAAGCTTCTCTGGGAAGAGAAAGAGTTTCTCTTCAAGTATATGATGAACTTCAAACTTCAAACTTCAATAATAACTTCAAACTTCAATAACAGAAACAAGAACTTAAACTAAGAACAAGAACAAAACTAAGATAGATGTAGAATAGATTGTGTTGTGATGGGATGAGAGTGAGATGAGATTGGATGATTTGGGATGGGATGCAACCCCTCTATTTATACACAGGTGAAGGCCTCCAAAAGCTCCAGACATAATAATGAAAGGGTGAGTTGGTGCAGCTGTCAAGTGGAGTTCTTGGTGAAGTGGGATTGGGTTGGTGAAGTTGGTGGCCGCAGGACTCCAATCGATCGATTCATTTTTGGAATAAAAATGAATCGATCGATGCCAGTGAAGTTTGGTGGATTGGAGTTTGGCTCAATCGATCGATTGCATTTTTCAATCGATCGATTACTTTAGCTCGGCTTCTTCCGCAGTTCTGCATCGATCGATGGGTTTTTATAGTAAACCTCCATCGATCGATTGGACTTTGTGGCTCGTCTTTCGGCTTGATCCGTTGTTCGTTTCTTGCTCTAACTCCTTCCGATTGGTACGGATTTCTTCGGAAGTCCAGTATGTAGTTTTCAATGGTTCCTAACGCGCTTTATTACCTAATTACCTGAAACACAAACGGAAACAAGCGAATAACCTAGAAAAACATAATGAAACAGACAACTAAACACGTAAAAACCTAGATACATCAATCCCCCCAGACTTGAACATTTGCTTGCCCTCAAGCAAATATCCGACAAGAAAAACAGCTAATACCTGTAAACAACCATTTTCACCATATGTTGGTTTTAAACCACATCAGTTAGTACCAACATTTAGAAAGGATTCCACTTACTTTTCCCCCATCCTTATTTCTCAACTATCTTCAAACCACAGCTTTGCAAGAAGTGTCCAAAGTTTCCACTGCCGACCTTTTTTTAAAATTTAAGGTGCGGTCTCATCTTGGGGATATCGATCATAAGACTCATGGATTCTTACTCTTTCAGGCTTTTGACAATGCGATTGGTCTTTTCCGGTTCATTTCCCCTCTTTCTTCTCGCTCCACTCAGTCAATGTCTCCCTTTATTTCGAGGGTACTTGGTATTTTTTTAATTGACCGAGATTTTGGACAGGCTTCCATGATGCAAGTCTTAATGGTTGTAGCCACCAAGCCCTGATCACTTCTTTTTGACCTTTATCCTTCAAATCATACTGAGTTATGATTTATCATCATGTTTCCCAAGTTGATTTTTGTCTTGGTTTACTTCTTAAAAGTTGTAGATGATTTACTTATCTTCTTTTTCTTTTTATTGAAGGGGAAAGAGAGGGGAACCGGATTGGTATAGACTTCGTTGTTTCCTTAGTCCTGAAGAGAGATTTCGATCATGTGTATACCAAGCCCCAAGATGAGAAAATTTTGAGTAGATTGAATGGTCGGTCAGTTTGGATCCTTTGGTTACTCTTGCAAGCATGGATGTTGGTTGATCAAAGTTTTGTGGATTCTTTCCATGTTTCACAATCTGCAGTTTGTAGCTCAAAGAATGGTACTCAGATATTAGTTATTAGGTTGTTTAGGAGGCAAAGCAAAATACGAATCAAAATAAATCACACAAAACTAAAATTAAACCAAAAGAAATCCTGAAAAAGAAATAAGTAGCAGACTCAAAATGAGAGTACGATAAGTACTTCCCCCCAGACTTAGTTTACACCGTCCCTGGTGTAACCACTGAAAAATCGAATCATAAAAATGTCAAATAAAAATAGTAAATAGCGCGTAAAAGAACACTTGACCATACTGGGCGGTGGTAGCCCTAGTCCTCATCTGCGGCTCCAGATGTACCGGTGTCCTCAGTCCTCATCGCCATTTTTTTTTTTTTTATATATATTTTTATATATATTTGTTTTTATATTTTTTTATATTTTAAAAACAAAAATGAAATTTACTCACACTTACCAGTGGGTTGCCTCCCACCAAGCGCTTGTTTACAGTTGTTAGCTTGACTTTCGATTGGTTCTTTAACTTTGGGTCGGTTCTCCCAGGGAGACATCGTCTTCTCTTCCAGGGGGTTCAGTGTAGGCGAGGTGTGGTTTGAGGCGTTGACCGTTCTCCACAAACTTGCTTCCATCGTGACTCCATAACACAACTTCATCATAGGGTTTCACTTCTTTCTCGGGTGATGTGTTTTCACGAGTGATTGTTCCACAATAACCAGCATTCATTGAAGACTGGATCGGGTAGGAGACAGCCTTGTTGATATTGAGGAGTGTGACCTTCTTATTTGAGAAGTCAATACATGCTCCAACTGTTGCGAGAAATGGAGTTCCAAGGACCAAAGGAACTCTCTTCGTAGTTGCCATCTTTACAACTGTGAGGTCTATAGGGATCGTGCATCCTCCAATTTTCAAAGGAAAATCCTTGATGAGGCCTGTGGGGGTTGTGGAAGACGAATCCCCAAACATGAGAGAGGATGTGTTTGGCTCCATGCTTTCAATACCTAGTTTCTTCACCATTTCCAATGAGATGACATTGACATTGGCTCCACTATCCACAAGAGCATCATTCATGGTTATTTTACCAAGGGAACAAGACAGTGTGAACTTCCCTGGTGACTCTAGCTTAGGGAGAGACTTTGGTGGGACTTGTCGATCGATCAGTGCTGTAGAGATGTCTAGGAGCTCCGCTACTTCTTCTTCGTGATCTAGAATGTCCTTGATGAGCATCATTTGGACATAGGCTTCTTGCATTGTATTAAGCTCTGGAAGCTTAACTCCGATGTCACTTAAGTCTTTTCTGAATTTGCAGATGACCTTCTTTTGAGCTTTAGTGATAACCTTCTTCGGATATGGGAGTTTTTCATAAGGTGATATCGTAGCTCCTACTCCAACTGGTTGCACAACCTTTTTCTCAACCTTCTCCACGGCTTGAGTATTAGCCTTGGCTACAATTTGTACCTCATCTTGCACAAGTGTAGATCCATAGAGGAGTCTTTCAATCTCGTCCACCTCTCTCACATGATCATTCAATTCATCTTTAGCAGAGATGACAACGTTGCAGTGGTCTTTTCTTGGGTTATGTTCTCCTCTTCCAGGAAGAACTCCATTCGGTCTCTGGACAGCTTCTGCGGTTTGAGCAACTTGAGTCTCCAGCTTCTTGACATGTGCGGAAAGAGATTCCCATCTGTTGTTCATGTCTTGGAATATGGTGTCGACCTTCTTGTTGATCTCTGTGGCTGATTTCTGCTGGTTGAGAATCAGCTGTTGCATCATTGCCTCAAGCTTAGATTCTTGAGCAGCCAGAACAGAGCTTCCACCGGTTTGAACTTGGGTTTGATTCTGCGGTTGGAAAGAGTTGAAGGGTTGCCCCTGTTGGTACCCTCCTTGGTTGAAGTTTGCGTTCTGGTTACGGTTTTGCCCCAAGCTTTGCCCAAATGGTCGATTCTGCCCGTAGTTTGGGTGTTGATAGATTTGCTGTCCCTGTGGGATCCTCGGTGCTTGGTTCTGTCCAAAAGCTGGTTGTTGGAATCCTCTGTTTTGTGGATAGTTCTGTCCACCAATGTAGTTCACAGGTTGTTGTTCAAGATTTTGGCCATCCACAAAGTTGACTGCAGCTTGTTGATCTTGTGGCTCTTGATTGGGGAAGTAGAATGCTCCTTCTCCATAACCTTCAATGGCATTGACCGCCCTTTGATCCCTTTGCATAAGCATGTCGATCTTTGCGCTCATCTCTTCTAGTTTCTTGCTCTCTGAGTTCCCACCTTTCCTTGATCTATCATATTCCTCATTCAGGTTACTGGAGCTTGTGGCAAGATTTTCTATCAAAGTGTAAGCTTCCTCTTGGTTCCTCGTCATGAAATCTCCATTGCTGGCTGCGTTGAGAGAGTTCTTGACATTCCAGGTTGCTCCATCATAAAATATGTTGAGGATATGCTCGTCTGAGTACCCATGATGCGGGCACTCTCTTTGATACTCTTTAAATCTTGCCCACGCTTCACTCACTGGTTCAGAGTCATTTTGTCTGAAGCTGGTGATCTTGCTCCTTAGGCTGGCCGTTTTTTGCTTTGTGTAGAATTTGTCCAGGAACATGGCTCTGCATTGTTCCCATGTTGTGATAGATCCTGGAGGTAGATATTTCAGCCATCTCATTGCTTTGTCTCCAAGAGAGAATGAAAACAGCTTGCACCGTAGATAATCAGCGGGAACTCCATTTGATCTTGTTGTGCTGCTGATCTCCTCAATGGTCTCTATATGATCCATAGGGCTTTCGGACGGGAGACCATAGAACATGCTCTGTCTGACCAGAGCTATAGTTTGAGGTTTGATCTCATAGTCTTGCCTGTTGATCGGAGGAGGTTGTATTGCTGATCGGTTATGGTAATAGGTGTGCGGAGTGTCGACAGCTCCAATGGGGCGAGGTTGATCTCGTCTCTGTCCTGGATTAGGAAGTGGTTGGGGTTGTCTGAACACTCCGGCAGCAGCAGCAGCAGCAGCGTTTTGCTCATCATTCATAGGAAGATTTTGGATGTTTTGGGGTTCACCATGCTGGTTATGTATTCCAGCCATGTTTCTTCTCCTTCTGTTGTTCTCTCTTTCTATTCTTGCAAGTTCCTCGTTAGAAACAACCGCTAATTCTTCAGAACTTCGGCTTCTCGTGTTCATATACCTGCAACACTCACAAGAAAATCAAGAAAGAGTTTATTAGTAATATCGAAAATATTTTTTTTTATTTTTGTAATAGGGTTCTAGACTAGACTCCAGTCCTAGTTCCAAAGGTAACGCTATTGGTCCCCGGCAACGGCGCCAAAAACTTGATGTGCTCAGGTTTTACCACTAAAACCAACCGCAAGTGCACGGTAATGCGCGGTAGTACTTAGGGATCGAATCCACAAGGACCAAGGTTACACTATGAAACTTTGAGAGTAAAGTCAAGCTAGAACAGATATGAGGGGTTTTGTTGTTTGTTTGGTTGTCACACTTGCTAATGATTTAAATTGATTTATGATTAAAAGGTGTTAGGCATTGGGTGATTCTCGGGAAATACATTTATCATGAAACAAGTATTAATCAAGGAATATGATTTAGAACCGTTCTTGAACTCAAACAACTTCAAATAGTTTAGCCTACTCTCGCAGTACTAAACCCTATGTTATAAAATTTCAAATATCAACTCTCGCCATATTCATAATCCTAAACATGCATTCTTAACAGGTTCGATATGTTCACAAAGTCTATAACAACAACTCTCGTTGGTTACAGAACTTTGCTCATCTAGATTCTTTTCGGGATTTTAACTATCACTTTTGGTGTGTTAATTTCCTATTAATCATGAACTAGGTGTACCTTCTAATTCAAGCATTAAGATTAATTTAGATGAAGAACCAAATGATTATTTTCCCTTGATTAACACATCAGTTTCAGTGATTCATGGATTCCCTTGAATCACCTTAGCCTAACTAGTAGATTACTCACACATGATAATTGAAACACAAGACATAATTGATTTCATAAAAGAGAATAGAGTAAAGGGTTAAGAAAGCTTCTCTGGGAAGAGAAAGAGTTTCTCTTCAAGTATATGATGAACTTCAAACTTCAAACTTCAATAATAACTTCAAACTTCAATAACAGAAACAAGAACTTAAACTAAGAACAAGAACAAAACTAAGATAGATGTAGAATAGATTGTGTTGTGATGGGATGAGAGTGAGATGAGATTGGATGATTTGGGATGGGATGCAACCCCTCTATTTATACACAGGTGAAGGCCTCCAAAAGCTCCAGACATAATAATGAAAGGGTGAGTTGGTGCAGCTGTCAAGTGGAGTTCTTGGTGAAGTGGGATTGGGTTGGTGAAGTTGGTGGCCGCAGGACTCCAATCGATCGATTCATTTTTGGAATAAAAATGAATCGATCGATGCCAGTGAAGTTTGGTGGATTGGAGTTTGGCTCAATCGATCGATTGCATTTTTCAATCGATCGATTACTTTAGCTCGGCTTCTTCCGCAGTTCTGCATCGATCGATGGGTTTTTATAGTAAACCTCCATCGATCGATTGGACTTTGTGGCTCGTCTTTCGGCTTGATCCGTTGTTCGTTTCTTGCTCTAACTCCTTCCGATTGGTACGGATTTCTTCGGAATTCCAGTATGTAGTTTTCAATGGTTCCTAACGCGCTTTATTACCTAATTACCTGAAACACAAACGGAAACAAGCGAATAACCTAGAAAAACATAATGAAACAGACAACTAAACACGTAAAAACCTAGATACATCAATCGTCTTCTACCCAATCGTCCGTAATCGTCTTCTCTACAAGCATCGTCTCCAAAATCATCTTCTTCAGTATGCTACAACGCTTTACTTTGAGTTTTTCGAGTTTGTGCATGAGTTATGAGTTATCTGATGGTTGATTTATGATATATTTGATGACTGAGTTATGAGTTATTTGATGGCTGAGTTATGATATATTTGATGGGTGAGTTATTAGTAATTTGATGGTTGAGTTATTAGTAATTTGATGGCTGAGTTATGACTTATTGTTGTAGGTGCGTGTAAGAAAAATGATTATCAGATGAACTTTTATTTTGTATTTGACTTATGTAATGTTAATTTTGTATTTGACTTATGCTATGTTTATATAACTCAGCAATATCGTTTGTATAACTTAGCTGTGTCATTTATATAACTCAACAATACCGCAAACATACTCTAAAATCAGAAAATGTGATTGAAATACTTAAAAAATTATATTAAATCTCTTCTTATCAATATCAAGTGAATCTAAACCAACTGAATATGTGTACTTTCTTTAATTCCAAGTTGAGACTCTAATTTGATCTTGAGATATATTTCTCTTACAATTAATTAAAACCATATATTTGTGTACTTTCTTGAATTTTCAAGTTGGAACTCTAACTTGATTTTGAGATCCTTTCTTGACTTAGAATGTGTGTAGTTTCTTATATCTTTCAGTGGACACACTTATGAACCATAAACCCTAAATCTTATATCTTAAACCCTAAATCGTATTTAAGTGGTACAAGTCAGTCGTAACGTTCGTATAAGTAAGCTGTCGTATTTAATTTTTATTGCAGCGTTCGGTATTTTGGACGGAAATAAACAATTCCTTAAACTCTGAACACAATATTAAAATTTAAATATTTTCTTAAAAAATATATTACTTTTTCATGACCATTGATTGATTTTTATTGAAGTGTTCAAAATTATCTTTTTGTCTATCCTCACCCTTCATTTTATTGGTTAATCTTTCTTTTCCGAAGATCACAATTTATAGCGATTGATTAAATAAAATCTAAAGGCCAATCATTCTCTCATTTTCTTACTTTTTGTTGTTCAACTCTCTTATTTTCTTACAATTTACGGGACTTAACTTCTTCATCTCTCTCTTTGATTATTTCTTCTTTAGCAAGACGATGAATTTGATGAGAGAGGGAGCAGCTAGATGTCAAACCACCATACATGACACTGAAGGAAAGGAACTTCTTCTTTAACCGATCACCATCGAAGACGAAGACTACGATGACTGCAATATATTTTCTCAGATTTTTAATTTTTTTTAGATCTATGTTGTTTATGTGAATGATATGTCTCTTGATTCCTAATCTGTAGACTAATTTTTTTAGTTTCGCTTTTGGTTTCTGGATTCAAAATAAGTTTGAATGATGAATCTTGAGCCTTCTATACACTTTTTCGGTCGACTTGGTCTTTTTTCTATAAATCATCCATCACTAACGGCTGACTTATGTTCGTAAGTCAGTCAATTTCTCATAAATCAGCCGTTTTGCCTAACTCAACCGCAACGTAACCATAACTATGTAACGAAGTTTGTATCGCCTTACGACTGAGTTCATCAATACACGTCAGCGCATTCCTACGTGGCGCCGGTTTTTTGTTTATGTAGCATTAAAAAATAATGACATTCTTATAAATATGTTTTTTCACAACATAAAAAAGGGCACGCTTGGTATTAAAAAACTGACAGTAATAAAAAATTGTTGTGTGATTCTGATAAGATGTCCTAAATATGTGTTGTTTGCGAAAATTTCCCTTTACTTTTTCTTATGGCAAATATCTCAAATGTACTTTTAAGTTTTTTCGTATCTAAAAAAAGACCAAAATATATATTTTTGTTTTGAAAATTTTAATATTTTTTTTTTAATTTTACCCTCCACCTCCTAAATCTTACCCAATAACTCTAAACCCTAAGTATAGTTTAGTTAATCCAAAAGGTATAAATGTATATTTATATATTTTAATAAAGTATATTTTAATTATTTTTTAAAATTTATTTTTGTGAAAAAAACTTAAAATAATTATTATAGAGTATTTTTTTCTGGTCAAAAGTATTTCTTTTTTTCTTAGGGCATGTTTATTGGAGGTCTCTTAGCAGGAGTTTTTAATTTTTCTAAGAGACGTTTCTTAACTTTTAAGTAAGAAAACCTAAGAATCATTTCTTAAATAAGCGACTTAAGAGTCGTCTCTTAGCAAAAAAAAATAAATTAAAAAAAAAGTGTTAAATTATTTTAGAACCCCGAGACCGGAAATAAAATAGCCTTATGACTAAATTATTATCGCCGTTTACTAATCTAAACATGACAGCCACCACCACTTTGAGACCCTTTTAGGAAAATGGAAAATGAAAAAAAAAATTAAATATCAAATATACCCTTAATCTAGAGGGTTAAAAAGCCACAGATCAGACGGAACATCAGGGATGTTGTGGTCTTTGCTTCAACATTTTTTTCACCCATACCGTATCGGTTTATTTGTGTGTAGAAAGACACAAGTCTTACCCTAGTTTACCACCAGTCTCTGTCTCTCTCTGTGTAAATAAAAAAAAGCAAAGTCAAAGTGAAGCTTTGTATTTTTTTTTGTCTTCTCGTGAGCAGTGTTAATGGCGGGTTACAAAGCAGATGATGATTACGATTACCTTTTCAAGGTGGTTCTGATCGGTGATTCAGGTGTTGGAAAGTCCAATCTTCTCTCTCGTTTCACCAGGAACGAGTTTAGCCTCGAGTCTAAGTCCACGATCGGCGTCGAGTTCGCCACTCGTAGCTTGAATGTTAAGGACAAAATCATCAAAGCCCAGATTTGGGATACTGCTGGTCAAGAAAGGTTTGTTGTGTCTCTTCTCAATCTTGGTCTTTTTATCTCTTGGCATTTTAGATTGTGGTTCTTTCATTGTAGATCACAAGACCAGCTTTTCTTGAAATGCAGTAGATATAAACCTATCATCTATGTATGAAAATTTTTAGCTGTTTTGTTGATTAATTTTACCAATGAGAGCTTTTATATTATTGTTTTCATTTTTGTAGGTACCGTGCGATCACTAGTGCATACTACCGAGGAGCTGTTGGGGCGCTTATTGTCTACGACGTAACACGACACTCAACATTCGAAAACGTTGAGAGATGGCTTAGGGAACTCCGTGACCATACCGACCCAAACATAGTCGTGATGCTCTTGGGAAACAAATCCGATCTTCGTCATCTTATTGCTGTTCAGACCGAAGATGCCAAGTCTTTTGCGGAGAATGAATCACTCTACTTCATGGAGACTTCAGCACTTGAAGCTACTAACGTTGAGAATGCGTTTTCGGAAGTACTCACTCAGATTCATCAAGTTGTGAGCAAGAAAGCCATGGAGGCTGGTGAGGATTCAAACTCGGGTAATGTTTTTAAAGGAGAGAAGATTGATCTTGATGTCTCTGATGTGAAGAAAACTGGTTGCTGCTCTAATTAATGACTCGTTAGCCTCTTACATATATTGAGGGGTTTGGTATGTGTCCTCAAGCTAAGATTGTTTTCTTGTTCTTACATTCAAAATTCTTTTGAAGATGTTTGCTTAATTTTTAGAAGACAATCTATGTTATGCTCTTAATTTGCTTTGCTTGAAAATTGCTTAGCTTTGGTCTGTTTCTGTTCCGGTTGAGGGATTGTGATTTAACCGGTTTTGGTCTGATTATTATAACAAATTTATTAGTATTTTATCATTATAAAATTAGAAAAAAATATTACAGTGATCAATTTACAACCTATGATTCTAACATAAGAATTCATATTTACATAACAATTTTCTTTGTTCTATGGTAGAGACTTCATGTAAAATTTTCAACATTAGTTCACATAAGTGTAATAAATCAAGGGAAATTGCACTCTATAACCTTCAAACATATTATAATTAGCACAATGACAAAAAGCCCTACATCACCATACATATCTCATATTTTATATAATATTGCCACAATGCCCTTGGGAATAACCGGAGAAACCTTTGAAAAAGAAAAAATAATAATTAATTTTACTGTTCTCAAACTACTCGTGTTCATTTGTTAGTCACAACTTCTCACAAATTACTTTATCTTCTTCCCCAAAAGAAAGTGAATAGTTTATTTGCATTTCTGGCCACTCTGTTTCCACCGCCTTCGTCCCTGGTGTGATTTCTGAACGACAACCCTCTTTCAAGCATCTTTCATTAGATGACGATTAAGCTTTGCGATATCCGAATCGAGGCAGTCGACGACGCGATTTACAACCCTTGTAAGTTCTGAATCAGTAGTTGTACTACTTCGTGTACTCATCCTCTTATATTTTAAGCTATTTGAGTTTCGAGTAACGAAGATTAAATTATTTGAGATAAGTAAGTTGGTTTGATTTTCTTAGATTTTTTGAATTTTCACCATATGGTATTGGAAAACTAATGTAATTGCAAGCTTGTATATTTCTTTTTGTATGAAAGAGTTTTTTCTATTCCATAATCAGCCCATATGGATGAGAATATAAATAGAATATATTTTTAAACGTGAATCAACGTAAATGTATGTAGATATATTTGTAAATGGAATATACTAAATATATAATAATAGTACAAATTTATGTTTGCATAGTATAGACTCAGTTTGTTTGTTCTATATATCATGGAATATGTCATATGTTGTATATATTCATCTTTCACATGTTGTTTGTTCCAGATGTCAATTTGTAAGCGAATTCAAATTGATGTTTCGGTGACTGGAGGGAGAAATTTCTGGAATTCCACGTAGTGTTTGGTCATATGTTGTATAAACTTAAGAACTCATGTAAACATAATAGTTTTTTGGATTCTTGTAAAAGAAATATCATATAGGTGATGGTGCAATGTGTATATTCTTATTTGCATGTGATAATGTCATGTGTATTCTTCATTTCCCTTCGCAACTTTGTAAAAATTGGTTATTTGACAAATTCAAATTTTAATATCGTAATTGGAGGGTTTAGTAATGTTTGCCTGATCAGATAGAGTTAGTATACTATTTTCATATGGAATAGTAAAACGGATTGAATATGTAACGTTTCCTGGTTTGAATGATTTACTATACTACTTACATTGTATGGAATAGAAGATATACAACATGCAAACTAATAAAATGTGTGTTCAAGTGTCTAATATAGAAAAAACAATTTATAGATTATATTTGGGTTTATAGGTTCCTGCATAGGGTTTAGATTTACCAAGTAAGGGTTTGGGTATATTAAACCATATTATAGACATTTTATTTGGGTTTATACTTCCTTGATTATGGTATATGGTTGGGGTCATTATTAAATTCTTCCATGCAATCATAAACATTTAATTATTTCACCAATTTGTACTATGCTATTTATTTTGTTCAATTCTATTTGGGTTTACGGTTTATATTTGGGTTTATAGTTTATATTTGAGTTTAAAAATTACTTATTAGGGTTTAGAGTTTAGTATTTAGGGATTGGTGTGAGGTTAGGATAAGGTTTAATTCCTAGATTGTAAGGGCTGAGATAAAGTTGGTACCCTATGCTATTTTGGTTATATCGAATAGAACACTTAAGCCTTATATGCGGTAAAAAAATGATGTGGAGTAGACTTAAGTTGTAAATAATTGGAATATATCATTTAATGTGACAATGTTGTATTGTATCCACATATTTACTGCCTAACTGAAATACGTATGCAATAAAGAAATAAGTGATGTGTATGTTAATGAAATTGACCCTCTATTATATACTATTTGTAGATGTTCTATACTATTTTTTGTTCATTGAAACTAACGTCAGCGACAGTGTCTCCGTCGTGATTTCTCCTCCTCTGTAAATTATGTTTGCATCTATAAAACCTCACATACGCTGTATTGGTGAAATATAGAGCCATTAACACCGCAAGACCAATACATCATTGTGTGACGTTCGTCGCTTTACTCCTGGCCATGTATTCCCTTTTCTTTGTCATCATTACTTAGCAGCACAATATATAGATTATGTTTGGGTTTATAGTTCAATTATTTGATTTAGATTTAGTGATTAGGGGTTTATCTAGAATTTTAGTATTTAAGCAGGTGGTTAGGATTTAATATTTACGTTACATACTATGCTGATAAATTAAAAATAAAATATAGTAATAGCAACTTGCTCAATTTGTAGTAGCAAATCATCTATTCCATATACAAAAATGCAATGTTAGTACTATTCTAATTTTATTAAATAGAATAGAACAATGTTTTTATCTTACAAAATAAAATAAGAGTTTCAAATTCAATTTGATCTTCTTTTTAGTCACCCACGTACTTGTAAATTCTATATATTTTTTACTATTCTATTTATTATAGATATGTTTCTGGTAAGTAAGTGTATAATTAATGTGGTTTCATTACAAGTTTTGATGATAAATAGTAATGATTCACTTCAGTCCATAGCAAAAACGTCGACATCATCTATTGTTTTCTTTATGACTGGGTACTTGCTACTAGTGAGGGTATAACCGGAGCAAAAATAAGTTGAATGTTAGTTTATTAATAATGTCAAAATCAATGTCATATACTTAATTTAACATCCAAATATGGCTAGATAGCAAATAAGCCCATAAATCAAACCTTCAGAGGTATGAATTACGGCTGGGCATAAACACCCGTTACTTGCCTTGTTACTTGATCAATATTCGTTTCAATTTTTAAGTACTTATCGTTGTCAAATCAGGTATTAAGTCATTGAATTTTGCTACTTACAAATACAAGACAAATAACAAGTATAACAAAAAAAATAAACACTCTATTTGATATTACTTGTTATTTGTTTTGCGAGTGAAAATAAAATGATAACCGAACCACAATAACGGAAGCCTTAAAGCATGAATATATATTTTTTGTTGTATAAACCAAAGAATAGTTTCATATCACAATGTTTACGTTTTTTGTTCTTCTTTATAATACGTACAAGTATTTTCGTTTGGAGTAACTCTCGTGGTTTTTTCAAGTCAAGTAAACAAAAAATAATTATTACCTCTCTCCAATAAATTATTGGGAAATTGAATCTTATGAAGCTGAAAAAATTATAATGCACTGCATAACCAATTTCTCTAATGTTTCTATACACAGCCTTAGTTTTATATAATAATTCTATATTGACCCTCCAAGGAACCGGTGAAACCTAAAGCAAAAAAATAAATAAACTTTTTAATTATTATCTGTAAAAGATACTCGTGGCTTACTTACATTCACACCATTACTTTTTCAACATTTTCCACACTTTCATCATGGTCGGGAATCTTAGAATTTATTTGACTTCTCTCATATTTTTGGAAAGCGCAAACTCTTCTCTACTTCTAAAATCAATAGGCACACGACGACGTTACAGTCGCAGCAGTGAGTAGGAGCAACCCATGTATATTCCACTTCTCATCAGCGATTCCTGTCAGATCTCTTCAAAACCAGTAAATTCCCCATTGGTTGCCATCGATTTTTTAAGCTGATGTTCTTTTTCTTTTATGTTTGGGATCTACCACTACGTTGTTGTATGTCAGATCTGTTGTTCATAGCCGAAGGTCAACATTTGATTTAGGATTGAAGTTTCCCCGGTTGGTCTTAATCTTTGTTAACTTCGAATTATGATGTTTTAGCAGAGATACATAATACATGTTTTAGTAATATGCTTTTGTTGTATGAAATATCTTATGCAAGTACATAGTGTTGTTTGCGTATAGATATAAAATATAATTGGTTAAAATTATTCTATATGAAATGGAATATATTGAATTGTCATGTATGCCTTATCCATTCCGAATACATATTTGTGCCGTATGAAATATAAAAAGGACATTGGTATATGAAATAGAATAAATTACTTTGTTCTGTTCAACAAAACTATTAGGTTTTCCCATTTGGTTTGATGTGCGGCAAAAATACAAGACATTGTTAGCCTTAACTAAACTATTTTACCTCCCAGTTGCTTATTACACATGTTGTACATAGTTATGCATCTACATGTTTGTATTATGTTTCTTTTATTTCAGTTAATAGCATAAAATAGACTACTTTGGCATGATAAACTATATTATACAATTGTCTTTGTATCGTTTTGATATTTCAGTGCAATTCCTCACCTAAACGTGTTTTCCTATTACCTTTATTCGACAAGGTTGTCATGGACGATTTAGGCTTTCCAAGTAGATTGTTTGAGACAGACTTTGAACTCTTTGAAAAGAAAAGGGTTAACAACTATTTCAACATCTGATGGATTATGGTGATCAAGGGTGCATTAGAGGATGAGGACTTGGTGATGTTGAATGCGTCACAAGTTTGGGAAAATATTGCAGATGGGATCCCATACATTTTTAGTGATGTTTGTTCATTACATTCTCTTTGTTTGTTTTGTAAACTATATATTTTCTTTTTTCTATTCTATTTCACACAAGTAGAATGGAAATGCATCTTATTTGCATTCATGTTTTATATTGTACAATTTGATATTACATTCTTGAACGTCTGAATTCATACTAGTCTTTACTAGTTTCTTATTTTGATATTTGGGTTATGATTTATATTTCCTTGTAGAGTTTAGTGATTAGTGAATAAGATTTAGTTGATGGAAGATTGGGGTTGACATTGGAGACATCATTACCTACTTCATGCAATCATATAATTTCAAAATTTGAGAAATATGTGAGATGTTCTTAAGATTACAACTACATTTTCATTGTTTCTATTCTAACTGCCCCAAATAGAATAGAAAATGCATCTGATTGGCATTCATGCTATATATTGTACAATTTAATATCACATAATGTAGCTATGACTTCATACTAGCATTTCATATTTTTCACATTTGGGATAAGTATTTATATATTTGTGTAGGATTTAGTGATTAGTTGATAGGATTTAGTTTATGGAAGATTGGGGTTGAGGCTGGGGAAAACATTAACTACTTCAATATTATCATAAACATTTAAATTTTTTTGAAAAATATGTCAGATGTTCTTTAGATTGCAACTATATTTTCTTTTTTTCTAGTCTATCTGCCGCATCTAGAATGGAAATGAATCTTATTGGTCTTCATGTTCTATATTGTACAATTTAATGTCACATAATGTAGCTTTCGAGTTCATACTAGGATTTACTATTTTCATATTTTTATTTTTGGGCTAGGGTTTATATTCCATATTGGGTTTAGTGATTAGTGGATAGAGTTTAGTTTATGGATGATCGGGGTTGACATTAAGGGAAACATTAACTACTTCCATGTAATCATAGAACTTTAAAATTTGAGAAATATGTGATATGTTTTTGAACTTGTACATATTCTATTACGTATAGGTTGACTTATATTTCGTGTTCTTTACTATTTTGTTATTAGGTAGATTGCACCGTATAGCTATCAATAATTTAATAGTTCATTGTCTATCCAATTGCCGAACTTGGGATTGACAATTAGGGGAAGCATTAACTACTTCCATGAAATTTGAGAAATATGTGATATGTTTTTTAATTTGTACATATTCTATAACGTATAGGTTGACATGTATTTTGTGCTCTATACTATTTGTTATATAAAATAACAATGACGGTAACTTTTGATTCTTTACATATGTTATGTAAGTGGAATACCGTTTTTACTTTAAAAGTTTACTACTATTATAAATTATATGTGGTAACTACATCTCAGATACACATGGTGTTTTGTTATGTGACTGTTAATACGCCACACACACATCTACATCACCTACTTTATCAATTGCAACTGGAAACATGTTAAGACAAGGGACATAACCGGATGGAAAATGGATAAAATGTCTGACATTGCATTATGTTAACATTAGTGTCATACACCTAATTTCTCTTCAATCCATAGTCATTTTGCAAATTTTCTCAATATTATTCAATAAGTAATTTTCAAAAACCTCGGAAATCTTTTCAAATAATTTACAAATATTTACAAATAACGAGTAATCAAATGGGAAAGTGTTTGAAATAATAAGTACTCATTTTTGAGAAGTCAAATATAAGGCCAAAAATACATTACTCATACAAGACAAACTAACTATCAAAAATTAATATACTTAAAATACTAAGTATCTGCTTGCTCTCACCCCTAGCTAGTTTGAACACCATATCTTTTAGTATAACTAAAAACGTATATGAATTCGTAATCAAATTATTGGACTATGGCGCTTCCACCGATCTGTGTTATGCTTTTGATTTACTTTGCTTGAAAATTGGTTACATTTGGTCTGATTCTGTACCGGTTGATAATTTTGTAATATAACCGGTTTTGGTCTATAGTTTGTTCAGTTTGTTTTCTTTTCATCCGTAAAAATCTCTAAACCAATAACCATTCTGCTAATTATCTTGAAGACAACAACTAATAATAGAAATAATTGACAACATTTATACTTCATTTTTAGGAAATCGATTTTTTCGTTTTGTCATTTGACTTGTCTTGACTTCTACTAACTTGTAAATCACAATCGTTACTAAACGACAAAAGAATATTCCGTTACAAAACATGACGGATCCAACCGTTTCCCGCCGAGTTAACAGCCCTTTGAAACGTAACGAAAGCAACGGCGAATTCAAACGTCTCTTACTCCCTGAAACCTCTCAACAAGACTCCGAATCTCCGGCGGATCCACCACCGGAGAATCAGGTACTGAACATAGAAGAAGAAGACGGAGAAGAAACCACCTTAGACTCCGTTCCTCCGTTCTCGTGGGGGAAGCTATGGAAATTCACGGGACCAGGGTTTCTCATGAGCATAGCGTTTCTAGACCCTGGAAACATCGAAGGCGATCTACAAGCCGGAGCTGTGGCTGGATACTCGCTTCTTTGGCTTCTTCTGTGGGCGACGCTTATGGGACTTGTGATGCAGCTTCTGTCGGCTCGGATCGGTGTCGCGACGGGTCGGCACCTGGCGGAGATTTGCAGAAAGGAGTACCCGTCGTGGGCGAGGATCCTGCTTTGGTTCATGGCGGAGGTTGCTTTGATCGGAGCTGATATTCAGGAAGTCATTGGAAGCGCTATTGCTCTTCAGATCTTGACACGTGGGTTCTTACCTATTTGGGCGGGGGTTATCATCACGTCGTTTGATTGGTAAGCAAGTTAGGTTAAAAATAGGTGATTCTCTCTTACCTTTTGGTTGTGTGGTCTTGTATCGTGTTGTTTGATTGTTACACAAGTTAGGTTAAAATTGGTGATTCTCTTTTTCTTTTTTATGTGTGTTCTTGTATCACGCCGTTTGATTGGTAAGCAAGTTAGGTAAAAATTGGTGATTCTCTTTGTCGTTTGATGCGTCTTCTTGTATCATTTCGTTTGATTGGTAAGCAGGTTAAGTCAAATTTGGTGTTTTCTGTCTTTTGATGTGTCTTCTTGTATCATGTGGTTTGATTGGTAAGCAAGTTAGGTCAAATTTGGTGATGTAACTCTGTCTTTTGATGTGTGTTCTTGTAAAATAGCTTCTTGGTTTTGTTCATTTCTGGAGAAATTGAAGAGAATCAGATGCTTATTCTTAATCTTTGTGATATAACAGCTTCTTGATTTCCTATCTGGAGAAGTGTGGAATGAGGAAACTAGAAGGTCTTTTCGCGGTTTTGATCGCGACAATGGCTCTTTCCTTTGCTTGGATGTTCAATGAAACTAAGCCGAGCGGAGAAGAACTAATCATAGGTACTTAAAGAAAGAATATGGCATTGTCTTTTACTGATACCAGTTCTTGATTTTAATTTTTTTTATCTAATGATTTGAAAGGCATTCTTATTCCGAAGCTCGGATCAAAGACAATCAGACAAGCTGTTGGAGTCGTGGGATGCGTAATAACGCCTCACAATGTGTTCTTGCATTCCGCTTTAGTGCAATCCAGGAAGACAAACCCAAAGGATACAAACAGAGTTCAAGAAGCTCTCAACTACTACAACATCGAATCAACGGCCGCACTTTTCGTCTCTTTCATGATCAATCTCTTTGTAACCGCGGTTTTCGCTAAAGGGTTTTATGGAACCAAGCAAGCTGATAGTATAGGACTGGTTAACGCAGGACATTACCTACAGGAGAAATATGGCGGCGGGGTTTTCCCGATACTTTACATTTGGGGGATCGGTTTATTAGCTGCTGGACAGAGCAGTACCATAACGGGGACGTACGCTGGACAGTTTATAATGGAAGGGTTCTTAGATCTTCAGATGGAGCAATGGTTATCAGCTTTTATAACAAGAAGCTTTGCGATTGTGCCAACTATGGTTGTAGCTCTTATGTTCAACACATCAGAGGGGTCGTTAGATGTTTTAAACGAATGGCTTAACATTCTTCAGTCGATGCAGATTCCTTTCGCTGTTATTCCTCTTTTGACTATGGTTTCTAAAGAACATATCATGGGTGTCTTCAGAATCGGGCCTTCCCTCGAGGTAAGCATGTTTTGTTACTTCATCTCTTTTTGTTGTTGTAATGTGGATTGTAACGAGTCAGTTTTGGAACTTTGCAGAAGCTAGCGTGGACCGTGGCGGTGTTTGTGATGTTGATAAATGGGTATCTTCTTCTTGATTTCTTCATGGCTGCAGCCAACGGTTTATTTGTTGGGTTACTGGTTTTTGCTGGAGTGGTTGCGTACGTCAGTTTCATCATTTATCTTGTTTCATATAGAAACTCACAATCTTCGTCTTGGTCGAGCTTAGAAATGTCACAAAGAGTTGCTTCCACAGAGACGTAGAAAACCTACTCTAGACTTTTTCAGCCCTAAACACACATCTGAGCAAAGACAAGAAGCGGTTTGGTCGATTTTAAGGGATGGTTCTGCTGCCTTTGTAAAAAATCGAAGAAGCCCCCATTGTCAGATTTTCTAGAGAGGTTTTGTCTTTTTCTCGTCTTGCAAGTTTAGTGCAAATCAACCAGCGGCACAAAAGAAAAGAAAGAGATTGACAACCTAAAAAAAAATGGATTCACCCTTCTGATGTTTAACATTTTGAATCTGAACACTGAAGCGTGACGATTTTTTTCCTTCAGTAGATTTTTCAGCTTAGAACTCTACATTGTTATAGTATATATATACCGGAATACCAAATGAGCTACCATTTATAAAATTATGTGCTATGTTCCATGTTCATTTTCCAAATATTTGTCATTTATTAACAAGAATTCAACAAATTGTTCATTTACATTAATATAATAACATTCTTGGCCCGTTCCGATAGTTTCAATAGTGTGTGTGATAAATAATGTTTTGTCTCTAACCATCGGCAGATATTTGCTTGCCTCCTAAGCGTCACCAACTCACCATACTTTCTCCATTACGTCACTGTCTTAAAGTGTATAATAGACAATTTAGTTTAGTTTTAAAGTGTGTACTATATATTATTAACAGCAACTTAACAAATTTCCCAGTATCTTTATATGGTAATCATTAAACTTAAAAATGTTGACTTGACGGAAAACAATATGGTGAGTGGTGACGCTTAGGAGGGAAGCAAATACCTGCCGATGTTGATGGTTAGAGACAAAACATTACGTGTAACACACGCTACTGAACTGAAACATTCCTTCACTTTCCCGCAACAAACAGTGTCTGTGTTAGCTTTCTGGTGAATGAAAGAAACTTCTCAGCTTCCGATTTTTTCACCAATCCACCAAACTTTTTTAAAACAAAAAAAAAACTCTTTCCCCCTCTTACAAAACACCCCCACGACTTCTCAACCTTTTACACAACGAAGATGATGGAGTCAAGGTCTCCGGTCTGCAACACTTGCGGCGAGGAGATTGGTGTGAAACCAAATGGAGAGTTCTTCGTTGCTTGCCATGAGTGTAGTTTCCCGATCTGCAAAGCTTGTCTTGAGTATGAATTCAAAGAAGGTCGAAGAATCTGCTTGCGTTGCGGCAATCCTTACGATGGTAAATTATTTTTTTCTTTAAATAATAAAATTTGCAACTTCTTTTGTAGAAGTGTGTTTTTAACAACTTGTGGTTTTATTTTTGTTTGTTTACTCCCTCAGAGAATGTGCTTGATGATGTTGAGACAAAGACATCTAAACACCAATCCACTATTGCAACACACATCAATGACACTCCTCAGGTGTGTACTTATATGATTAGTTGCTTTTTTTTATTATGTCTTAATAAGATTTTCAAAACTTATTTGATTACATTTTCTTGAATTTTTTGTAGGCTTCTGGAATTCATGCTAGACATGTAAGCACAGTCTCCACAATAGACAGTGGTAAGAACTAAGAAGCATCTCCAAAAAAAAAAAAGAATTTTGATGAGTTTTTAAGTAGCTTAAACTAACCATGTGATTGTGATTTCCTGTTGAAGAACTTAATGATGAATACGGAAACCCAATATGGAAGAACAGAGTTGAGAGCTGGAAAGACAAGAAAGACAAGAAGAACAAGAAGAAGAATAAGAAAGATGCAAAGGCAACAACAGCTGAAGAACATGATGCTCAGGTTCCTCCACAACAGCACATGGAAGATATATCACTGTAAGCACATTCTCACACATGGAATGGAACAACATAGTCTTTGTACATTAGACACTGACTGGTCTGTGCCATTTCTCAGGAACCCAGAGGCTGCTGCTGCTACAGATGTGCTTTCGGTTGTGATTCCTATCCCAAGGACAAAGATAACTTCATACAGAATCGTCATCATCATGAGATTGACCATCTTGGCTCTGTTTTTCCACTACCGTATCACACATCCTGTGGACAGTGCTTATGGTCTATGGCTAACATCTGTGATATGTGAGATCTGGTTTGCTTTCTCATGGGTGTTGGATCAGTTTCCTAAATGGTCTCCTATCAACAGAGAAACTTACATCGACCGGTTATCCGCAAGGTAACAAATCTTTTGTAATTACTTAACCTACACGGTAGGTTTAGAATATGTTGAAATCTTGTAATCAAAACATTGCAGATTCGAAAGAGAAGGCGAGCCATCACAGCTTGCAGCTGTGGATTTCTTTGTCAGTACAGTAGATCCGTTGAAGGAGCCTCCTTTGATCACTGCAAACACTGTTCTTTCCATCCTGGCCCTTGATTATCCGGTGGATAAGGTCTCTTGCTATGTATCTGATGATGGCGCTGCGATGCTTTCGTTTGAGTCTCTGGTTGAGACAGCAGATTTTGCAAGGAAATGGGTACCATTCTGCAAGAAGTACTCGATCGAGCCACGAGCTCCAGAGTTTTATTTTTCGCTTAAAATCGATTACTTGAGGGACAAGGTTCAGCCTTCTTTTGTCAAAGAACGTAGAGCCATGAAAGTAAGTGAACAAAGGCTTTAAGGTCCATAACATTATAAAAAACTTAACTCTTGGTTTATTTGTAGAGAGATTATGAAGAATTCAAGATCAGAATGAATGCTTTAGTGGCCAAGGCTCAAAAGACGCCAGAAGAAGGATGGACAATGCAGGATGGAACCTCTTGGCCTGGAAACAATACTCGTGACCATCCCGGAATGATTCAGGTTTTATATCTCAAACATTTGACCTAAAAGACTCTTAAGACTATACTTGTAGATTCTTCCTCTGAACCTTTGATCTTATCTTGTAGGTTTTTCTTGGATATAGCGGTGCGCGTGACGTTGAAGGAAACGAACTTCCAAGATTAGTATACGTCTCTAGAGAGAAGAGGCCTGGATATCAGCATCACAAGAAGGCTGGTGCAGAGAACGCATTGGTAAGAACGTCTTTTAACTTCGCAAAAAAAAAAGAATGTCTTTTTAATAGAAAACTTAGGACTAAATATTGTGACACAATCCCTAATGAGTTTGTTCATTATAGGTGAGGGTTTCTGCGGTTCTAACGAATGCTCCATTCATTCTCAACCTTGATTGTGATCACTACGTCAACAACAGTAAAGCTGTCCGTGAAGCAATGTGCTTCTTAATGGATCCAGTTGTTGGTCCAGACGTTTGCTATGTTCAGTTCCCACAGAGATTTGATGGAATAGACAAGAGTGATCGATACGCTAACCGAAACATAGTTTTCTTCGATGTAAAGTTACCTAAAATTATTGCTCATAAATTCATGAAAATCTTGAGCTTCTTCTGATATCTTATGATATTGATTTCAGGTTAATATGAGAGGGCTTGATGGGATTCAAGGACCGGTCTATGTCGGAACCGGTTGTGTCTTTAGAAGACAAGCGCTTTATGGTTATAGTCCACCTTCTAAACCAAAGATGTTACCGCAATCTTCTTCCTCATCTTGTTGCTGCTGTCCAAGCAAGAAAAAACAAACACAAGATCCTTCAGAGATTTACAAAGACGCAAAGCGAGAAGAGCTTGATGCTGCAATCTTTAACCTTGGAGACCTAGACAACTACGATGAGTACGAGAGATCTATGCTCATTTCACAAACAAGCTTTGAGAAAACGTTTGGTCTCTCCGCGGTGTTCATTGAGTCTACACTTATGGAGAACGGTGGCGTTCCTGACTCTGTGAACCCTTCAACGCTCATCAAAGAAGCTATTCATGTCATTAGTTGTGGATATGAAGAGAAAACTGAATGGGGAAAAGAAGTAACTCTTCTTAGCTTTACTATCAAAGTTTAAAACTATACTATATATGGTAATATATTGTAATAATCTTTATTTCTGTTTTGGTAGATCGGATGGATTTATGGATCAATCACGGAGGATATTTTGACGGGTTTCAAGATGCATTGCCGTGGATGGAGGTCTATTTACTGTATGCCATTAAGACCGGCTTTTAAAGGGTCTGCTCCTATCAATCTATCAGATAGGCTTCACCAGGTTCTGCGTTGGGCTCTTGGCTCGGTCGAGATCTTCCTTAGCAGGCATTGTCCTCTCTGGTACGGTTGCAGTGGAGGCCGCCTCAAGTGGCTTCAGAGAATGGCTTATATTAACACCATTGTTTATCCCTTCACTTCCTTGCCCCTTGTTGCTTACTGTACCCTTCCAGCCATTTGTCTTCTCACCGGAAAATTCATCATCCCAACGGTAACTTGTCAAACACGTAACAGTTATGGGATTGTGTATTTAGGGTATTTTACTGATCTTGTTGTTCTTTATTGCAGCTATCAAACCTAGCAAGCATGTTGTTTCTAGGTCTCTTCATATCAATCATATTAACAAGCGTCCTTGAGCTTAGATGGAGTGGAGTTAGCATTGAAGACTTGTGGAGGAACGAGCAGTTTTGGGTCATTGGAGGTGTCTCAGCTCATCTATTCGCAGTCTTCCAAGGCTTCCTCAAAATGCTTGCTGGTCTCGAAACAAACTTCACAGTAACATCGAAAACCGCAGAAGATTTGGAGTTCGGTGAGCTGTACATTGTCAAATGGACAACACTCTTGATACCTCCAACATCACTTCTCATAATCAACTTGGTTGGAGTCGTTGCTGGATTCTCTGATGCTTTAAACAAAGGTTATGAAGCTTGGGGACCTTTGTTTGGGAAGATTTTCTTCGCCTTTTGGGTCGTTCTGCATCTTTATCCTTTCCTTAAAGGTCTTATGGGGAGACAGAACAGAACACCCACCATTGTTATTCTCTGGTCTATCTTGCTTGCTTCTGTGTTTTCTCTTGTTTGGGTTCGTATCAATCCTTTTGCCTCTAAGACTGATACGACCTCCCTTTCCCAGAACTGCCTTTTGATCGATTGCTAAGAGATGATATTATGTATTCCTTTGAAGGATTGATGATTTTTTTTTTTGTTGTTGTTTTGTAAAACTTTCTTTTCTTGTGACAGAAGCTTTCTCTTATGGTTGCTTGTTCCACAAATTAAGTAATGTTCTTGTTGAACAAGTTAGGTTTGAAATTTCTGTCACTTCAACATGTTGAACTAATCTTCACCTTTTTTTGGTCACAAATCTTCACATTCTTAAATATCTAACATAATATATGTTTGACTATATAATTATACTTTTCATCAAACAGATGCAAACATTGACACAAACAAAACACATAAAATTACAATCAAGACACTGGTAGAATGATACTTTGTTGTTTTTTGGCTCAATAGTTTGGTGGAATATGTCTCATACAAAAAAAAAAAAACCAACACAAATCAGAATCCATGAGCAAAAGCATCAATGTCAGGCTGAGGAAGGTCATCAAGCAAAGAGTCAATGCTACGTCCTTCCTCAAGCAGCTTATCATTGAATCCAAAGTCATCAGTAAACACACATTCAGGCACAATCCTATCTTGTACATAAAGCTCCTCTTCCTTATTCTTCTTCTTCTCCTCAACCGCCATAATATCCTTCTTCTTGTTACTCTCTTTTCTTCTACCTCTTGCAGGCACAGAGGAAGAAGACAAAGCTCCTAAACCCAAGCTCTTTATGTAATCCTGCAACAGAGAAGGTCTCGGATACTTAGATCTACACTTTCTCTTAGAGATCTGTCCTGTTTTGTCGCGTTCCAATGGTTCTTGATCGAGTTCTCTGTTCTTCCAGGTAGTCTTTTCGCAATGTCTGCCCATTTGTTCCCAATCTCTTTATGACATTCTATTAACACAATCTCTCAATCAATAATTAATTTCTTTAATCATTTATCAAACATGAATTTGAGTTACTAGTTCATACCTTAATGTCAGGTCTCAAATGGTTATGCCATCTCTCTCTACATTGCTTCCCTATCCTTCCTAGTAACACTTGCGCTATGTGCGACCATTTCCGCAATCCATATTTCTCCACAAGTTGAATCAATATCCTATTATCCAACCAAAACAAGTACTCTTTTAACTAATAACCCTTAAAATGGGTATTTGTTAGTAATCTTGCATAATGTAACTCAAGTAGTGTTTCTTCTATTCTAATGAGACTACAACAATTTATAATATATGAAATTTTGATCTTAAGCTTTATTATGTTAATAACGGACCTGTCTTCTTCAGCAGTCCAATATTGTCCTTTGACTAATTTTGTTTCTCTCTTTTCTTTCCATGATGATGAAAACAACTTTCTTGTCAGAAAAGGTTTGGTCATGTTGAAACCCATCGTTTTATAACAATCATTATCTGCCGAAACACATGAAACTTCATCTGGCATCACGAAGTTCATAGGATTAATGATCTCTGTAGGAGGATCATCAAAAGGAAGCATCCTCCTCATCATCATGTTGTTTTGTTCCATGTCCATAGGACCATGTTCATCGACCAAATCGACCATGTTTTCTTGGTAAGAGAAATCCTTGGAAGGAGAACTATTGACACAAGAGGGCGCAGTTTGGATACCATGCAAAGGATTTGAATATGTAGAGCCATGATGATGATGATGATGATGATCAAACTGATGATCATGATCAAGATGGTGAAAGTCTTGAAGAAAGCTTGTGGGCTTTGATTGGTCAACGACTTGGAATGGAGAAGCTTCTTTATTCATATGTTCTTGATCACGAGTGAAGATGGTTTGGTTTAGAGGAGCAAATCCACTCTGGCCGACGTAATAATCCATGTTTTTTGGAAAGAAAAGAAAGAAAAATTTATTAATTTAGTAAAAATAGTGAAGTATTTTTGTGAGTTGATTTCTTCTTTCTTGTATTTGTAAGGTAGGAAAGGAGAAGAAAGAAAGTCAATTAATGTGTGTTTTTACTATAACCATTAATTTGTTAGTAAAAATGTAACGTTTGGAGTTTGTTGATAGCATTAATGTTATTTTATTTAATTAATTAATTCTCAAATATCTAACCATTTTGGTTTTTCTAAAATCATGTCTTAACATGAAGGTAAGGGGAAAAAAAGTAAATTTATTTCAAAGTTTTGACTTGGTCCGAGTTTAATTTGTAGAAAATCTATAAATGCAGAAAATCTAGTTTAATTACATAAGAACTATAAATGCAGAAAATCTATCATAGAATATATATATAACACATCTAGCATAGAAGATATTATATCCTTTTATAACATTAAACAAATATATTTATCTTCTTGAAGTAAATTTAAATCAACACTCTTGAATTGTTGCCCGTAAGAGGTTGTAGTAATCATTTATAGGTTGATACAACTTAATTGATGGGATTAAAACCTAAAACATGGGTCTAGTGGGCTCAGAAACACAGACCACGTGGTTGCGTCGAGCGCTAGTTGTGCATCTGTATCTTTGTCCAAAAAAAAGAAAATTGTACAATAATTTTTTTTGTGAAAAATTAGTTTTATCGATTTTGGCTATTTTTTTTTTATTTTGGTGAGAAAATTTATTTTACAGTTTGGACAAAAAAAATATTTTTTAGCAGGAAACAAATGTTTCTAATTTTGGCAGAAAAACTCGTTTTTGCGATTTTGGTAAAAAATCTCGTTTTGGCGAAAAATCTCGTTTTGACGGAAAAACTTATTTTCACGGTTTAGGCGGGAAAACATGTTTTCACGGTTTAGGCGGGAAAACTCATTTTTGCGGTTTTGACAGGAAAATCTGTTTTTATGATTTTGGCGGGAAAACTCGTTTTTACGGTTTTGGCGAGAAAACTCGTTTTGTGAGAAACCTCGTTTGGTGAAACCTCGTTTTGGCGAGAGACCTCATTTTTGCGGTTTTGGTATGAAAATCCGTTTTGGCGGAAAAACCCGTTTTTACGGGTTTGATAAAAAAACTTGTTTTTGCGGTTTTGGCGTAAAAACTTGTTTTTGCAGTTTTAGCGAGAAATTTTGTTTTTGCGGTTTTGGCGGAAAACTCCGCTTTTGCAGGAAAATCCGTTTTTGCGAGTTTAGCGGAAAAATGCAGTTTGACGGTTTTGGTGGAAAAACTCGTTTTTGCGTAAAGCTCAATTTTCTGATTTTGATGGGAAAATTCGTTTTTACGGTTTTGGCAAAAAAAACTCGTTTTTCAATTTATGCGTAAAAATTCATTTTCCAATTTTGACGCTAAATTTCGTTTTTGTAGTTTGGGTCAAAATGATTTTGTAATTTTATTTGAAAAATAAATAATATATTTTTAGTGAAAGGGTTAAATAGTGAAAACACACAACTTTATATTAATTAAATTATGGGTACCCATTATCCATTTGTATCTACCCAACATAATATAGATTTTAAAAATGTTTACCCATATTTAACCCAACTAATTTTAGAAGGGTGAAAACCCAACCCACAATTGATAAATTTGAGTAAATCCACGGGTAATTACCCATATTAACATCCCTAGCTCTAATATCTTTACTATTAGATGTCTTGATTTAAAATGTTTCAATGAAGTAAGTGCCGTGCTTATAATCTTTGCAAGCTCTTATTCATCAAGATATTACAGAATAATGCTTTATCGATCCTGAATTGGTCGAAGCAAGAAGAGATCATTTCTCTCTAAGAAGAGGAAGAACCGCAATGGCTCAGAAGAGAATAAGTAAAGCTGTTCTTGAGAAACAGGGGAAGACACTAAAGTTGTCAACGATTTTGATTCAGAATCCCAAACATATATATTGCAATCTGTCGATATACACGACTTCTGAAAATGGAAGAGCTACGAAAGAGACAAGTAGCTCAACCTTCTGCTTTAGGTCCAAGAAGTTAGCATCCAATTAGTAATAAAAGAGCCATAAAGCTTTATGGCTTGGACTTAGTTTAAAGCAGAGAGAGTGTTTAAAATTGATAAACGATAACCTCCAAAAATTGTTCATGTCGGGTACTTGGATTCTAAACCAACTGAAATAAAATAAAAAAGATACAAAAGCAAGATGTCCCAATGCGATGTTCTGGGACAGACAGAGCTAACGGCACAAAACCAAAATAGAAACAAAGTCTTCAACCAGTGATGTTCTGAGACTTGTTGAGGATAACACCTTCATACTTAACCTGGAACCACTTCATGGCATCATCCTTTGTAACTCTATGTTGAATTCCAACGCGAGCCTTGCACCTACGGCGACGAGCAACACGGTATCCAGGACGTTCAAGAACAACATAGAAGTCCATTCCATAGATACCAGTAGAAGGATCGTACCTAAGAACAAAATACAGAATCATTATAAGAACATTCCTCTATTTCAAGAACCAAATTGACTTTGATCACAAACACTTACTTGATTCCAAGATCAATGTGTTCCTGAATACCGAACCCAAAGCAACCAGTATCACTAAAGTTCCTCCTCAACAACTCGTACTCCTTAACTTTCAATCCACTCTCAAGAAGCTGCATCGCCTTGTCACCTCTTACGGTGACGTAGCAAGCAATCTTCTCGTTACGTCTGATTCCGAAAGATCTCACAGTGTACCTCGCTGTTCACAATCCACACAACACACTAAAACTAAACTCTAAATTCTCAAAAACTATAAACACTAACATACAATGAAAAATGCTCAGAGACATACCCTTGGAGAAGACAGGGGTTTGACCACTGAGCTGTTCCAACACCTACACAATTACCCCCAAAACCTTCGTTCAGACAAAACAAGGGTAACTAACTCCAATGCTGTAGCAGCCCATTTCAATGATGCCAAATAGTAAAGTTTAGATTTTTTTAAACAGTAACGAACCTTGGAGGCACGAGTGAGACGATCACCACTCTCACCAACGGAGATGTTAAGAACTAGCTTCTGAACCTTGATGTCCCTCATTGGGTTCGAGAGCTTCTTCTCTGACGCCTGCATCACAGTAGAACCAAGTTAAATCCTAAAAGTGAGATCTTTTCGAATGGAGTATAAGCAAGAAGCAAAACTAGAGGATACGAAAGTAAGAGAAATGTACCATCTTGGGATTAAAGGGTTCAAAATTGAGGGAGATGAGCAAGGGAGAGTGGCAGTGACCGCTGTGTAGTCTGATAGTTATATGAGAGACACTTTAGGGTTTGTTCTAGAGATAATGACGAGAATACCCCGGTCTTTAGGTCAACACTATTAAAAATATAAAAAAAGTAACTCCGTTGCCGGAACTCGAACCCGGGTCTCTCGGGTGAGAGCCGAGTATCCTGCCCAGCTAGACTACAACGGATTGTTGTTAACTTTTGCAAGCCTAGTTTATTGATCGATTTATGATTAGTTCTTATTGGGATCTTATTATAGTAACAAACCATAACTGAAGAGTGAAACCTCTCTTAATGCAGACAGAGAACAAAAAAAAGGTCTTTATATTTTCCTTGAGCTGGGCGGTGCCTGCCTTAGTACAAGTCAATAAAGCACAAGCTAGAAACCTTGAAAATTATATTACTATTAGGGGGCCGATCCTAAGTAGAAATATATCTATTTATATAAAGTTCTGTTTATTCTCTCATTAGAACGCCACCTAGGATGACACGTCAGAAAGTCGTGCGTTCTTGATGTGACACGTGTCTCTTCGCCTAAAACACTGTGTTTCATTAACTGATTCAGTGACAATTATTGGGTTTCATCGTGTTTGTCTACTGACTTTATTTAATTGACCAAGCCCATTATTGATTAACCATAATTCTCTCTACCGCGTGATCAAAACTTTGGGTTCTGCTACATCTTTTTTTCCGCCGTTCGAGCAATGGGGTTGGTGAAGCCAACGTGCTTAATCTGTTCGTAGGGTTTCGATTGCGCCGGTTGATATTCTTCTTCATCAGTCCAAACGCTTCCGTTTACAGATTCTTCACATTTAGCCTCTTCTTCACTCGGTCAACCACAATCTAGCCATCAATGTGAGGTTCTGTTTGCGAGTCGGTGTATCTGCGAGTATAACTAGGTTAGTCTTCCTCCTCTCAAAACCATCTTCTCAATCTGCTCAGTTAGAGAAGTTAACATACTTTCTGAAAATGGCTATTTCCAAGGTTCTTCTTTCTGATTTGAAGTCTGATAGGTGTTCTTGGAGTGTTGAGGTTAGATTGCTGCAAATCCAAGTCCTCCTCGCCGATTTAAAGGCTCATATAGCTATCCAAGCCAGATTGATTAGCCAAGCTTTGCATAAACTGAACCACTCTTTGTCTAACACTTATCATCTTTTTTAAATCAGGTATAGAACTTCTGTATGTAATATTTAAAGAATTATATGTTAGTTTCAAGAGCTTGGCATATTTTATGGTCGCTCCTCCATTGTGTTATCATGTTGTCTGATGTGTCTTCTGCTAATAGAATCAGACATTCTTACATTTTGAAAAGGTTTTTTTTGTCTAAAGCCTTGAGTCTTTGATTTTTCAGACTTCATTGCGGCCAGGTGCGAGGGGACCAGTTTATCAGAGGGGAAGCATAAGATGCAGAGTGAGGTTGACTCAGTCATGGCAATCTAGGATGTTGGGGTTCTGATATTTAAGGCACATGTTTTACGTTTGCTACACCAGATATTTTTGTCATGCTGAACCACTCTTTCTAAATGGCACTCATAAAAAATAATTGTTAATGCATGCTTCCAGTTCCTAACACCCGGAAACAATGACGCTTTGTTGTACTCTACATTTGCAGATCATGTATTACTTTATTATTATAAAACTATATGGGTTATGTTGTTTCAGTCTCTTAGATTTAGTTTTTTCAAGGTGGGTGTAATCAAATGGTCCGAGGATCAACAATACGCCCAAGACTTTGTTTGCTATGCTAATCAAGTGCCTGATGGAATAGATAAGTGAGTTTATTCGTTTTTTATTTATTTATCATGTTGTACTACCTTTTCGTTTGTTCTCAATGATATTGGATAGGTTAGTTAGTGTTGATTTGCTCTCCAACATTTGTTGCATGAGGATGAAGGGTTATGCTTAACCTGCTTACGAATGCTACAAGATTGTTTAAAAGGATGGGTATGGTGCAAGTACTATTATATGTTGTTTCTTTCGTTTGTGAAGCCATTTGTGTTCTCTCTCTAAACACAAAAGTAAGAGTTTAAATAATGTACTAACAGATTTTTATTCTTTGCACTTTTTATAAAAAAAAAAAGAAAATTAGAAGACATGTAAAACAACCAACTTCTACAAAGAATATAACAATTATTGTGGATTAGTTTTTATTTACATTATAAATAATTATAGTCGCAATAAATATTTTTCAAATTCATCAAGTTTAAGCCAACGAAAAAATTAAAAAGTCTAATTGAAGTTTATCATTTTTCTCACTAAATTCAAAGTTGATAAATTAAATATTTAATAGAAACTACAACCAAAATTAACACAATCAAAATTTAAACAAAAAATCCGGGGCCGGCCCTAATAATTAAATAGATATGTTGGTTTTGTACTTATTAGAAGTTGACAAGGTGCATAGTTTGATTCCTCCCATAACATTTAAATTTTTATGGTTTTAAAAAATCAAATAAATAAAATTCTCAGGCACGTTCTAGTTTTTAGTTAGGCTTAACCAAAGGAACAATGAGGAACACTAAGTTCCTTACCATTCCTTAAAAAAAATTACCATTCATGAGGAATCGTTTTTCCTTTTCATTCCTTTTTCGTAGAGAATTATAAAACAGATTTGTTCCTTGTTAATTTTGATAAGGAATCAACATTCCTCATCATTCCACAAATTTTATTCCTACTCATTTTTTCCTATCCATTCCTAATATTTTTATTATGGTTAACAGTTACACCATTAGTCATAAATAACCCAATTCATAAATCAGTATGACTGTATAGTACATGATTTGTAGGTTAGATAATCATATAACAAATAGCACTAAATTTAGAATTTCTAAATCCATCTAAAAATATACAAACTAATAATTCCACTAAATACAAAGAAAACTTACCTTAATGCAAAAAGAGAAAAACAGTGTTGAGACTAGCCTCTGTAAGAAAGAGTCATAAGCAAACCATCTCATAAAATTTTTTAGCAACAAAACAAAAGAAGACAAACATTCAAGAGGAGGAAGAAACAAAAATAAAAATAAAAGAAGAGCAAGCCTTCCTCTTCTGGTAAGACTTTGATCTCTTTGAATACAGATTCTTTCACCTTCTGCTCAAACTTTACTATATAAGCAAAACTCTTGACTAAACTCATTTACAGATGCAAAAAGAATGAAGCAAAACAGGAGATTCTATTTTTTTTACCAAACTTAGAAAATAGAAAAAAGAAAAGAAGATACAACTGAATGGCTTTTCTTGTAGATTTTGGGAAGTCAGGTTGTAGAAGCTTGTCTTTTACCATTCAAACTTCGAATTGTGTCCCCCACGTTGCGTTCAACTACCTTATGGCTAGTTCTTGTCTTTTGTTCCTTTTAAGTTCCAGACTGATTCAAGAAACTTAAACCCAATTGTCTCTTGATATGGTCTGGAATCAACTTGTTGACCAGCTCTGGTGATGCTCCAGCTACCTCTTGTTTGAAGTTGAAGAGAGGCGGGAAAGGCCGTCCATTTGGTAAACGAGCATTTGGTTCTCTAAGTTCATCAAAGAACGGATGTGCACAAGCTTCCAGCTGTTATAGACGCAACACACATGTTATTTAACTTATGTTTGGATTCTTAAGAGATGGAAGGAATTTTTAAAAGATTAATGGTTACCGCTGTGCATCTAAGACTTGGAGAGTACTGAAGCAGCCTTGATGCAAAATCAATCGCTTCTGGAGGCATTCTTTTGTGGAAAATCTACATCAAAAATGTAATACTGATAATGTTAATGCTGTGATGTGGGAAGTGGAAACTAAGACAAGAATGTATGTAAAGAGAGAGAAAAGAACAAAACCTTGTGCCAAGGATGTGCTTTTATCTGTGGAAACTTAAAGTCTGTGTAATGTGGATTCATACAACGGATCTCTTCTCGAGTTGGTGTACCAAGAACCTGTCCCCAACAGCCATATACAATGAGGATTTGTAGCCAATGAATGTAGTTTAGCAAACTATCATTGTTAGAGATTCTTACTTTGATGATCTCAACGAGCTGATCCACAGCATTCTCTCCAGGGAATAATGGCTGTTTGCAAAAAAATCAGAAGATATAATTAGAATGCATCCTATAGTGGATACAAGGTGGAAACAAAAGAAGTTGATGAGTGAAAATTTTGGGTTTACCTGACCAAGAAGAAGCTCAGAAAGGACACAACCAGCAGACCAGATATCAATTGAAGTTGTGTACTCCGTGGCACCAAATATGAGTTCAGGTGCGCGGTAGAATCTTGAACATATGTAAGAAATGTTGGCTTCACCTTTAACCTAATGCCACAAAGTAAATGATAAGATCACACAAAACAACAACGCTACAAGTCTATATGTCTCGAAGTCTTACAAGCTGCTTTGCACTGCCAAAGTCACAGATCTTGACTTGATGAGTAAGAGGATCAACCTGTAAAAAGAGACCAATTAGCAAAGAAAAGAAACACACAAGAGTTGAATCTTGAATGTTAACGCATACCAGAACATTTTGAGGCTTTAGATCTCTGTGGCAAACTCCAGCAACATTGTGAACGTAAGCAAGTCCCCGGAAGATCTGAAAAAACAGCAAAAGGTATCAGCATAAGAACATCTCTTCAATGTAAACAGAAGATGTGAAAGTTGTGTTGACTACCTGGTACATGTAGAGTTTAACGTAGACAAGCGGCATTCTCTGGTTTGCAGTGCTGTACTGTTTGAGAACTCGGTACAAGCTCTCAGGGACATACTCCATAACCAGATTAAGGAAAAGCTCGTCTTTACTTGTGGTTGAGAAGAAGCAATGCTTCAAACAAACCACGTTAGGATGGTCCATCACACGCATCAGTTGAAGCTCTCGGTTCTTGTATCTCCTGTCTTGCAAAACCTTCTTTATCGCCACGGTTTCTCCAGTCTCCAAACACTTTGCCTGGAATACTATTCCGAAGGAGCCTGTACCGACAACTCGCTCCGCCATGTAGCTAATTGTCTAACAAAAGAATAAGGAGACAGCTTGTTTAGAATCAAAATCTTGCAAATAAAGAGAGACAAGTATCTAACTTGGTTAGGCCATTACCTGTTTTGGTTCTCCATTTTTTCCTCCGATTGTGGTGGAGATTATGTGACCAGTGACTTGATCATGTCCATCAACTACAGAAGCAGGCATCTCCTGTAAGAAAGAAGCTTGTAAGGTTCCACTTAAGATTCAAACAGCTAAAAGCTAAAAGCATAATGCTTGTCTGAGAATCAAAAGTCTAAAGAAGGAAACTTTAATTTAGTCAAAAAGATTGGTTAAGCAGTAGCCGTTACGCAGGGTGAATCTTGTTTAGTAGAAAAGATTTATAGTATATACTTTTGTCACGCGAGAAGAAAGGTAAACAATACAGAAACGCATATAATAAAACAAAACAAAACAAGAATGAATTTATGTTCAATTCTGGATCTAGTAACTGTAGGATTAAATCACAGATCGAGATCTATAACCATGGATCATCTAAACAGAGCTAATTCACAAAACCCTAACAACAACAAAAAAAGATGCTTAATTTACACATCTCAGAAGGTTACAAATCAGTTTTTTTCCCTCTTCAAGTAAAGGCTAAAGAATAGTTAGGTTAGGTAGATAGTTGTCTACCTCAGAGCTCAAAACCCTAGTAGCAACCATTTCTAGAGCTCAGAGATCTTAAGGTAACTCAAAAAGAACAAAACTTTTGACAAACCCACAACTTAAAAACCTTTAAAGTAAGAAAACTAGTTATAGATTAGTTATCCAAATTAAAAAAAAAACTATATAGGAACAAGATTCTCCGACCAGAGCTGTTTAGGCAAAGACAACTAACTGAAGGGTTAAATGTGGACAAAAAACAGGATCTTGCCTGAAAGACAAGAGAAAAGGAAACGAAGTAGCGTTTACCTTATCGTCAGCCATGGCGTTTAAAGACAGAGAAGAGAAAGACGAGTGAGTGAAAGAGAGAGAGAGAACAGATGGGTTTCAATCAGTTTTGTTGGTAATGATAAGGGTGGAGAGAGAGAGAGAGATGAGAGAGAAAGAACAAGGCCATGTGAATCCAGCTCTCTTTCTCGCTCTTATCTCTGTTTTATTTCTCTCTCTCTCTACTTTCCGTTTTCTTCGCCATCTTCTTTCGTGTTTTTCTTTAATTAATTAATTTTCGCTTATTAAGAGAAAGTTACATAAACACCCTTGAGTTTGCTGTCTAATTACGCAGACAAGGACGCTATTCTCTTTGGAAATGTCGTGTTCAAAGGCATCATCAATCAATGTTCTCGTCGACCAGATTTGAATAGTTAAGGTCTAAACTGGTATTTTAGGTACTCAAATGAATAAAAATGATATATTGTCAATTGTTCATTTTCATGATTATAAAACTTTATTCATAAAGTGAATTAGCGAAATATAAAATATAAAATATAAAATATAAAATATCACTCACTATTATTTTTTTCGGTTCAACCACACTCACTATCAATTGATAAAATTATCCAAGGTAACCTCTATCAATACACAATAAAAATCAAGCCAAAAAGTAATAACAATAATCATGCATTTTATAGTTACAATTTCACATTATTTTCTACGATTTTTTTCAATCGTAACTTCAGTATATATATATATATATATTCCACTTTTGTGGTCTAAAACACGTATAGGTATAACTACATAAATTGGGAGTAAACAAAACATGTCAGGTAGTAATAAACAAATAAAAGTAATGAACTGGAACAAAATTGTCAAAGATCCAAGTTTGACCATTTGGTGCGAAAACTTCTTTTTGACATTCATGAAAGAAAAAAGCATTTATGTATCTTTGGTCTTAGCTTTTTATGTGTTTATTTTATTTATAATTATACTTAATTTTTTAGAAAATGTATTTAGTTATTACCTAATATCATAGCTTTACTTGTGTTCAAAAAAAAAAGCAAAGCTTTACTTATTGTGTTTGTTTGTTTTTCTTTATATTTGCTTTGTTCTGAAAACATCAATCTAAACCTTGTTCACCAACTTGTTTATATCAGCAATATAAATATCAATATAAACTATGCTAACTTTAAGGTTATGTCAAATGGACATTTTAGTTTTTAGGATTGGAAATTACTTCGAATCCACAAACAAGTTTCACTTGTTTCTTTTTTTTTGTCAACATCCACAATCTAGATCAAGTGGTGGTCGAGTCGAAGTCGTTTCGAGATAACACTTGGTCCGGCCGGGTCTGATCTATATGGGAGATGAGTGAACCATTAATCCTAGCTTCTTTCGCGAGAGAGTATGCTCGGTTGTTCCTATCCCTGGGAATATGTGATATGCTAAAGCCTTGTAGTCGATCTCGTAGTAGCTGAAAGGAGACCAGTTCTGAGGAGAAAGCCGACCAGTCTGCTTGGTTGTCTATCATGTCCACTAGATCCGAGCAGTCCATCTCGATATGTATCGTAGTCACTCTCAGTCCATGTAAGCAATCCAGAGCCCAAAGAATATCTTCCATCTCTGCATGGAGGGCCGAAACACTTTGGTTACATCCTTGTAGGCCAAAATGTTCAACACCCATATGATCCCTATAAGTCCACCCAAGTCCACACACAAAACCATGGTGACCCAAGAGGCATCAATTTGGCAAGTAGGGATCTGGGAGCCTCCAGGGTGTGGCACACTAGAAACCGTGTTTATTGGGATATCCTCAAGTTCTTCATCATCTCCTTGGTTTGCATCCCTCCAGCCATTTGTTTCGATAGAAGCTAGTTGAAGGGTATCCATCGGAGAAATTTCTCGTCCGTTAAAGACTTTTTGATTTCTTGCCTTTTAAATGTACCAAATGATCCATAGGAAGGTTTCGATATCTCGCTCCACATAGCCAACATTTTTCTTCCTCCAAAAGAGGAAGTCCATGTTTTGATAGACTGATAAACTCGGGAAGTAACCCGGAAGGGACGGATAGTCCGATAAAGCCCAAACTTGTAGTGCTAGTGGGCATTCAAAAAGTAGATGGTTAATGGTCTCTTCAGGGTCCCCGCATCTATGACAGCTCCTATCAGTTCCTAAATGCCTACAGGCAAGTCTCTCTGACGTCGCAATACATCATGTGATTGCTTGCCACTGTTTCATCTTACTCGGAGCCCTCACCCTCCACATGTGGCTCTGTAAACCAGTGATACTTGGTTGGGTATACGGATCTTGATTGTATTTGAATTTGTTCCTTCGTAGAAGTTCGTATCCCGATTTAACTGAGTATACTCCGGATTTCGTATGGTTCCATGCATACCCATCCATTGACCATGTACTAATAGGTCGTAAACCCATGATAAGAGGAATGTCTTCTGGGTGGAAATAATCTCGAAGGAGATTCATATCCCAACCTCTCGTATCCCGCCTAATAAAGGAGTGAACGAGAAGTTTTGGGTGTCGATGAGTCACTCGTTCTGAAGGTCTGGGAGGATGGGGTACAATGTCTGGTAGTCAGGCTTCCGTCCAAACCCTTGTATTAAGGCTTGCTCCAATAGTCTTATGAAGCCAAATTTCAGAAGAGTTTGCGCAACCATCATACTATGCCAGCCATATGAAGGGGAATATACTTTCCTCTCTTCCAATGGGAATGACCTATTGAAGTATCGACCTCGGAGAACCCGTGCGAGGAGAGAGTTTGGATATTAGATCAGTCTCCACAATTGTTTAGCTAGAAGTGCAATATTGAAATCGTGTAGGTCTAAGAATCCAAGTCCACCTTAGTCATGTGGAGAACAAATTTTGTCCCAAGCGATCCAATGGAGACCCCGATTATTCTGGCTCGAGCTCCACCAAAAATTGGAAATCGTTCCTCTAAGTTTCTCCACGATTCCTTTTGGTAACAAGAAGCACGACATAGGGTAGGTCAGGACAGCTTGTGCCACTGCTTTGATTTGCACTTCCTTTCCACCTTTAGAGAGTAATCTTGCCGACCAAGAGTTCACTCGCCCATTGAGTTTATCTTGAATAAAGGAAAATGTTTTCATCTTAGAACCACAAATTTGTTATGGTATTCCTAAGTACATTCCCATGCCTCCTTCATTTGTAATCCCAAGAGCATTCTTAATATCAATTTTTGTCGTGGTCTTCACTTTGTTGCCAAACATAATGGAGGACTTTGCAGCATTTAATCTTTGCCCAGAGGCCTTTCCATAGGTATCCAAATTTTTTAAGATTTCGACACATTGCCTCAATTCAGCTTTACAGAAAAAAAACTATCATCGGCAAAGAGAAGGTGTGAGATCCGCGGAGTAGCCCGGGCCACCCTTAGCCCCAAAATGCGTTTCTCTTTTTCTGATCCCTTTAGCATAGATATCAAAGCTTTCGTACACAAAATGAACAGAAAGGGTGAGAGCGGATCCCCCTGTCTTAAGCCTCTCGAGGGGGTAATCTTTCCCATGGTTTCTCCATTGATCACCACCTGGTATGAAACTGATGTGACACAGAACATTAAGAGTTCTACTAATTTTCCCCCCAAGTCCAATCTTAGCATCAACTCCCTTATGAAGTTTCATTCCACTCTATCATACGCTTTACTCATATCCGTTTTTATGGCCATAAAATCTTGTCTGCAACGAAGACTGATACGAAATGCATGGAAGTTCTCTTGAGCAATCAGTGTATTATCCATGATTAAACGTCTTGCCACAAAAGCGGATTATGTCTCTGAGATTAAAGTAGAAAAAGATCTTTTTCAATCTCTGGCTTAGGAGTTTTGAGATGATCTTATAGCTCACATTGCAGAGGCTAATAGGTCTAAAATCAGACATCTCCCTCAGCCTCTCCTTCTTAGGAATAAGGCAGATATTTGCCTAGTTTAGACGAGGGTCAAAGCTTCCAGAAGAAAAGAAATCTTTCACCGGACGGATGATATCCTTGCCCATAACATGCCAGAATATTTTGGAAAGGTCTACTAGTCATTCCATCTAGGCCTGGAGCTTTATCTGGGTTAATATCAAAAAGATCTTCGTTCTGATGGTTCTTCTGTAAGAAAACAATTCGTGTCAGGGGACACTCGATTGGTTATATAGCGTAGGGCATCATCCATAGCAGTAGGTAAAGATGTGGAAAAGAGATCCTGAAAATAATTCACAACAACTTTTTTCTATTCCATGGTCACTTTCCACCATCTTACCTTCCTTATCCTTGATACAAATAATTCGGTTTCGGCCCCGTCTTTGTTCCGTAATGGTATGATGGGATTTTGTATTTCTATCCCCTCGCCGGTGCCACTGATTCCTACTTTTTTGTTGCCAGAAAGGTCTTCTTCTCTAAGAACTGACACAAATTGTCGTCTCAAATCCTCTAGTTCTTCAAGAGTGGTTAGGTCATCATTCTGGGCAATATCAATCTTATTTTTTAGTTCTTCGATAAGTCTCTCCGAATTAGTCGGATTATTCTTCCTCTATGAAATCATGTTACTTCGGCATGAGACCACTTTATGGTGAAAGTCTATTGGGGAAACTTCACTAGGAGGGCCCATCCTAAGGTAACGACTTCTTTAAATCCCGATTTACCAATCCATTTTTATCAAAACTAAAGTTCTTTTTTGATCTTCTAAAAATAGAGTGAATACGCGCTAAAATAGGGAGGTGGTCTGAGCCCCATAACCGGAGGAACTCAATATGTGAATGTGGGAAGAGAGAGTGCCATTCCTCATTTGCCAAAGCTTTATCTAATTTACACTTCACTTTCCCTGAACGTCTTTTTCCCAGCCACGAGAAAGAATTTCCTTTGTATGGAAATTCTATCATCCCACAGTTTTTTAACATTGTTCAAAATGAGATAAATGAGCTTTCTAATCTCCTCCTTCCACCCCTCTTCTCATGATTTCCTGAAATCTCATTGAAGTCGCCAATCATAAACCAAGCATGACTCCGGTTTAAGCGCATTTGTGTTAGTCTCTCCCAAACCATATCACGATTCTTAATAACCGGATCACCATATACAAAAGTCATAAAATGGCATGTCCCTCAAGGGTAGTTTCAATATATATCATGTGTTCATCCGCATACAAAATAGAGACTAGAGGGTCATCCATATAAAAGAAGGCTAAACCGCCACCGCGACCACTTGGGTCAACGGTAAAAACTTGATCATAACCAAAAGAAACTTGCACATCTTGATGGAAGGACCTCTTGTTTTTGATCTCTGATAAAAAAACCTAGGAAGAAAGCAATAATACAACTCGTGAATATGTTCGTTAGTCAACGAGGCTCCCGTCCCTTGACAATTCCAAGCAACCACGTTCATTATGGGATCCTTGGTGGCCTTCCACTTGCCACAATAGAGGATTTATCAAGGGGGTTAGAAGGATTTCGGTCCATACTGGTAGCTGGCGTCGATTTCAATTGTTTGACTCCACTAGGCCCGTGTGAGATCCCTTTGGGCTTGGAGGAGCTGCGGCCCACTAGGAGTCCTCGCTTCTTCAAAGAAACTCCAGCGGCCATCGGGCTCTGCAAAGTTTTCTTCTTCTTCGCCACCGAGGCTGGGATCATGGCCGAAGGTGATCTAGAGGGGCTTTTGTGAGAGACTAAAAGATCAGTGTGAATCGGTGAGCTCTTTACTGGAGTTTGGGAGGTCGGGTTCTTCTTCTCCAGCGGGGAACCTGCACAAATGCCCTTGATACCATCCAGATCAGAGAAGGAAAGAGGATGTTTCTCGGTGTATGTCTGATGATATTTCTCTTCTTCAGTATGTAAGTCCTCCCCAAGGAGATCATCATCTTCCATCAAATCGGCATCCTCCTCCTCTCCGTAAAGATTATCATCATCTATTTAGTCTTCTTCTTCAAGATTTTTTTCAGCAGAAGGTAGTCCCTCCTCTAGAACCTAATTATTTTCATGGCCTTGGATTTCTGTAACATTTTCTTCTTCCACTGCTCCGCCCTCTTCTTCCATCGTGATTTCATACCAGCTTTTAGATTTTGTCTTAACAGCTTTATCGATATGCTGCTCAAGGAACCTTGGGAGAGATACATACTCATTTTTCTCCGAAGCATCAAAATTTAGGCTCTTTTTCACTGAGCTTTCCTCATCTGACATATCCTCTTATAGTTTACCTTTTAGTTTCCGGTCGGCATAAGCTTTTTTAGGAGGTTAAGGCGAAAAGGTCTCTCTCTTGTATACTCCGGGGAGATTACCATATGTTTTGTTGGAACAACTGGAAGAGCAACAGCTGAATTTAGAGAGTCTACGGCTACAGGGACCTTTGCAGATCGAGCAGCTTCAGGGGCATGTTCCCGTACAAGATTCTTCAAAGGTGGAGCGTTCTTCTCTCTGGTTCTTCTGGAATCTTCTCTTTGTTTGCTTGATAAGAATGAATCATCATATCTTCTTTTGTAATATAGAGATCAGATCGCTTTGCAATATAGATGGAGCGTTCTCCTCAAGGGCCTGTTTCACTTGTTTCTATTTGCAATATAGATGGAGCGTTCTCCTCAGGGCCTGTTTCACTTGTTTCTATTTGCGATATAGAAATCAAATCGCTTTCACCTAATAGTTGGTAGTCACTATCGTCAATATATCTATTTCTCTTCCTTCAGGTTGGCATTTGATTTCTTTCTATCTTTGTAGTTTTCTTTTTTTTTTCTTTTGATCATTTGGTGTCCAAAGAATTATGATCTTTGTCAGTTTATGGTTTTGAAGGAATGTACTCTTTACTGGCTTATGTAGAACTTTCAAGCATTTTAATATAGTTCAATACATGATAAAATTAATCAATAATGAATACGATCCCGAAAAACAAAAGCAATGATGAATCTAATAGCAGTACTAGCATTTGCAGATGCCAACAAAAAAGTATTACTATAATTTTCTTTTTGTTCAATTATGTATGGGACATGCATACTTTTGGCTGTATGGATTTACATTACATATTAATGTGTATTATCTTGAGGTACAATAATTAATATGTTAAAATACGTATTATCTAATCGCATCAGCCAGTTTAAAGTGCTCGTATGCATTCGGAGTAAGTTGTTAAGATTTATATAGGTTACTTTTAAGAGTAACGTGAATGAAGCTTGCAAAATCAGTATAATAAAAATAATGAAATGGTGAAGATATAAAGATTGACTGGTGGGCTGGCAGTCGGTGGTATGAAGATGGGCTGGTCAAAGCTTCAAACTTATTTCAGTCAAACTTTTTATTTAACTTATCAGTGACCTCTTTAGCCTCTCTGTCAAATTTTATTTATGTTTAACATGATTACCAAGCGTAAAACCCTTAGCAACATTATCAGTCACAAATCTTTAGCAATATTATCAGTCACAAACCATTAGCAACATTATCAGTCACAAACCCTTAGCAACATTATCAGTCACAAACCCTCTCAGATTCTAATATTATTATTATACTTAATTGACTAAAATTTTATTTTTTTAAAACAATTGAAAGAGTATTTGCATGACATCTGGTATTTAAGGTTCTTAATAGATTCTTAAAAGATCAGTTTAGGGAACTTTTGTACAACACATTTCCATATTTTTAACATTTTTCATTTTCTTTTAATTGTGAGAATTCTTCTTAGAACTCATGGTTGGAACTGCTTACGACTAAAAACTTAAGTCCACCATGACCACTGCTTACGACTAGAAGAAAATGGTTTTTTTATTGAATCATCTCAAATGAGTTTTCTATTCTATTGTTTTTTTTTTTTGAAAAAGAGCATTCAATTTAAACTCTAAAAAGACATATTATAAAAGTCAAGTATGGCAGTGTTTAGAGTTATGTTAAACCCAGTAATTAAAACCCAAATCAAAGAGGCTCAATCTTAAATGATACTCAACACCAATACAACCCAAATAAGTCTTGAGAGGAGATAGTCGGTTGCGCTTTACCTATTCCAAAGTGCAAACATCAACGGAGAAAGTCGAGGGGAAGAGTCACAGATTGAGGAAATTATATTTTTCATCGTCATTGAAATTGAAGCAAGTAGCGCATCTATCGATCGGAAAGTGTTCCTATGAAGATGAGATTTCGTTTAGACAAGAGAGTGTAAATCACACTTTGCCAGCAGATAAGGATAAGGATCTTGTGAGGCCTCGAGACTTGAGGATGTTGTATGTCAGAGATCGTTTGAGTCCAGGAAGAAGAGGGAGTAAGGAGCAAACGAGAAGTAACTTGCATCCATAGATTAAACGAGAACCTGCATTGGAAGAACATGTGATCTCGGTTTTGCAAGCCCAAGTTACATAGAAGACAGTCAGGAAGTTCTTGCAAACCCCAGTTAAGAAGTCGATCCCTAGTTAGGCACCAGTTCAACATGAATAACCAGGTTAGAAAATTATGTTTAGGAATACCCCAACTAAACCATATGATCGGGTGCCATGGTACTTGGGGATTGTGGTGTTTGAGCTCTCTGTAGATTAGACTAGTGGAATAAGAGATGTAAATCTGATAGTGTTGCTCGTTCAGGGATCCAAGTCGCGAAGAGGGTGAGATGAATTTCCGCAAGTTACCAAAGGGGCTCCAATTGTCATTCCAAAGTTACAGGTTCTTTCATTTCCTACTCTCAAAAGTATCTAATGGTAGTATGATCAAACGAGTAACCGTCCAAGAGTGTTTATACTTTTCTTTTAAGGACCAAAAGTTGGTGAGACTGCCTGAGAGCACCTCTCGTTTAAACCATGCAACCAATATGGAGCCAGACTTGAAAAATAAGAGCCATATGAGTTTCAAAGCACAAGCTTTGTTCCAGGTGAGTAAATCCCTTATGCCTAATCCTCCTTCAGTCTTTGAGTGTGTGATTTCCTCCCATGCAACTCTAGCAGAATGGTGATCTTCGTTGTTCTTTTCCATAGGTAGACACCACATAGTGAATTTATAGTCTTGATACACTTCTTTGAGAGTGAACGTAGAGCACCAGATTTGGAGATACCAGAGATCACCGATAAGTAGAAGTCTTCTAGCAAATGAAAGAGCTATGGCTGACCAAGAGTTTATCTTAGATCGTACACTTTGGAGCAAGGGCTCACAATTTACCATAGACAACTTTTTGGTACAAAGAGGTACGCCTAGATATCTAATAAGTAGAATTCTATGTAATCCCACAAGCTATTTAATATGGTTTATTTCTGTTTGAGGTACCCCCGAGGAGAAGAAACAAGTTTTTGATAAGCTAATTGCAATTTTGGACTTAGATTCAAAGTCTCTTAATATGTGAAGCACACCTTGAACCGAGGTCATGGAACCTTCAGTGAAGATCAAGAGATCATTTGCGAAGCATAGGTGAGTTAGCTTAGTATCTTTTCATTTATGATGATAACCAAACATGCCTTTCTCTGCATCCTTATCCAGCATGATTGAGAAATACTTCATTGCGAGAACAAACAAGTAGGGGGAGAGTGGGTCTCCTTGGCGAAGACCCCTTTTGCTTTTGAAATAACCATGAAAAATTCCATTGTATCCCACAGTAAAAGAGGGGGTTGTAACGCATGCCCTAGGCCACATTATATAGAGCGTAGGTACTCCAATACTAAGTAGACAATTGAAATGAAATCCCACCTGATGGTGTCGAAAGCTTTAGCTATATCAACTTTTAGGACCAACCGCTTAGGACCCTTGTTTTGTGGTAACCGTGAACAATCTCTGAAGCTAAGACAATATTTTCCACAAGCAACCTTCCTTGAACAAATGCAGTTTGATTGAGCAGTATGAATCAAGAAGAAGAGGCTTTAACCGACGAACTAATGCCTTAGAAATGACTTTGTATAGAGTGTTGCAGCAAGAGATCACTCAGTAGTCACTTATTGTTGAGGCTCCTGGTCATTTTGGAACCAAATAAAGTATTGTTGAGTTTGTAGCTGCAAGAAGGAAACCCGATGAAAAGAAAAAAGGCAATTGACTGAGTGACCTACGGTCCTAAGAGAGGCCAAGCCACCTTAAAGAAACCAGAAGTCAACCCATCAAGACCCGACGCCTTGTTGGGTTTAGTTTCATCATGATAAAGGTGATTTCCTTCAGATCAGGCGCATTCAACATTCATGTTACCCTTGAAGATGAGCATATATATGCAATAAGATCATGTAACCACGATATGGGGCATACATAGTACGAGAGAGTTGATGTTTCTAAGATTCTTTCAAAGTGTGATATGGCATGGACTCCCATGGCCAATGGGTAAGTGAGAAGATCTCCCGAAGACAGCGTGAATGACCTTATTGAGTTCAAAGATTCCCTTACTTGGACCAACCTGTGGAAAATGAGGTATTAAGATCTTCCTCCTTTAACCAGTTAATACGAGATTTTTTCTTGAAAAACGCTTCTTCAATAGAACAGAGGAAGAGACATTCGTCATGTAGCACTTGTTCTTCGCGAAAAACGCCTAGAGAAGGCTGTTGGAACGCCGAACCTGCACAACTTGCAACAAACAATTAGTTTCCCTTACCATCTCTTGAATATAGAATTTTTTTCTCTATGAAGAGATTTTAACACTCTTTTTATTTTTCTGAGTTTAAAGCACAAAGCAAAAAGATCCGACGCATAGCCACCAGCCTGAACCCAAGACTCCTCCAAGGTTTTGAGGAATTTATGGTGTTTGGTGAGGAAGTTGAAAATTTTGAAACGGAGGGTTCCAGCGGTTGGAAGGGGGACCAAGAGTTCTAGGATGCACGGACAGTGGTCTGAGATATTTGGTGAGAGGAAAGAAGGTTGCATATTAGGTAAGTGAGAGATCCAAGGTTGGTTTACTAACTTGCGGTCAATTTTTTAGCTATTAGAGAAGAAGGGCACTTGTTTGACCAAGTAAAGAGAGGGCCAAAGTACCGGAGATCGAACACACCCAGCTGCAGCAGAATATTTCTAAATGAGATCATGGGTGAGTTGAAATTGTTGACAGACCGCGAAGAATGCTCTGCAAAAAGGGTGATTTGGTTGAAGTCACCTTCAATGATCCAAGGGTTAACATCTGCTATTATAGATTGGTAAATGTTAAGCAACTCAACCTAAAGATCATGTATTTCTTCATGGAGATTAGAGGCATAAACAACAGTAAAGATGAAAGTACAACTTCCAGGAATGATTATCTCGCATCTGAGGGACTGACGAGATTGGGAAATGACTCGAACAAAAGCTGGTGCTTTCCAAATGATGACTATTCAACCATCCAAATCAGAGAGATGATTCGAGGAATAGCTCTATTCTTGACAAGCTTAAGAAATAATGTGGTTTAACTAGGATTCTTTGATATGGGTTTCAAAAACTGCTCCAAAAATGGGTTTATCAGACAAAATCCACTAAGAAAAAAGCTTGTGTTTGGTCAGGTCATTTAGGCCATGAACATTCCAAAAAATGACTTAGTATTGATAGAGAAGGTGAAGAACTCACTCCTTTTAAGAGGAGAGGTCCTTCAAAAGGAGTAGTTGACTCGGGTTCTATAAAAGCGGAATCAGAGTGGGGGCTATTTTCTTGGAGGATGGTTTTGGTGAGTTTTTGAGATTTTTGGGGTGGAGAGTTTAAAAGGGTAAAGGGGTTATGGTCATGGAAATTTGTGATCGAGGGCTTAATGAAGAGGCGTTTAAGAGAGTGATTAATTTTTAGAGGTGGTTGTCTTTTCAAGGGTGTTGGGACAGCCGGGAGACCAACAACAAACATGGCTTTAGCCTGGTCCAGAGTTAAGAGTAAGGGGCCCTATACCACATGAGAGTCTTTGTTTGTCTCTACCAATTCTCTAATCATAGACACATCTTTATTAACTTCACCATTAGGGTAAACTGAGACACAATGGTGTTTTGCGGTGCAGGGTTAACCTTAGTGAGAAAGATAGTAGGGGCAAAATCTTCTTGGAGGAATCAGCAATGGTAGTCAACGATGGAGTTATTTCATCAGGGACCAAATTTTCAGATGCAGGGGGAGGGGCAGAACCTTGACCAGCAACATGATTTGAGTTTTCTGATGATTTTGAAACTGTATGTTTTGTCCCTGCATGAACCCATGTAGGAGTTGTTCTCAAACAATCTTTGATTATGTGTCCTATTTGATTGCAGAGGGAGCATGATGGAAGGATCCAAGGATATTCAACAATAACATGGATAATGACAACACTTTGTCTTTTCAGCTCCACCATAGAAGGAAGTGGAGCAGTAACATCAACGTCAACCTTCACATGCACCACTTCAATGTTTGTTAAGTTTTTTGCAAATTCATCTGTCTCCTTTGGTTCTCCCACTAATCATGCAGCGAGACTCAATCATTCTTGTGAACGCATGTCAAGAGGAACCCCTTTTAACTGAGTCCATAAAAGAATAGAGTTGAGCTCATGCATGATAAGAGTTTGATCAGAAGTCCAAGCAAAAACATGGAACATAGCTGTACCGACATACCAAATCCGCTTTTCTAGCACCTTTTGTCGACTATAGTCATCAGGTATTCAGACTACCATTGTGCGATCCTTGAGATTAGTGTGGATTTGTAGTTTAGTATCCTTACCCCACTTGAAGTTCAACACATTTTCTATAGCTTTGTAGGAGGTAATCCTTGCGAAGAAGACACCCACAATAAACTCTTTGCGAAGGGCAGCACCACGATAATGGTATATTTATTTCATACCATTATAACAGTTTTATTATTTAATTATTTTAATGGGTTCCATAAAGTACGGATGATTATTTCGTTATTGTCTTTTATATGGTGTTGCACTTTCTATTGGTTTAATCCGGTCTAGTTTTTTGTTAGTCTAATCATAATTTCACGTGGGATTAAGTTTTAGATTTGGGTTGTATAATTGTACCATTTGCAAATGTGGGTGTTTATAGGGTTTATTTTGTTTTGTTGGAACATGTTATGTGATGTTGACCATTACAACGTTTTGTTAGCGTACTGACTAAGTGACTTGCTAATTTGTTGTCAGCTGATTTTGAGAATTCTTGGTTTTGGTTTTGCATTTCATGGAGTAGATGTGTAAATGTGTGGTGGTTAGTTATGTAATGATGCTAGATATTTCGTGCCAAATATTTATTTTTTATCTTTGGCTATAAAATTATATTAACGATGATATGTGACTGAATATGTGTATCAATGTATGTACATAATTATTGCGAGAGCCAATATTTTTTTAATTTTTTTTTAAAAAATCAAAGTCGAAGTAAGGAAGTAAATGTAAACCACGCAAATTTCTATATAAATATCTTTATATCAAAAGTAGATTTCCACATTTGCATGTACATTTGATGCAAATGTAGTCAAGATTTTTTAATGTGTCAGCTATGTGGGAGTTCGTTGTCATGAAACTTGTTTGTGATTGTTGTTGTAACCTCAATAACTAGGCATAGACATGCGGGTTCAATTAGTTTGGGTTATTCGGCTCGGATTTGGTTCAACAAAAATCTTACTAAATTAACCCAAAATAAAGTTTAGCTTGATACTCTGTTAGTTTAGTTTTTAAATTCATTCCAAGGTTGTTTTTTAGTTAGATTTTGATTTAAATTTTGTTAAAATTTTGGATAAATTTGGTTAATTTCGCTTTGTTCGGTTAGTTGAATTCCAAATTTGATTAGTAGGATTAGTTCGATTTAGTTTTTTTTGTTTGTTTTGGTTATTTTTTTAAAATCTGATGTAACTGAATGTCTAGAATAAATCTTGGCATTCGTGTCTTCGGGTGGTGTTCAATTTAAACCTATCGGATCTAGATCTTTCGGGTATAAAAAATCTGATTCAATAGGTACTTGTGATTTTCGGTTAGGATTTAGATCGGTTATTACCAGATTCAGGTCATCGAGGTCCGAAAATCAGAAACCTGATGAAAAAAAATATTTTTAGAGACTAACGAGTACAGTTCTAGATTTTGGTTCTTTTTGGTTCAGTTCTTAAATTTTTGGGAAATTTAAATCATAACCCGATTTTTTCAACATAAACTAGTGAAAACATAAATAACCAACAATAAACCAAAGATTTATTTAATTTGTTTTTAAATCATTAGAAAAAACAATATAAATCCAAAACACAAAGTTTACAAACATAAATAACATTATATAACTCAAATCAATTAATTAGTTTTGAAAAATCTGACACATGCTTCTTCTATAAATAATTTTTATAATCAATAATAAATTGTGCAAAGAAACGAAAAAATGGATTGAGGATACAATTATGCAAAAAGAAGATGCTAAACCTACTTTCATGGGTTTAAACTACTAAATCTACCAAATTTTAATTAAAAGAAATTCAAGCTCCAATCGAAAATTATGCCCAATAAAAATACATTTCAACAAATGATAGCACGACAAATGTTACTCCAAATAAAGAAAAAACTAAACTTTATTGTATTAGATTTTTGGTTTTAATTATAATTAAATTATTTTACAATAAAATAATAATATTTAATGGTTAAGAATCTATTTTTGAAAACCTCACCAATAAGGTTGCTCTTTGGTTTATCTTTTTAGAAAAGTATTTGGGGAAATTGGTTAGATTGTAACTGTAAAAAAATTACCGTAAAATTTAGTTTGTAGAATTTTTGGATATAGCTGTAACTAATGTAACTGTAGAAATTAATTGAAAAAATATATAAAAGAAAAGATATTCCTACAACAATATATTTTTGCTTTAAAAAATAAGGCATTAACAACAACATTTTTATTTTCTTGGCTTTACTTTTAAAAAACTAGTTAAAGTATGATTGGTGATTTATATTGTGTAGATATAAATTAAAGCTAAAATCTCTAGTTATAGTCCAACCAATCACCTCTATCATATATGTATGATTTTATTTGGCAAACGCATACAAAGGAATTGTTTCCCTTGATGTGACCAAGCTTGTTCGATTCTTCATGTGAGTGTAGTTAAGCATATATGTTTATGCCCACCCAGAAAAAGAGAGTAAATGACTTGTTTTTTTTATAAAGAAATATAGTAAATGACTTGTAACTTGTTGGGAAAAAGGAAACAAAAATCATAATCAAAATTTAAAGCCAGAACTTGGTACAGTGAACTGATGGTTCAGGTAATCTTAGGCGTGTTGTTGTGTTGGCCATTGTTTCGCTTAATCCTTCTTGTGCGGTTCATCACAAGAGGTCCGACTTGTCAAAGCTCCAAAGTCATAACTCTATTCTCTTTTTCATTGTTCATTTTCGAAGCTAGATGCAAGAGTGAAGATTAAATAGTAATAGTAGTTGGTTCTTTGTATGTCATCCGTTGTTTGGGTTTGTGCTTTCCTTTCATGGATTTAAGTTTTCGGAGATATCAAGTTGTTTCCGTCGGATTTAGAATTTTTCCCTTGTATGTTTTTCAGTTTTATGAACCAAAACCAGTTGCTGGAAAAAAAAATTTAAAGCCAGAAACTCTGAATGTACCTTGTCTTTTTCTTCACGAATAATGGCTAGTGCAAGTGGTGAGTCTGGTGACCCAATTTACCAGAACAAACCACATGCCCCCATTAAAGCCCATATATATTATTTATCTATTTCTTACAAAACTTGTAGGTCGCATAAATGATAATATTAGCGGTAATTGAACAACCTACCTTTGATGAATGAGAATGTGATAAGAAATCTAGAGTCTTTTTTTTTTTTTTTTTTTTTGTCAACAACCCATTGTTACTAGATCAAGTGGTGGTCAGACGAGCCGATTCCCCGAGGGATACCTCCGTGTGACCTGGTCTGATCTATATGGGAAAATGTAAATCCTTTATTCCTTGCTTCCTTGGCGAGTGCGTCCGCACGACCATTCCTACAACGGGGAATATGAGACAGACTCACATCCTCAAAGACCTCCAGTGAATTCTGAAGTATCTCGATCTCTGTCGCGAAATTTGGCCAGTCTTCCGGGTTGGTCGCCATGTCTACAAGATCCGAGCAGTCCGTTTCGATCCGTACCGCTGATATCCTCAAAATCTAGAGTCTATGATACGTCATATTAAAATAATTATTAAATATGGCCATTCTTTTTAAATTATCCATTTTACAGTTTGAGGTACTATGCTCATGCTCCTTACATATATATATAATATCACAGTAATTTGCAAAACAAATTAAAGAATTCAAGAAGAAGGCAAAACTCAACGTTTGAAAAGAAAAACCAAAATTAATCTAGATGTTTGTATATTCATAACTAAGAGCATGTTTATTGGAGATTCTTGGGATATGATTATTCTCAGATTCTTAAGATGAGTTTTTTTTAGAGAAAGTTAATAAATACTTTTTAGTTATTTTAAAAAAAAATTAAAAAACAGTTTCTTAGTTTTCTTAAAAAAAATTAAGAAATTGTTGGTTTTAAAAAACAATTTCTTAACTTTCTTTAGGATAACTAAAAAATAGTTTATTAACTTTCCTTAAAAAACCAAACTTAAGAATGCGTAGATAATCATGGTCTTAAAAGAGGATTTTAACCAAAAATAGTGGTAAATTTCACCACTTTTCATAAAAATCGTTTTTAAAAATATCTAATTAAGAACCAATTTTTACATTGTTTCGTACGTCCCACTAACATATGATGATCCACGATTAATTTGTTTAAATTTTTTATTTATTTTTTTAAATAAAAAAAGTTAAAAATTCCAAAAAAATTGTTAAGAGATAAACATGCTCTAAGAGAAAGTCGTCTCTTGACGTTTTACAGCTTTCGTTATTCCTTATATAAGACAAAAGCAAAAGTTTATGCGTATCGTAACCACGTCTCTCTCTTTCACATATACACATAAAGACACTTAATGTCTACTTATTAGACCAAAATATTACACAAGATTACATATTAAACCGTACAAGATTAACACCTCTAGTGGCGGCTGCATCCTCGGCACGTGCACACCCAAGACCACGTTCTTCTCTAACTCTTCCCCACTCATGCAACGAGACGTGTAATCTTTTACCGGATAGCAAAAACTCCGCCGCTTGAACCGGCGTCAAAACCTCCACGATCTTCTTAAGCGTCTCTAGCCTCAGCCTATCAGCCTCCGCTATTAAAACCGCCATGCCCTCTTCATGCTTATCTAAAGCATCTTCAACATCCACGTCACTTTCAACCGAGTCCCTCGTGAAAGCCGTGACGGCTACTGGCATATCCGCAACATCCTCTTGCAAATTAGCAGACTTCTTCGTTATCTTATCTTCTTTATCTATAACCTCCACGTGTAAGTCATTGATCTTAGCAAGCTGCGTCGCGGTGAGACCGCTCAGGGAGCTATCAGCGTCATGCCCATCATCGAGTTTTGTATCCATGTTGAGGAGGTATTGAGAAAGCTGAGTTTCTGCATGGGAACCACATAGAGCGTATATGATTCTCATGAACGATGAAGGACGACACCCTCCCATCCATAGAAGACCATTCTCTAGAGAAGAGTTCCAAGACGGTGCAAAGTAGTTGGAGCAGCTCCGGTCGGCCAGCTCCAATCGTTTGTCGGCGTATTTTTGGAAGTCGTTGACAATTCTACCAACGAGCTCTTCGAGTTTGTGATGATCGTTGGCGTTGGATCGTTGACTCATGAGCACTTCTTTGAGATCAACTATGTGTTTGGATTGTATAGTCATCCACTCATAGTAACATTCTTTTTGAAGATGCCCAATCCCACTAATCGAAGAACTACCACTCGGCATCTCTCTGATGTTTTTTTTTTTTTTTAGTTCCTGAAGTTTATTAAACGTTTACTGTATCGTCTTATATACATTGGATTGGTGCATGTATGTATACTATTTAATAATATTTATATTATGCAAGTGGGTTAAGATAAAAACTGTAATCATAATAACAACATGCAGATACGGCGGGTACGTGTAATCAAGATACGATAGGCTTTTTGCGAAAGCGTAGTTTAACCTTTATTAAATTGGATGTTTACTCTCTTGGTTTGTGGAACTTTGCTTTCTATTGAGGGAAACGGACAAAAGGGCACGGATGAATGAACTAGCACTTGCCTGACAAAGTAATTTTGGACGTATTCACATTGGAAATTAAATTTAAGATACAAAATATCTTCTTAATATATTCTCGTGTTGGAATTCCGTAAAGAATGGTTAGCTTAGTATAAATTGTTAAAAAAGGTTATACAAAATTACAACAAAATCAAATCCTAAGGAGTCTGAGAAGAACCACAAGCTATGTCTCGTGGCTAAGGGATTGAACCCCGACCACCAAAATCCCCAGGATTGAAAGTTGCTTTACCAAAGATATGGGAGCTCGTCGAAAGGGTTGAGGGCCATGTAAAGGATGATAGAACAGTCAATTTATATTTCCAATCGGAGCATCACCTGCTTATGGTTTTGGAAAAACAACAATACACCTACCGGGGATGGTTAGTGGCTATAGACCGATGGAGTAATAGGAACGACGCCAACTACCTTAGGAAGATCCCAATCAAGATCAAGATCTACAAGCTTCCGGATATGTACATAACATTTGGGATTGTTGAGAGCATAAGTTCAAAGTTGGGTCTGGTGAAAGATATATCTATTATTGAACCAACCAATAATTGAGTTGCGAAAGTAGCTGTCAAGGTTCTCTTTGATGTTGATAATGAGATTACGTTGACGAGGAAGGTTGAAATCATTTAAAAAAAACATCCGGCCAAGTTGGATTTCAGATATATGGGTTTATAGAAGTTCTGCACTCTTTGTGGTAGTTTAAAACATGAATTCAAACTCTGTAGAGGCTACGCCAACATGCAACAATATCAGTATGATCTCATGGACATCAGCATTAATCCATACATGACGGCAGAGCAATGAAAATGAAGCTATAGGCCAGTACATTCTCACTACAGAAGCTGGCGAATCGTCGGGAGCAGCTACAATGGAACATACTCATGTCTTTCAGAGCCAAATCCAAGCTGATCAGAAAGCGCTATCACAATCTCATACACTGACGGCAATACCTACCCCATCCGGTGAACAAGGGACCAAAAGGAAAGCACAAGAAGATACCACATGAGGGGATCTAGCATCAACAAAACATATTGTAACTGAACAGCCCGATCATGGTTTGGTGGTTCTCCACAAACCACCACCGAAGCCATGAAGATCCTACACTGGAATTGTCAAGGTTTGGGAAGTTCCTTGACAATTCCACACATCAAGGATATCAAGAAAAACCATAATCCTGTTATCATGCTTCTCGTAGAAACAAAGAATGTAGATAATGTAGTGAAAAACTTAGTTAATGACTTAGGCTATAAGAACTTTTTTGTTGTGCCAGCCAAGGGTAGCAGTGGTGGGGCTGCTTTTTTTTAAATGATAGGTTTAAACTTCATTTCTTGGATAACCCTAATCTATATTGTACAAATATGGTAGTTGAAGATGAATCTAAAACCTTTTGGTTGTCTTATGTTAATGGAAATCCAATTTGAAAAGCTAGACAAACCCAGTGGCAACAACTAATGGCTTATGAACTTGCAGGTTTCCTGCAGAACAAACCAAGACTATTGATGGGTGATTTCAAAGATATTAAATGCAATACGGAGAACCAAGGAGGGGTAACAAGGTCAGTATCCTCTTTGAACTTATTTACTCAAGTGTTATCAGTCCTTGGTCTTCAGGATGTTAAAATGTTTGGAGGTAGATATACTTGGGTGGGAAAACGATCTAATTATACTATCATGTCTAAGATAGATAGAGCCCTAGCGAATTGTTATTGGACATAATCAGCCTTTGTCACCCTATTACTTTGGATAGGATCAAATCATAGGCCTCTCTTGCTTAATACAGACAATAAAAAGTGGAAAAGATCTAATCACTTTAGATATGATAACCGATGGAGGCTATACCCGAAACTGAAACAAGTACTTAAAGAGGTTTGGACTAAAGAGTGCAATAAAACTGCTCAAAATGATTTCTATCAGTCGTTGTCTAAATGCTACAGAGCAATTTTGCAATGGAGAAGCAAAATTAATACCAATACAGAAAAAAATCATAAACCAACTCAAATCAGATATTCAAAAAGTTTATGAATCTCCATGTATTGACTATCCTCTCCTAGAATCTTTAAAGATTCAATTGCAGGTTTAATATAGACTCGAGGAGGAATTTTGAAGGACCAAAAGTAGAATGCTCTGGTTGCAGGCAGGTGACAAGAACACTAAATTCTTTCATGCAAAAACTAAGCAAAGAAGACACCATAACAGAATTATACGACTGAAGGATGACCAAGGAAACCACTACACTAATTATTTCAAATCTTTATATAGGAGTAATGGTGCTAATATAAGTCTTTACCTTCTTAATGGCCTCCCCAAAACAGTTACTGAGGAAATAAATAGGAACCTCACAAGAACAGTAACAGAGAAAGAGATTAAGAATGCTCTCGTTGCAATGAATCCGGATAAGGCTCCAAGTCATGATGGGATGGCGGTTGGGTTCTATCGTCAACACTAGAAAATAATTAAATCAGGTGTTATCTCTTACATTAAGCTTTTCTTTGATCAAGGCTTCATGGATGCACTTTTAAATAAAACCCACATATGTTTAATCCCTAAAATAGATCATCCGGCTACCATAAAGGACTTCAGGCCTATTGGCTTAGCAAACTTTGCATATAAAATTATTTCAAAGATACTAGCTGAAAGACTCAAGCCTTGGCTTCATACTATAATTTCTGAAAATCAATCTGCCTTCATCCATGATAGATTTATCACTGATAATGTACTCATAGCGCATGAACTAATGCATACCCTTCATTCAAGGATACTTCGTAACAAGTACATGGCTTTGAAGCTTGACATTGCTAAAGCTTTTGATAAAGTTGAATGGAAGTTTCTGTATGAAGTTATGGATAAGATGGGCTTCTGCAAAAGATGAAGAGACTGGATTATGCAGTGTATAACCACGGTGTCTTACACAGTCCTGGTCAATGGAGAGCCAACATGCGAGATTAAGCCAAAGCGAGGGTTAAGGCAAGGTGACCCAATCTCACCATACATTTACCTAATCTGCACGGAAGGTTTTTCTAGGCTAATTAAAAATTATATTCAGCATAACATGCTTCATGGTTTCAAAGCATCACGTGGTAGCCCTGCAATATCACACTTATTTTTTGCAGATGATTCGCTACTCCTCTATAGAGCCACAACAGAAGAAGCAAAGAACTTAACTCAAATCCTTCAACTTTACAAACAAGCATTTGGACAGGAAGTAAATTTTGCTAAATCCTCTATAACATTTGCCAAAAGTACACCTTCCACACTGCAGAGAGACATAATGCAGGAAATGAATATTTCTAAAATAGGTGGCTTTGGTAAATACTTAGGACTTCCTGAACATATAGGCATAAATAGAAAGGAAGTTTTCCAATATATTACTCAGCGAATTGATAATAAGTTGAATAGCTGGTTTTCAAAGTTCCTATCTCCTGTCGGCAAGGAATTTTTACTTAAATCAGTGATCACAACTATCCCGACTTATACCATATCGTGCTTTATGCCAAAAACACTTTTGCAGGAAATAACCAAAGCAATGAGGCAGTTTTGGTGGTCAACTAGCAAGGACAAACACAAGATTCCTTGGATAGCTTGGGACAAGATCACAACATCAGAAAATGAGGCTTGAGAATAAGAGATATGCTAGCTTTTAACAAAGCACTTATAGCGAAACAAGCCTGGCGATTGATGTCTTCTCCAAGCTCTCTATTGGCTCGTGTATACAAAGCAAAATACTACATGAAGACTGATTTCTTGGAGGCAACAAGTTATCAAACATAAAGCTATGCGTGGAAAAGCATCATGCAAGCTCAACCCCTCATGCGACTAGGAATCAGTTGGATTATTGGGAATGGTAGCCAAGTCAAATTTTGGACTGACAAATGGATTCCTGGTAGAGACTCAATCACACCCATCCACACTCAAATTTTTATCGATAAAGATCTTTTAGTTAAGGATCTTTTCATACCATGTACAAGAAATTGGGATATAGATAAGCTTAGAACCATGGTATGTGAGGAGGATGTCAAACTCATAATAAGAATCACACCAAGTTCTTCATCTGATCAAAATTGGCTTCGGTGGACTTATAACAAATCGGAAATCTATTCTGTGAAATCAGGCTACCATGTTCAACACCAAATGGATACAAGTCGGAACTGCAATGACCAGGTTAATCCTTCTTCCCCTTTACAACACATGAACAATATAGCATCGAAATTATGGAAACTGAATATTCCACCCAAAATTAGAACGTTTTGGTGGAAAGTTCTCCATAATGGCTTACCAGTTACAAAAAATTTAAGTAAAAAGGGCATTAGGATTAGCAAGGTTTGTCAACCATGTGGTGAACAAATTGAAACTCTTAGCCTTTCCCTTTTCCAATGTCGGGTTTCAAAGGAAATATGGTCCTTTTCACGGATCAATATCCACAGTGAGCCTGCAGATAATATTGTCAGCACAGTTCAGAACATCCTTGAATTGAACAAAAGGGACTAGATGAATCATCTTCCCCTATTCTTTGGATGGAGAATTTGGAAAGAAACAATATCTTATTTGAGAACAAGAGAGATCATATAGTTTATGTAATTCATGCAGCTTTCAGGGACCAAAATCTATAGAGAGAGGCAATATCTCAAAACAATCACCAGGATCAAGTCCGAATAACCCAAGAGTCCAGATCCATTCAAGAAGTCTTACCGGAGGATATTTCTATTTTCTGCATTGTAGTTGCTTTCTGGAAATCGCCTACAGAAATGGGTGGCATTGGGTGGTCCTTATTCAGAAAACAAGGCATTCTTAACATCCAAGGAAGCTCTGAAATTAGCCCTACAACTTCTCCATTGATAGCAGAGGCCACAACTCTCCTTTATGTCGTGCAACAAATGACCACACTATCCTATAAGAAGGTTCTTTTTTTAGGGGACTGTGAAATCATCATGAAAACCTTACAGCAAATGCAAGATCCGATACAAGGTAGAAAGCTTGAAGTAAATGAAGCAACCCCCATTCTTTGGGACATATATGAGCTTTCAAAAATTAACGATTTCACATTCTCTTTTGTTAGCAGAAATTGTACTTATCTTGTAGATGCTCTTGCTAAGAAAGCCAGGATAAATCAATAAAATTATGTAATATCCTGGAAATCTTAGTTATTTCATGTAACCTTCTTGTTATCAATGAAAAGGCAGTTGACAAAAAAAGGATTAGAACATACATCCAATTGAGTACTAAAATATATTGCTATCTATTTTATTAAAACAAAATATATTAAGAGTTTTATTCGCGCATGCGGGCATTAACACTTTATCATTATTTTTATTACTAATTAAAAATTATAATGACAAATTATTTATGTTTTTATTTGAGATTTTTAATATACTATAATTTATTTTAAAAAAAATATTTGTATGTTATATCCATTACTAATAGATAAATCTTGAAATCATTCAATTTTATTATCAATTATATAAGATTAAAAAATTTAGTTGATTAATTTAGTTATGTGTTTTCTATTTATGAAATTTTTAAATTTATTCAATTTTTCTAGATAACAACACGATATATATATATTTTCTTTTTATTTTAAATATATATTTTTAGATTTTAGATACTTCTTACTATTATTAATTTTAATTACTCATCTAATCAAATAAATTTTAGATTCCCTCTTTTGCTTAATTTATATATTTTGTTCATTAAAGGTAACGATGATTTTAACCACTTAGCTTGTGATCTCGGATGTGAAAAATCACTTTTCAAATGTATCTTTGTATGTCAAGTGTTCTTGTGGCAGAGACTTTGTTGTACTTCTTTGAAAGCGCACAAACCAGAATTCTTGTGAGGAGTGAAGATCATAGACGCTTTTAAGAGTATCTTCTGACAAAGAACCGATCAACCAAGCCATGATGAGTTGATATGTATGAACCCATTTGATGAAGGTTGGGTTGTTGGCTTTACTTGGTCTCCGCTGCGCACAGTGAGAGTAACTAAAGAGAGGCTGACTGTTGAGGAACTGCTCAAACTGCAGTTTCCATGACAAGTAGTTAGTATTACTCAGTTACAAGGTGACCATTTGAGTGATAGAGAGAGTCGCCGGAGTGAGGACTTTGGAAGGTGTTGGAGCCACTATGGCTCTGATACCATGAAAGCTAAAACGAAACACAGGAAAACAAAGTGAAGAAGACAAAGCTTTCAAAGATCCATTCTCATTGCTTAAAGATAAAGGCTTACATAATCAATATATATACATTAGGAGACTGTCTTAACCTAATGGAATATCCTACAACATATTTTGTTATGTTGTAAAGAGAGGCTGATAGCTCGTTATCAGTAAGGAGACAAAACATGTTCTGAACTTTAATACTTGTGTATGTATTTTGTTTTTGTCAAGCGTGTGAAGTGTTCTTTGAAGACTTTACCGTTGGAGCCTTTGACTGAGTTGTGGGCTTCGAATGTTGACTATGGCCCATCACTTCTTCATCGTTCATGGGCTTATCTTGTTTACATCTTTGAGTCATGTGCATAACATCTTTCGTAGAAGACTCCTTATTCCATTTAGTCAATCAATTTTAGTCACAAATGCATCGGTTTGAAAAACATCAATATGTGGAAATAAAGATATCAGAGATATAAACGTGATATGAAGCTGAGAGATCTAAAACTTTAAGCGAATGAAATCATAATAGTTTACATCTCGGTCAAGTTGTCGTATAGCATAAAGATGTTGTCGTGAAAACGCAGTTTAACATATAAGTAGCTTTCGCGAGATAGCAACCCGCATCACAAACTTCAAATGCTATAACTTTTACTTCTAAACAACATCAACACAATTTGTGTAATTATTTGATTAATCTAAGTAAAGTTTTCAAAGGGTTCAAAGGGAATAACCTGCACTATGTGTAGTGGTCATATGAACGGCCTTGAGTATTATCAGCTCACTATGAACTTTGCCAAACACATGAATTGTTTTAAAGCTGCGGCGGAAAGCCGAAACTGAGGAAGAAGAAGATTGATGGAAGAGGCAAAAACTTAATTCTATCTATATCATGGGGTGTTCAAAACACAAAGTGCAAACATAAAACCAAAAACACATTAAAACTTCAGCTTTAATAGACATGTCATTTTCTAGTTCACATATTATCTAAGAGCATCTTTATCGGGGTAGTTTAGGAGGAGTTTTTAACTAAAAATAAGAGTGGGCTTTACCATTCTACCTAAGAAATGTTGCCAAAACTCCCAAATTAAGAACCGAGTCTTGCACTATTTTACGGATCCTACTGACACGTGGCAGCATGCGATTGGTTTATTTTTAATCTATTTTTTAATCAAACAAAAAAAAACCTCAAATGGGTTTATGGGATAAATATGCTCTAATATGGCAACACCGAAGAGAGTAAAACGCTAAAGATACCTTAAAAATTTATTTTGTATACCTATAACATGAATTAGGGCCCTTTATTTTTTCTTGGCTCTAGATCTTGTTAAGCCTTGAGCCGGGGCTGGTCATAACTGGGTCATCTATGTTTTATCAAACATCAATAACATTTAGGTCTTCAATTACAAAACATGTGGTGCGAAAAAACAAAGCCCACAATCATAACACGCTCAAAAAATAACCTCAGGTAAACTCCAGTTGCCTGCATGAAAAATAATAGGCAAATTTTAAGTTGTAACTTAATTGTACTATAAAAAACGAAGATGTAAGTTCTCTGTTTTTATATATTTTGCTGGCGAGAGGGATGAACGATCAGCTCCTGCATTGGATTTCACAAAATGAAAATATATAAATTAGTAGATGTTTACTAATACACATTTTTATATAAAAAATAATTTTTGTATGTTAAAAGATCATATTCAATTTAATACCTGAGAGTAACGAACGTGATCGTAGTGAACATAAGATGTTTTAACGATCGTTTCCCATTTTGTAGATTCAAGAATTTCTTGATTCAGTTTCTTGGCACCAACTTGACCTAAGTAAGGTCTAGGGCTCACCGGAGTTAGGAGTGTTCGTCGGAGCCAAGGCCGAGACGGAGTTTCTGGTAAAGGTGGCGTAGAAACAGCCGCGGTGCATTCCGGCGATGTTTTCAAGAGATTCCCTGACCTTTTGCTGCTTCTTCTTCTAAATACTTCCTCCGCAAGAAACCTCGGGTCGTGAATAGTCGACCGTTGGATCCTTGACGGAGTTGAGATGGAGTTTCTAAACATTTTGACTTCTCCAGAGTGTGAGTGATTGGGAAGAATCTCTCTTCTTGTTCTTGGTGGATACAGTTCTTGAGATTTGCTTATTCCTCTGCTTAGCCTTTTGAGGCTCTCTGGTTTATCCGGAGCTACATGAAAACCGGTTTCAGAACAAGAGGTTCGGTACGGAGAGATAAAACCGGAAAGACGCCTGGTTGACCAGTTTGGTAAACCGGTTTGTTCACAAGAATGTTTCAAACCCCGGTTTGATCTTGAAACTAAAGGAACCGGGTTTGAGATCTTGAATGAGTTCTTGGCACAAAGCCTTGGCAAGAATCCACACGCTTTCTTGATTGTAACTTTTGGGTAGATTCGGTGATCATCCTCATCATCATCATCGACGTCATCATCAATGTTTAAATCATCGTAAAGACTCTGAACAATATGCTCATGTTCTGCGACTACTTGACTTCTTTGGCGAATAACAAGAGCTTCTCTGGTTTGTACGGTTTGCTTCTGCTCTGAAGAGCGTTTTTGATGTGTGAAAGCCATTGCTTTAGCAGCTGGTAAGAATCTTGACATCATTAGATCGAGACTTTCTCTAGACGACGCATCGTCAGCTTTCTCACCGTCCTTCTCTATTTCACTCACTCCACTTGTACTGCAGTTAACAGAGAAGGTTCCATTAGAAGAAACTGTCTCCAAATCTTCATCTTCTTCTTCATCGGTTTCTAGTAAACCTGATTGTTGAATCAATGTGGCCATGTCATCTTTTGGTTTTCCAGGGCTTAGTTCCCACACAAAAGGAACTGAAGCTGGCTCTGAGAGATGATCGAAACTCTGGTCTGGTAATATAAAAACCGGCTTGTCTTGTTCTTTGCTCGGACATGATTGAAGCTCTGGTCTGGTAATAACCGTCTTCTTGTTATTTGATTCGCTTGAATGCTTTGTTTTACTTGAAATTCGCCTTATTGATGGTAATGGAGAATACAAATTCAGTTTCCTCCCCTCCATTCTTGTGATAAAGAATAAAAAGATTAAAGACACAAAGTTATCAAAAAAAAAAAGATTAAAGAGACAAGGAGTATCTCTTTTTGTCTGAGATCAAAGAAATAAAATGATGATCAAGGAGCAGAAAATATTGAAACGAGCATGAAAAAGAGTCCAGTCTATGTGTTTGAAACTGTGGTTGTAAAGTAGTAGATTAATAAAGGAAAATAAATAGAGTTTATTAATTATTGGATATAGGGTCGCCGAATGTTGGGGGCGCCGAGATTGAAGGCTTGAGTTAAGGGAAATAGGAGATGAATGTAGACAATTAATTGTCAATAAAGAGACTTTTCTCTTTGATTTTTCTTTTCTAAAATCAATTTCTCAATAGTTATACCTGAGGGAATTTAGTTTAAGATCTTATGTTTTCATTTTATATAATTGAGCTTTATAACAAATCCCATCACATGCAAGATTTGATTGAAAACTGATGATAAGATTAATTAACTGCTTTTGTTCTGCTGTTGGTTAACCTGCTATGCATGGAAAATTGAGTCGTTAGACATTAGAATACAAGAAGATCAGAGACAAAAAAGATGGCATTTGAGTTAATGATTCTTCAGGCAAAACGTGAGGAGTGGTTGTGTTTCAAGTTTCAACTATTCTTCCAAAAGCAATAAAACAAATGAAATAAAGTCCTATAAGTGAGAAAAATAGTTTTACGTGAGCCAAATAAAAACTGAGTGAAGTGGACCGACTTTATTGGTAAACGCATGTTCTTCTGTCCTTTTCCGAGCCAGGCGTCGCAACATTTGATCATGGTGCACTAATCTTCTTTCTTTTTTTTATTCTCGAATACTGATATACATATTTGATATATATTATATTTTTGACACATTATATATGATTTCCAAAACATTTTCAAAGTCTTTATCGAGTTTTTCTAATTTTTCAAATCATTTCAGATTGGAATATGTTTGAAGGCTTTTGAAAAAACAAATGAAAAAAAAAAATGCAAATTAGAGTTTTTCAGAAAAGCAACCAAGCAAAGCAGCCGGGTGGATGATCTTGAACGGAGTAGTCACTCAGCCGCTCAAGATTTACGAAAATTTCTAGTATTTTGGTATCTTATCTAAGGATCTTTTTTTTTTCCTCCGGAGCCATCACGTACCTGCAAAATATTTTTTTTCTTATTCTTTTTCACAGATTTTGAAATTTTAAACAAAAGTTTTTAGAAAGAGAAAACTTGTAATAATCTTGTTAATGGAGAAAGATCTCTGCACTCTTTTGAAAATAATCCTAAACTTTATTTTTATTATTTCTGCAATCTATCATCATGTTTTTTTTTTCATCTCTTATCATTGTGATCTTTGTGGTTATGACTGAGTAGTCGATTTGCTTAGTATACGGTGTTAGAAGATCATAGATTCATGAGCTAAACACAAATAAATATTGATGTTTTGATTGTCTTCATTCATTTTTGAACTTAAACCATGCATTAAACTAATTACTTAGTGTCTGATTCTAGATTTTAACCTATTCAGCAAAAGTGTTTTAGGTTGCTAGAAATTACATGAATGGACAATTTACAGATTTATCCATAATCAGCAAAAATAGATGTTAGGACGAATTGTGATCTTATCGAATCTGATCTTAATATATATCATCCTTCTTTGATCCAAACGATAATTTAGATATTAGAAATGTATGCTGAAAAGATAGATGACACGAAAGTGGATCGATCTCACCATGTTGTTCAAGTTTAATATTTACTGTGATTTGTTCCTTGAATAAATATTTGGCTCATGTGCATTGATTTTTGATCATTCATTGTATGTTTAGCTCTTTTATAATCTGAAACCAAACCAACTATATTATTTACATATTTTCATTTTTTATTTTTAATAAAATGATTTATCTCAGTTTAATATCAAATTCATAAAAATATAGAGTAGAAACTGCTTTTTAGAATTGAATCAAAATATTACCATAATCATTATTTAGTTTTGCAGTGAAATGCTCATTTTTAGTGTATTAAATACATTAACTGAGACGACCTTTATTTTTGTTAACGAAAAAATGTATGGCCTTCGGCTCAAATAATTCTCGAAATTGAAGAGATAACGCTTTGATATACAAAAAATGATATAACCCCCAACCAAAAATACAATAATACTAACGTCTGCGATAAACCAACTTCTACACCGCGACCGGTAGTAATGAAAACAAATATTTGTCCAAAGCTTCAAAAGTCTCGACATTGCCTCGATGAATCATTAGAGTAGTTATCATTTTAATATTTTTATAGACAACAAAAATAAGATTTGACTTCTAATTATTGATTAATGAATATGGTGGAACAATCTTCAAACGTCCGATTAACTATTAGCGTTTCCCTGGAGATTGACAACGAAAAGTAACATTTGACTTTTAGTTTGCAGTGTATATACATGAAAACAGAACTTTCTCATTGTTTAGAAAACCCGTTACTCGAGAACTCTTCCTTCCAAGCTCTAATACTTCGAGCTTTGGTTTAATTCATCAAATGATGTCCTACTACTAATCCAATAAATGTTATAATAAGAAAACGAGAAAATGGTATAAAAGATACTCTCTCTGTTCCAAATGATATATATTTTAAATTGTTTACACTTACCAATTAAACATATAAAATTTAGTTACCATTGTATCATTTCTCATAGTTAACTATTTTCTATAATTTTTAATCAATAAAATTTTAATAAATATTTTAAAATTTACAATTTATTATTAGTTAATATATTGAAAATATGAAAAGTGTATTTTTTTGAATCAATTTATTTTTCTAAACCATAATTTTTTTCGGAACTAAGAGAATACATTACTTCCTATTTTTTTTTAAAATGTAGTTAAAGTACGAACTGATGTTTCCACTATACTTCTACAAAAACAAGTCGATTGTTAAAACTTGTTCAATCTTACTTTTATTTATAAAATTTAATATAACATTTTTTTTGTTAATAAAAAAGAAAGAAAAACGTTTTTTTTTTGTGTAGTCAATCTCATTTATAAATATCAACTAATATGAGAATACCATATATATATCCTTATCAATCATAATTGTAAACGCAGTAAAAGAAATCAAACATATAGTATAAAGCTACATAAGAAACCTTCAATCAAAAAAAAAACCTTCAATCATTTTATTAGAAAAAAAGAAAAAGAAGAAGAAGCAAATCTTCAATCGTTATGATTGGTCATTTGGTTGTTAAGTATTAACAAACTGGCCAGGGACTCGAGAAAATACATTAGAGAAAAGAAAAATCGAGTTAATAGGTTTCCATTTATTTTCCTTTTCTCATCTATTTTTAAAAAGAAAAAGAGAAATGAAATTAGCTAAGTTTGACAAAATCCCTAAACTTGCGGGAATGAAAAGGACAAGAGAATAAGTATCCTTCACGTGGCATTTAACTCTACTCATAGTCTCACACCGCCCACACACGAGAAACACTAACAATTTCGTCTTTTCAACTTGTAACGAAATCGTAAATACGTTTACATTTTCTTTTTGCTAAATAAAAACAAATATATTTTGCTTAAATAATAATTATTAATTATTTTAGTATTAACATTTTTACTGTAAAAATACTGGATAGAAAAGTTCAACCTTTGACTATGAGTATATATATATATATGCCACATTCTCACTAAAAGCTTTTTACTCTGTAATTAGTCTATGTTTTTCTGGTCTCCTTTGTTTCACCAGAATTGCAAGAGAGTCATTTCTTGTCTTTGGCCATTTATTTAGAAGATTTGAATTTGTGATCAGGTTATATAATGAATTTGGAATGGGCTCTTGGTGGTTGGTGGTCTTTCCGGATCAACAATTATCCTCTATTAACATTGTTTCTGAGCTTAGGATTGTGAAACTTGATTATTGTTTTTTTTTTGACTGAAGGCTTAACTTGATTATTGTTTCTCAGCTTGATATTGTCTGTTAGCTTAGGATTATGGAACTTGATTATTGTTTGTTAGCTTGAGAATGTTTGTTAGCTTAGGATTATGGAATTTGAATATTGTTTGTTAGCTTTGAAATGTTAGTTAAGCTTACAGTTGTGATAGAACTTGAATATTGTTTCATGTGTTAACATTGTTTCTGACATTTGATAGTCTCTGCCATTTGATAGTTGATATACTATGATTTTTATTATTTTTTAACCAAGGTATAAGTCATTTTTAGAGACTTTTTTATGCATTTCACCTATATTTTAGAAATCTTCCAGTTTCAAATACGTTTTAGAGCTTTTTAAAGATTTTGGAGCCATTTGGAGCAATGAGTGAAAAGACCCAAAACATTGAAGTCAGAGTCGTGATTTAGAGATAGTATCGACGACACCATCATTTGTGTCGGTCGACACCTTTGCTTCCTGATGAGACCATCCAAATTGAGGTTCCCATCATCCGGACTGGTCCAACTATCATGTCAGGTGCTCGGGTCATAAGAGAAGGAATGTCCAAGGCTGCCCAAACCATACTAAGGCAAGGGAACCAGCTGCTGATTGAAGAAATGATTCAACTAAAGATCCAAGATGAAGCTGGCCCAATAGAGGTTCAAGATCAAGTCGACCCGATCCAATTCCAATTGCTCGCCCAAACCGGCCTGATCATTTCCTCAAGCATCTCGGTCCAATCCCAACTTCCAACTCACTCGGTTCCAATGGATAATTGCTTGGCCCATTTAAGGTAAGCAGGTGAGATTTCAATTATTGATTTCTAACCGTTTTATTGTTTTTGATTTATGTTTCATCTCGATTCCTAAAGACTTATGGGTAAATTGTTAAGTCCTTTTATTTTTTTTAAAGTCCAATAAACCAAGGCATTTGTTAGCCTTTTTATTTCCAGCAAGAGTCTGCCCTTTTATGTTTTAGGCCTTATTGTTTAGAGTCCAGGAAAGGTCCATGTAATTTGCTTCAAATCCCCTAGAACGGCAAAGTTGCATCGAGTATTTAAACTCCCTATAAGCAGCCGTGTATCTTTTCATTTACCTATTTCTGAGTCAGTTTCCCCTAGCAAAGAAAACCCTAAGTCTTTTTAGTTTGTGAGAGGCCAACCAGGAAGCAACTCAAATCTTAGCAAGTCCCAAACCATCCGACTTGTGGTATTCTTCATCCCATTCCACCCACTGATTTGCTTGAGAGAGACACACGTCCAGCAAGCCAATCCCACCATCATTCACCATCCATCCACTGATCTGTTGAGAGAGACACACGTCAAGAAACAAGATCCCATCATCATCCATTCTCTTATCCTTTGTTTCATTCTTATTTTTATTAGCATATCATTCCATCGTCCATCTATCATCTCGTCCATCACTTTGAACCATCCTGCATCATAGTTCTTTTAGTATTATTTATTTTCTGTTCAATCATATAAAACTCATAAAAATCTCTTAACTTGTTTCAGGAATCAATCGGATCCCCTTGGACAGATCACTCGACCAGCTGGTTGTGCTTTCGGTCCACCCATCCGAACCTCAGTACCATCCATTTGTATAGTTCAGTATTGGGCTATATTATTTTGGTATCAGAGCTTAAAAACTCCTGACATCCGGTTATCTCTTTTCCTTTTCCGTGCATCTAAACATCCATCTACTCTTAGTATTGCATCAAAAACCGAAAATAAAAAAAAATTATTTGTTCTTGCACCATTTTGTTTCTGCGTAGTATTGTGTTCCTGTTACCGTTCTTGCTGCATAAACTTGAAGAGAATATAGGTAGATCACGAAAACTTGGAGAGAAAGTCGCCCTAGATTGTTTATGCCATATCCGACCAACTTTCCTTAACCGGAGGTCGAGAATATTGCCTTGTTACCTTTCTTTGCTTGCAATTGAATCTTACGATATTTTCTTTTAAAGTTTTACCTCTTGCACAAGTTAACATTTAAAATAAAAAAATCTCATTTAAGTTAGATTTCCATTTAGTTATCGAATTACAAAAAAAAAAAAACTTTTCTTTGTGGTCGATCCTGTTTGATCCGACCTAACACCCTTTAAAACCCCACTTCTTTCACTTGGTCTTCTTTGTTTTCGTGTATACAGAGTAGCAATGGGAGATATGGGTCCAAACGGCAATGGCAACCAAGCCGATATCAATGCCCAACTCATTGCCGCCCAAGCACAACTGGCCGCGGCAATGCAGGCTGTTACTGCCCAACTGGCTCGTTTGGAGCAAAGGGGCCGTGCCACACCACCTCCCCGAGGAAGGAACCACCCCTACCATGAAGATCCACGTTCCCAAACCGAAGAGGAGAGTGATGATTCTGAAGCACCACCCGCACAAGCCAGAAGAGGCCAAGGTCGGAGAGACCCAGCCGAAGGTGCCCGTGACCGAAGGAGAGGCCGTGCTCCGAATGAGGAGGCTCCTTGGAAAGGAGGAAAGGATCTCAAATTAACCCCACCCACCTTTGCTGAGAAGGTTAATCCGGATGCCTACATTGAATGGGAGAAACAGATGGAGTACATCTTTGAGTACTACCACTACTCTGAGGCAAAGAAGATTGCCTTAGATGCTGCCAACTTGACTGATAATGCTCTAGCATGGTGGGATAGGGAAGTTGCCAAGTCTGGACTAGTGTGGAGAGCTCGTACTTGGGCAGAAATGAGAACAAAACTCCGTGCAAGGTATATCCCTTCTTATTATCAAAGGGACTTACAAAAATGTTTTAGAAAGTTGTCTCAGGGAACGAAGTCAATGGAGGAGTAATATGAGGAGTTTGAGTCTCTTAGGAACAAGCTGGAAACCAATGAACCAGAAGAAACATTGATGGCTCAATTCCTAGACGGTTTGCGATAGGATTGCCCGCAAGGTGGAGAGACAACCATATGAAACATTTGAGGGCTTGTTGCACTTTGCTATCCAGGCTGAGAAACACATAAGGAGAAAGAACAATTCCACCAACCGAAGCAAACCATCCTGGTCTCAACCAACTCCCAAAGGCCCAGAAAAGGGCAAGTCTATTGAGGTTGAGAACCAGTTCAAGAGGAACCAGGCGGGATCATCCAAGACCACTCCACCCGACCAAGGTAAGACTTCTGTTCCAAATCAAAGAACTCGTGACATCACTTGTTTTAAGTGCCAGGGCAAGGGACATTATGCTAGAGACTGCCCAAACAAGCGTGTTATGGTTCTCAAGGCTGATGGGGAATATGAATCCCAAGATGAGGCCGAAATGGAAGCTGTTGAATCTGATGAGGAGGTGACTGATTATCCTGAGGCTGGTGAGCTACTGGTGACCAGGAGAGCCCTTAGTGCACTGTTTGATCCAGAGACCATCCAAAGAGAAAACATCTTCCACACAAGTTCTAGTGTGGAGAACAAGGTATGTAGTTTGATCATAGATGGTGGTTCTTGTACTAATGTGGCCAGCAAGTATCTTGTTGATAAGTTAGGCTTGATCAAGACCCCCCCATCCACGGCCATACCGACTTAAGTGGCTCAATGATGAAACTGAGCTCAAGATAGCCGAGCAGGTTGTGGTGTCCTTTAGTATAGGCAAGTACCAGGATCAAGTTAAATGTGATGTTGTGCCCATGCAAACCGGCCATATACTCTTGGGAAGACCATGGCAGTTTGACAAAGAGACCATCCATCATGGTCGAACCAATGTGTACAGTTTCTGCCACAACAAAAAGAAGCATAACCTAGCCCCACTGAGTCCTCAAAAAGTCCATGACATGCAAAAGACAATGGACCAGGTCAGCAAGGTAAGTAAGACTAACCTTTACATCAATTCTGGTCAATTATTAAGTCTTTAAACCATGAGACACAAGTGCTACTAATGATCTTCAAGGAAGTTTTTTTTGCAGGATTTGAGGCTCCTGAGCTATCAGGTGAGGTTCAAGACCTCATGGATAGGTACAAAGATGTATTTCCAGAAGAAATCCCAGCCGGTTTACCACCCATCCGTGGGATTGAACACCAGATTGATCTAGTTCCGGGTGCCCCTCTACCCAACCGAGCAGCCTATAGGGTGAACCTTGAAGAGGCCAAGGAGCTAGAGAGGCAAGTCCAAGACCTGATGGACAAGGGCTACATCTGAGAGAGCCTTAGCCCATGTGTTGTACCAGTTCTTTTAGTACCAAAGAAGGATGGTACTTGGAGAATGTGTGTGGACTGTCGTGCAATTAATAACATTACCATCAAGTATAGGTATCCTATACCAAGGTTAGATGATATGTTGGATGAACTAAGTGGGTCTACTGTGTTTTCTTTGATCTCAGGAGTGGATATCATCAAGTGCGCATGAAGGAAGATGATGAGTGGAAGACTCCCTTCAAGACCAAACAAGGTTTGTACGAGTGGTTGGTGATGCCATTCGGCCTTACCAATGCACCAAGCACATTCATGAGACTCATGAACCAAGTGTTAAGACTTTACATCAGTAAGTTTGTGTTTGTTTATTTCGATGACATCCTGATCTATAGTCATTGCATATCCGACCACATTGAGCATCTAAAACAAGTTCTGAAAACACTTAGGCAAGAAGGTCTTATGCTAATCTCAAGAAATGCATCTTTTGCACTGATCAGTTGGTGTTTTTAGGGTTTGTTGTAAGTTCACAGGGACTTACGTTTGATGAAGAGAAGGTCAAGGCCATCCAAGATTGGCCCACCCCCACCACCATCGGCCATGTTCAAAGTTTCCACGGCCTGGCCAGTTTCTATAGGCGGTTTGTCAAGGATTTCAGTACCATTGCTGCCCCAATGACCTCAGTGATCAAGAAGAATGTATCCTTTACATGGGGACCAGCCCAAGAAGAATCCTTTAACAAACTTAAATATAGCTTGACTCACCTTCCTAACTTTGATAAGACCTTTGAGATTGAATGTGATGCATCAGGTACATGTATAGGAGCTGTCCTTACCCAAGGAGGCCGACCAATAGCCTTTTTCAGTGAGAAAGTGAGTGGAGCTGTTCTCAATTACCCAACCTACGACAAGGAGCTCTATGCTCTAGTGAGGTCTCTTGAAACTTGGCAACATTATCTTTTATCTAAAGAGTTTGTTATCCATACAGATCATGAGACACTCAAACACTTGAGGGGACAAACCACACTTAAGAGGAGGCATGCTAGATGGTTAGAGTTTGTGGAAACCTTTCCATATTTGATTAAGTACAAGAAGGGCAAGGATAATGTTGTAGCCAATGCTCTATCAAGGAAACACACTCTCATTTCAACCATGGAAGCTAAGATCATGGATTTTGAATATATTAAAGATTCATATGCTACTGACCTTGATTTTCAAGAAGCTTTCAGAAACACTATGCAAGGAGCCTACGGTCCATACTACCAACATGAAGGTTTATTGTTCAAAGAAAAGATGCTTTGTATTCCTCAAGGATCCATGTGAGATTTGTTGACTAGGGAAGCCCATGGTGGAGGTCTAATGGGACACTTTGGCCAAGATAAGACCTTGAGTGTCCTTACTGATCATTTCTTTTGGCCAAACATGAAGAGAGATGTTGAGAACCTATGTGCCGAATGTGTTGTCTGCCTTAAGACAAAATCCAGGTCATATCCTTTAGGTTTATACATGCCCTTACCTATTCCTAACCACCCTTGGGTCGATATTTCCATGGACTATGTGTTGGGCTTGCCCAAGATAAACCACAAAGATTCCATTTTTGTAGTTGTGGACATGTTCTCCAAGATGGCTCATTTCATTGCATGTAACAAGACCAATGATGCCACTCAAACGACTGATCTATTATTTAAAGAGGTGTTTCATCTACATGGAGTGCCAAAGACCATTGTATCTGACTGGGACACCAAGTTTCTCAGCCATTTCTGGAAGACACTTTGGAGAAAACTTGGTACCAGGCTTCTCTTCTCCACCACTTGCCACCCACAGTCTAATGGTCAGACCGAGGTAGTTAACCGTACACTCTCTCAACTGTTGAGAGATACGGTAGGTAAGAACCTTAAGAATTTGTTGTCTTGTTTGCCATTTGTTGAGTTTGCTTACAACTATGCCAAGCATTCTGCTACTAACCTCTCTCCTTTTGAAGTTGTATATGGATTTAATCCAGAGACACCATTAGACCTTATTGACCTGCCCTCAACCATGTTCCACAGTCAAGAAGGTTTGACCAAAGCTGAATTCGTCAAACAACTCCACTGGACAATCAAGGAGAGACTAGAAGAGAAGGCGGCCAAGGCCAAGGCCAAGGTGGATCAGAAAAAAGGAGGTTCTATTCAAGCCAAAGGATTTGGTTTGGTTACACATGAGGCCAAAACGATTTCCAGTGGATAGGAAGTCCAAACTATCACCACGAGGGACTGGCCCATTCCGGGTCTTAGAAAAGATCAATGACAATGCTTATAAGCTTGATCTGCCAGGTGAGTTTAAAATTTCCCCTACCTTCAATGTTGCTGATTTGTCTCCTTTCCATGCAGATGATGGTGTTCTGAGGCCAGAACCTTTTCAAGAGGGAGGGAATGATGAGGCCATCCAAATTGAGGTTCCCATCATCTGGAATGGTCCAACTACCAGGTCAGGTGCTCGGGTCATAAGAAAAGGAATGTCCAAGGCTGTCAAAACCATACTAAGGCAAGGGAACCAGCCTGACCAGAATCAGCTGCTGATTGAAGAAATGATTCAACTAAAGATCCAAGATTAAGCTGGCCCAATAGAGGTTCAAGATCAAGTCGACCCGATCCAATTCCAATTGCTCGCCCAAACCGGCCTGATCATTTCCTCAAGCCATCTCGGTCCAATCCCAACTTCCCATTCACTCGGTTCCATTGGATAATGGATTGGTCCATTTAAGGTAACCAGGTGAGATTTCAATTATTGATTTCTAACCGGTTTATTGTTTTTGATTTATGTTTCATCTCGATTCCTAAAGACTTATGGGCAAATTGTTAAGTCCTTTTATTTCTTTTAAAGTCCAATAAACCAAGGCATTTGTTAGCCTTTTTATTTCCAGCAAGAGTCGGCCCTTTTATGTTTTAGGCCTTATTTTTTAGAGTCCACGAAAGGTCCATGTAATTTGCTTCAAGTCCCTTAGAAAGGCAAAGCTGCATCGAGTATTTAAACTCCCTATAAGCAGCCGGGTATCTTTTCAGTTAGCTAATATATGAGTCAGTTTCCCCTAGCAAAGAAAACCCTAAGTCTTTCTAGTTTGTGAGAAGCCGACCAGGAAGCAAGTCGAATCTTATCAAGTCCCAAACCATCCGACTTGTGGCGATTCTTCATCCCATTTCACCCACTGATTTGCTTGAGAGAGACACGTCCAGCAAGCCAATCCCACCATCATTCACCATCCATCCACTGATCTGTTGAGAGAGACACACGTCCATCAACAAGATCCCATCATCCATTCTCTTATCCTTTGTTTCATTCTTATTTTTATTAGCATATCATTCCATCGTCCATCTATCATCTCGTCCATCACTTTGAACCATCCTGCATCATAGTTCTTTTAGTAATATTTACTTTCTATTCAGTCATATAAAACTCATAAAACCTCATAAAAATCTCTTAACTTGTTTCAGGAATCAATCGGATCCCCTTGGACAGATCACTCGACCAGCCGGCTGTGATTTCGGTCCACCCATCCGAACCTCAGTACCATCCTTGTGTATAGTTCAGTATTGGGCTATATCACTTCCAGAGCCAGCCGACCCAAATTTTCAATATTTGCAGTTTTGGCCCAAAAGTCTCTAGTATTTGTGAAGAAGTCACTGACGAGTTTTAGACATATGTTTTCTTAAGTCGTTGTTTAGGTTACGCATTATTTTAATTTAAAGATATTTAAAGAGAAGGTCAGAGAACTCTTTCAAATAGATCAACTGAAACTCCACTATTTCTTACCATATCTATTTCATGTATTCTATCTAGTTTATGGTTATGTTTTCTATGATTATGACTGGGTAATTTGCTTGTTAGATTTGAAGATTTCATAAGTTTAATGTCAAACTGATAATCATAGATTGCTAGGTTTATTACAATTTTTTACACCAGGATTCCTCTTAATACTAGTTTCTATAGTAATTAACTAAACCTATAACCAAAGGACAGTTGTGAGATACGAGAATGTAATCAAGTACCTGAACCAAATCATGCTGGACTAAATACCTACTCACAGCGAGAGTTGGTTTAAGATTTAGTTAAGCATATTCGAATTGAATCTAATGCTTGTTTGATTCATCATATCTGCAAAGAGAGTTGGCATTTGATTAGAATTAGACATCTGATAGATTATTGAAGTGAAAGTTGAATAACTTAATGTTGATATTTTCTAGAATTGAACGTAATAAACCCCTTAGAATATGTTGATTTATGTTTTGAAAAATTTTACTGATAAATTCATGAGTTTAGAGTTTTTTTTTGATATCTTAAAACTGACCAATCTTATTGTTTTGTTTACTGTTTTGATATTTCTTACGTAGCTTAACTAGAAATTGATAGTCTATTACGTGATCCTTAGTCCATGTGATTTGATCCTCAAGAGCTACAATGACACTTTTATTTAAGAGAGTTTCTTGAGGTTAATTTGAGACTATCATTAATCTATGCCATTTGATTGTTTCTGTAACTTATGATTGTTTCAGCCATGTGACTATTTCTGTAACTTATTGATTGGCTTTGCAGTTGATAGTCCCTGCCATTTGATTGTTTCTCTACCATGTCTGACCCATCTGTCCAATCTTCATCCATGCAGCATATAGCATATATATTACATAGAACCTTGGAAGAGTTTGTAGTAAATGACTTACTTTATTATATAACCACTATTTTATTTTGTTTTCCTTTTCTTGTTGAATTATTATTGGGATCCTCAGTTTAATGAATTAGTCTATGGCTTATGGAAGAAAAAAACAAGGATCATGATTGGTGAAATAATTAGCAAGACGAAGAAGCAAAACAAGAACCCAAAATAAATCAATGATGAAGACTGAAATTACCTTATGGAAAATTAGGCGACAAAACTAGCTCGTACGAAGAGCAGGAAAGCAACTAAAATACATTGAGCTTGTTAGGAAGACACACGTATAGAAACATTGGACTTTTGTTGACATATTATTAAAGAGCTCTTTTCTAAAGATGACATGGAAGCAACACAACTCTCTAACAATGATGGATCACCCCGAGAGTCCAAGTGCATTATCATGTCCTTTTCACCGCTTGTTAAACCAAGCTTATCAAAATGTATGATTTAAACTTTCCATTCAATCTATTGTGTTCTATTTCTGTATGTGGAATTTGATATGACCTAGGGCTGATTAAGAATGTGGTTATATTTAGGAGTTAGAGTTTATTTAGAATGTATTTAGAGGTATAGTTCAATATATTGAGCTCATTCTATCTTCGTTTGTTGTATTCTATTTTGCTTCCGAGTCAATTATAGTCTCTTGTTTATGCAATGTGATTGGTTTTTATAGTCTCTTGCCTTTGCTCTCACAGACTGCTTATGTTAAGAGGGGACGTGTTTATAGACTCGACAGTGCCCAATATAGGGTGCACCCTCCATCTGCACATGTCCCATTTTCTCTTGTCCACAACCTCGAGATTGAGACGCATGTGTCTGATTTAGAGACAAACATCCAAACTGTCTAAGTTGATGTTAGTGACATGAAGGAGGACATGGCAGCAACAAGGGCTGCAAATCAGTAGGTTCCTCCAAACAATTTGCCCTAACAAGAGCTGTTATTGCTGCACATCCCACAGCTCAACCTTCTAGTCAGACTCCTAAAACTCAAGACCCTTCTACCTTCCAGCCAGACCACAATTACAGTCATATGACGTATGTGTTGGGCATTATCTTACTTGTCTTTTGGGTCTTAATGTTCAACATATTCTAGCCACGGTTTTTGTACTAACATATTGTAGCTTAATTCATGGCTAGCTGATAGAACAAAGTACTCCTTTATTGATAGAAAGTGTAAAGTCATTACAATAGAAATTTCAAGACGTATTCGTCTTGAGCCAAGACTCCACAAGAGAGCAACCTCTCAATTGTGTATCCTCTGTAACTGACTCAACTCGATAAAATTTCCATCCCTTCTCACACTTCTATTTATATTCTCCTATTTACAATTCTTTATTTGGTTAACATAATATCCGTCACTTGTCCAGCTCATCCCTAACTCTTCTTTCTTCAATCCTCTCCTTCTTATTCTTAGATGTATACACATTCCACACCTTATCAATACCCCTTGGGCCACACGGAGCTTGTCTTCAAGATCAAAAGATGGAAACTGGTGAGCCAATTCACGAACTGTGACCCATGACTGCTCATGATCTGGGAGGTTCTTCCATTTCACCAAAGCCTCTAAACGACCATTCACATTATACCTCGTGTTTTAATGTCCTCTGGTTCCAACACGACTTCATCATCATTGGAAAGAGAAGTACGCAAGTCATTAAGCACATGTTTCTCTCCCAGCACTTGTTTCAGTTGAGAAACATGGAAGACATTGTGTATTTTAGAACCCATAGGTAATGCCAATCTGTAAGCAGCCGAACCAATTCTCTCCTCATAAGGTCCATAATATATTGCAGCAAGATACTGAAAAAATCTCTTTGAAACCGACTGCTGCCTATATGGTTTGAGTTTCAAAAATACTTTGCTCCCAACAACAAACTCCACATCCCTCCTCTTTTATCGGCATTGTTCTTCATGAGTTCTTGAGCACAGACAAGATATGATTTTATATCCTTCAGAATCTGATCCCTTTCCTTCAACATTTCTTCCGATTCAAAGTTCTTCGTAGAGCCATGTTCATACTGTAGCAACTGTGGGGTTCTCTGCCATACACTACCTTCAAAGGAGTGTTCTGTACAGAGGTATGGAAGGAGGTATTGTACCAAAGTTCAGCCCAATGAAGAAAGCTATTCCACGACTTTAGGATGGATCGAAGTAAAGCAACAAAGGTAAGTTTCTAGACATCGGTTCAATCTCCGTTTGCCCATCCGTTTGAGGATGAAATGTTGTACTGAACTTCAGCTGAGTCCTTGCTAGTTTGAAACACTCCTTCCAAAATGAACTCATAAACACCTTGTCATTGTCCGAGAAGATGGAGCGTGGGTATCCATGTAATCGAATGATCTCTCAAATGAACTTTGCTGCCACGTCTGCTACAGTAAATGAGTGTCTTAAGGTCAGGAAATGAGCATATTTGCTCAGATGGTCCACCATCACCAGAATTACATTTGCACCAGATGATATTGACAATCCCTCAATAAAATCCATGGACAATTCTTCCCAAATGTTAGTAGGAATAAGGATTGGTTGCAATAACCCTAATGGAAACAATGTTGAATACTTGTGAGTTTCACAAATGTGACACTCTGCTACAAAACTCTAGACTGTTTGTAACATCTTTTTCTAATAGAAAACCTTCTGAACTCTTCTCAATGTTTTAATACTCCTGAGTGTCCTCCCATTCGTGTTATGATACTCTTCCAAGATTAGGGGAATATAGATTGATTTTGCAGAAATCACCAACTTGTTGTTATGAAACAACGTGCCATTCTTCAGATGGTAACCCTTCTTACTCACTGATCCATCAATTACTTCCTCCCTTAACCGATTCAACTCTGCATCATGATCACTTTCATTGACAATGTCTTGTATTGGAGGTTCGTAGGAACTGTCAAAGCCCATAACATTGACATCAGTCCCACGGAGTTTGGTATTGATACTCTAGATAAACCATCCGCAGCCTTGTTTTCCACCCATAGCTTGTATATGATGTCAAATTCATAACCAAGAAGTTTTGTCAACCACGACTGATACTCCAATGATACATCTCTTTGTTTCAGCAGGAACTTTAAACTCTTCTGATCAGTATGTACTACGAACTTTCTACCCATCAAGTAGTGTTTTCACTTCCTAATAGCCATCACAATTGCCATTAATTCCCTTTCATATATTGGCTTTAGTTGCTCCCTTGCGGATAGAAAATAACTGAAATATGCTATTGGTCTATGAGATTGCATGAGAACCGCTCCAAGGCCATAGCCAGACACATCTGATTCAAGCACAAACACCTCAGAAAAATCAGGCAACGCTAGTACTGGAGCAGTCATCATCGCTTCCTTCAATTTATCAAAAGCCAACTGAGCATGTTCTAACCATAAGAACTTAACTTTCTTAACCAAATCAGTTAAAACTCGAGCCATAGTACCATACCCTTTAACAAACCTTCTATAATATCCAGTTAGACCCAAAAATCTCCTCAACTCCTTTATAGATTTTGGAACTGGCCATTTCTCCATAGCTAATGTCTTAGCTGGGTCTGTTGAAACTCCTTCTTGCGTGATGACATGGCCCAAGTATTCGACTTTCAACTGTCAAAAGAGACACTTTTTAGTTGGCAAATAGCTTATGAGTTCTCAACATTTCCATCCCCACCCTAAGCTGCTCGACATGCTCTGTCATTGATCTGCTATACACTAAAATATCATCAAAGAAGACCAGAACAAATTTCCTTAGAAATGGTCTGAACACTTCATTCATGAGGTCTTGAAAAGTAGCTGGAGCATTGGTCAAGTCGAATGGCATTACCAAAAACTCGTAGTGCCCCTCATGAGTCTTAAATGCAGTCTTTTCAATATCAGCTTCTTGCTTTCGGATTTGATGATATTCGAATCTCAAATCCAGATTAGAAAATTCTTTCGCTCCATTCAACTCATCAAGGAGCTGGTCTATAACTGGTATTGAGAATTTTTCTGGAACAATGGCCCTATTAACTGCTCTGTAATCAACCTAGAATCGCCAAGTCTTGTCTTTCTTCTTCACTAATAAGACATGGCCTGAGAATGGACTCTGAATAGCTCTGATGATACCTGCTTTAAGCATTTGTGCAACCAATTCCTCCATAGCTTCTTTATGGGTATGGGGGTATCGATAAGGCATGACTGGGATAGGTCCTGATCCAGGTAACAATCTGATTGCATGCTCTCTGCCACAAATAGGAGGGAGTTGTGTTGGTTCTTCAAATATATCGTTAAACTGATCCATCACACCTTGAATCTCCGAAGGAACCGAATCAATACTCAACTCCTCTATTTGTTTTGCCATTTGTGCATACGCCGAGTTCGGTTTAAACTCAGCTCCATGTAAAAGAGATTCTCCTCTCAAAGTCTTCCATTTTCCCTTATATCTAAATGTCAGCTCGTGATTATCCCAATCCACCAGGCATTTACCCAAAGTTCGTAACCACTGCACTCCCAATATAACATCAGCTTCTTCTAGTTCCAACACCACTAAATCTGTAGTGAACTCCAAATCTTGTAAGAAAAGAGACACATTTTTACATAATCCTGCACCTTTAGCTATTATCCCCGTGCCCAACATGATCTCCAAATTTTCAGATTGCAATGTCCTCAAATGAGCTCTTCGTACTACTAATGGGGAAATGAAGTTATGGGTGGCTCCACTATCCAGCATTACAATCAATGTAGATTTTCCCACTTTAGCTCTCATTTTAGTTGTTCTCAACGATGAGTATCCCAAAAATGAGTTCAAAGATAACTGCATCATTGTTGAAGTCTCATTTGGTAAATCTTCCATTGCATCTGAAAACTCTTCCACCAAGAGCTCCACTTCGTATCCATTAATCACTGTTATGATCTCCAATTCCTTGTTTTTGCAGTCATGATCTGGAGTGTATTTCTCTGGGCATCTATAACAAATCCCATCTTTGTTTTTTTTTTCATACTCTGACTGTGAAATCTGGCTCGAAAACGTTGAAAACCCCCACTGTTAAGACGATTATGTCCAGTATCTTGTTGTGGTTAAGGCTTCACCAGCGTTGATTATTGTTATTCACAGTTCTGAAAGGAACATAAGAGGTGGAGTTTGTTAATGATGAGATTTGTATTTTCCGTCTCTTAGCATCTTGCAAAAATCGCTTGATTCCATCTTAATCACTGCTGCTTTATGGTCAACTTGTGTAAGAGGCTCCTTCAGCTTCACCACCTCCTTCATTCTGGTCTCAAACCGTTGTAGAAAATGTCAACCCGATTTTCTTCTATCAACTTCACTTGAGATGTCAGTTTTTCAAACTCCATTATGTATTCAGCGATTGTCTCAGTTTGTTGAATACTAAAGAGACGTTTCCCTGGAGTGCTATCATAGGACTCAACAAATCTGTCCAACAACCTCCTTTTAAATTCCAACCAATCCGCGAAATTCTGACACTCAATCTCAGTGTTATACCATCCCAACAAAATACCTTCCAAACTCATAGATACCAAATCCATTCGAGCTTCTGGATTATACTGTCCTACTCAAAATAACCTTTTTGCTTGTGCAATCCATCTGTAAGGATTGGATCCTTTGAAAATTGGCATCTCAATTCGTTTCAGCAAGTTATCCATATTCTCCATAACCGAATTCTTCCGATAACCTAGCGGATAATCTTCCCGATTTCGTTCCAATTTCATCGGTGATACCTGAGATGTAGACGGATGTGTTGTTTGTACTCCCTTTCCGTTGTTCGACGTCAGATTTATTCGATTGATCACCGATACAAGCGTCTTCAAGGTCGAATCCATGGAATCCAGCTTATGTTCGACATTCTCTAGTCTTGAATCGATGTTATATAACTTCACTTCGTTTTCTTTGTTCGCCGACACGATCCGCTGATAACCGCCGTTGAGAAATTCGAATTTCCCTTGGATATGGAACGATGGATCGATTTCACCGATTCTATGATACGCTTCCTCCGCTCTCGTCATTCCGATGTTCGATCGAGATCACTACGCAGCAGTTGATAGAATACTCCTTTATTGATAAAAAGTGTAAAGTAGTTACAATAGAAATCTCAAGACATATCCGTCTTGAGCCAAGACTCCACAAGAGAACAACCTCTCAATTGTGTATCCTCTGTAACTGACTCAATGTACTCGATAAAAGTTTCCTCCCTTCTCACACTTCTATTTATATTCTCCTCTTTACAACTCTTTATTTGGTTAACAGAATATCCGTCACTTGTCTAGCTCATCCTTAACTCTTCTTTCTTCAATCCTCTCCTTCTTCTTAGTGTATACACATTCCAGACTTTATCACTAGCAAATAGCCATAATATGTTTGTATAAATTGTGGCTAGAATATAGCGAGGATTTGTTGGTAACAAAATGTGTCTAAACTAGCTATGATTAACCAATAGCATGGCTACTATAGCCACAGAAAAAAATTTAACAGAATTGTGGCTATTTAGCCACATTAGTTTTGCGACTATAACGTGGCTAGTATTTTTCATAGTAGAGTAGTGGCAAAAGTCGTGGTTATGTCTAGCCACAGTATCCCCGTGAAAAAAATTGTGGCTAAATGTAGCCACAAAATCGTCTTGACAATTCCGTGATTAAATAGCGATTATTCATGGTTTCTTCTAGTTATGACAGCATACCATAATTTTTTTAACCAATAATTATGTCTTTTTTCATAGCTATAATTTCAATTATACAGCCACAATTTTACAGTGATTGGGTTGTGGCTAATTCGATTTTTTTTTTAGCAATGCATCACTGAATCTTGAAAATAACCTACAAAATCAAACATGTAACTAGAATTGGTAGCACATCTTAAAATCAAAAATTAACTTGGACCTAAATCCTATGTTACATGGATACGCGAAATCAGATACGCGGAAGCGGAATCATATGAAAACATATAAGCGAAATTTTATAAAACTTTAGGAAGTGAATTCGTGTTGGAAACGTATATCCACACACACACATACACGCACACACAAACACACACACACACACACACACACACATATATATATATATGTATAAAAGAAAAGTTTATAAAATTTATAGTAAAAAATATATGTATGATTCAAATTAAAACTAAAGCATTTATTCATTTATAATAATTTTAAATAATTTCACTTTAAAATTGTGAAATATACATAAATAAAGTTTATAAGAAATTACTATAATAATTATTTAAATATTTCAGAAATAATTGACATATTATATTTGAATATATATGTTATTTCTCAAATAAAAAGTCAATGCCTAAAGATAATTTATAATAATTGTTTTTAATATATTAATACTTTTATTTTTTATTAACTATTAAATTTTAGATTTATATAAAAATAAGAAATATTATTATTTATCTATAACATTGTTTTTGTTTAAAACAGAAGTGTCATTCTAAAATAGAATAGTAAGCTTCAAATGTGTTTTAAATATGATTTTTAGAAGCTTTTTGGAAATGAGATTCCTTAAGCTTCCATGAAATTTTGATTCCAATTCAGATTTTGAAGTGGAAAGCGGACGTCCGATGAAGTTTTCGTGCAATCTGCCTAATTCCCTCTACATATTATTAACGTCATAACTAAAGTTTTCCCAATTATTTTCTTTCTTTGTTTGAAACAAAAATGGTTTTCTTTCTTCATTACTCCTAGGCCTAAATATTCCCAGATTCTCGTTTTTCATTTACCATAACAATATACAATTATATTTTTACAATTCAATATCCTTGCAAACTGATTGAAATCTACAAAATTATGTATATCACTCTTAAATTTATATCGGTTTATGGAGCCAAATAACCACAATTTGGATATTATTTGTAAAATATTATAAAATATAGTCGGCCTATTTGAAGTTTGCTGCAGCAATGTAGATTTCACTAAAAGCCAAAAGTTGTTCTTTCAAATGTTGTTCGTCGACGAGAACAAAACAGAGAGTCTAAATTACTTTTGCCTTCACAAAATCATACAGTGGGTTTACTTATCTTTTAAACTATAAAAAGAGAAGTCATTTAGCAATTCTGTGAATGATATGTGTCATCCAAAAATTAAAAACAAGATATGTTTTTGGGGAAAATTGCCAAATATGATTTAAAACTTGATTTTAAATGTAAAATTAAACTCAAACTTGAATCAAATGCAAAAGTAATCTAAAAGGCTATTGAAATTATAATCAGCTCCTTGTAAAAAAACAAAAAATCTATTTTTTTTTCGTTTCTAACCTCCGCAAGTCTTCTGTCTAGATGATTTTCAAGTAAGTCGTCTGGATGACTTACTTTTAAGTCGTCTAGTATAGTTCTTCTTAAAAATAATTTAAAATTTTTGTAAAAAATATTTTGATAATTGAAAAATTGAAATCATGTAATTAACGTATGTTTTAAGAGATATAAATTAAAATATAACAAAAGTTAATTGTTTTCAACATAGATGAGTGAAAGTAGTGAGTCATAATATTCTTTGGTTTAGGTTTTGCCAACATATGTTGTATTATTATATGTGTTCTTAGGGTTAGATTTTGGAAATCATTAATAATGTTTTACTAGGACGGGTTTTCCTCGTTATTTCCTAGTAAAAGGACAGTTACTAGGAAATAACGAGGAAACGCGTTTCGTCGAAACACGTTCGTCGTAAAAGCAATTTTCCTCGTAAGGTCCTAGTAAAGTTTACGAGGAAGGATTTCCTCGTAAAGACGTGGTAACCTTTTCCTCGTAAGGTCATCGTAACTGTTCCTAGTAAAACCGTAGTAAGATCTTCCTCGTAAATTTGTAGTAAACTTTACGAGGAGTTTACTAGAACTCCTTACGAGGAAATTACGTGGAACATTTACTAGGATTTTGCTTGGACTTATTTTTCCCTAATAAAATATATTAATTATAAATATAAATAATTTATTTTTTTTAAAAAAAATGAAATTATAAATAAAAAACAAAATATTTTATAAATAGTTAAATAATATACAATTAAGTTTTAAAATTCAGAATATACAATTAAATTAAAAAAAACTACGGATACGGATTATGTTCGTGAAATTGCCGAACGAACTCCTGGCTCGCTAAATCATGCTCCTCTCCTAAGTTGGTTGACGGCTGTGACTGTGACGGTGGATGATGTTGGGTTGGAATCCCCTCGCGTTCCCGTCTCTGACGCAATATCTCCGCCAATTGCTGGTTTCCACCCGCCATATATTCGAGGACATCGTTGAGAGAAGCCATCTGCTCGGTGAGCGAAGCCACATGAGACTGCGTCGTCTGCAACTCCGAGCGCAGCTGAGCATTGGCATCATGCTGCTGCTGAGCATAAGATGATGTCGCTGCAGAGACATCGTTAATCGAGCCAATCCCGACGATACGCCCCTTTTTCCTAGGGGCGACCTGTAAATAAAAATATTAATAACATTAAAAAAAATTTAAATAAATAATAAAAATTAATAGTAAAACAAATTATTTACCTCCTCGTAAATCTTATCCACTTCAAGAGTGGATAATACGACTGGAGTCCCAGTCTGCTGAGTCAGCTGAGTCTGGCGTTCGTCAATTCGGGCAACAAAATCGTTGTAGATCCGCTCCGAAGCAGGATCTACAAACTGCCCAGCCTTGTTCCGGTGGGTCCTCTCGTAAAGGTCTTTCAGAGATGGAAGAACTCCAGTCTCTTTAGCCTAAAAGAAAATTTGAAAATTAAATTAAAAATTTGGAATATTCAAATTTAAAAAAAATAGTTATTAAAAATCATCTTACCATGTCTAGACGAACTCCCGCGTGAGGTTTTCGACCCGTGCTGTGCAACATCTTCGTGTTGCCATACTCGTCTCTAGTCATGCGGTTGTCGGAGTTTGTGCTGGAGGTTCTGACCGAGTCCGGCAACCCCCAATAGGCAATGAGGCCATCCCACACCTCGGTTGTGAGGCAATCGGGTTTCCCGGCCTCGTAACCATCCACCTAATTTAAAATAATTAATTAGAATTAAAGTCAATAATAATTTTAAAACTATATATATATATTATAATTTATAAATCTATACCTGATAGTCGCCCTTCCAGTTGTAGACCGTGTCGAGCAATCGTGTTTTAGCCTTGGCCTCAAACTCTGTCTTCACCAGCTGGTGAATCCCAAGAGACCAACGATACCTTTGCTGTAATTAACAAGAAAAAAAAGAGACGGATTAGTTCAATAATATTAACAGTTTTAAATAATGAAAATAAATTAAGTTGATCATTAATTAAACTTACAGCGAACATTTTGAACCACGTCTTTTTGGTGTGGCTCGCCGTCTTCTTCCAGTTTGGAGCTGCATCGGGAAAGTATCCCTTGATACAGTCCGTGACGCTACTTCCGACACGATTGTCAACATTAAACCTGGAAAGACACAAAATAAATCATTAATTAGATTAATATATAAATATTTTGTTAATTAAAAAATAAATTTAAAAAACTTTTTAAAAATTAAAACATACCATAATACGTTTTTCCCATCCCGTCGGATAGGATCTAACTCTAGCAGCCCTTCTCTGCCTGGAAGGGCCAAAATATCCTCCACCGTATACACCGCAAAGGGTGCGTTTGGCGGCACCTGCAAATCGGGATGAACCCCGACCGGTGGAGGAGGAGGAGGTGGTGGTGGTGGAGGATCTCCCTGAGACTCGTGATGATCCGGAATAGAAGATGGACCGGGAGCTGACGAAGATGAACCCGGAGTATCCCGACGCCCAAATAAATCTCCGTAGTGAATCCCCCGATGATCAGGAGACCGATCAGATGACTGATCAAGAGACGACGTCCTCTTACCAGCAGCCCTAGCAATCTTGTCCGCTCTAGGCATCTAAATAAAAAAATAAAACATTAATTTCCCGTATCATTAAAAAAACAGTTAAAAAGTAAATCAACCTAATCTAAATTCCCTAAACTATCCACCTAATCTAAATTCCCTAAACTAACCACCTAATCTAAATTCTCTAAACTAAACACTAACCTAACTACTACCTTTAGAGGATTCTGAGAGGAAGTTACTAGCAAATGCAAAATGGAACTGCTCGAGTTTATATAAGGAATTGGGTTTCCTCGTAAAAGCCTAGTAACCTTTACGAGGAAAAAGCTAGGCCCGTGTTTTTTTCCTCGTAAGACCCTAGCAACTTTACGAGGAAAAAGCTAGGCCCGTGTTATTTTCCTCGTAAGACCCTAGCAACTTTACGAGGAAAAAGCTAGGCCCGTATTTTTTTCCTCGTAAGACCCTAGTATACTTACTACGGCCTTACGAGGAAAGGGTTTATAAAACCCCAAACTCAAAACCCCAAACCCTAAATCACAACTTTTAACTTATAAATCCCCAAACTCAAAACCCCAAATTGAAACAAACTCATAATAGAAGATTATCTTCTATGGGAGCATATGTCTAAGATATTATTACATATCTCTTAAGAAAAATTACTTTTAAGACATGTATTAATATCTTAAACACAGCTCCCACAGATGATTATCATCTATGGTTTAGTGTTTTTGAGTGTGTTAGAAATGAATCACCAAAAGTGGTTTTTATAGAAATTTTCGAATCTGTACGTTTCCTCTTAAGTTCGTAGTAATGTGTACATTTCCTCGTAATGTCGTAGTAAAGCTTTACTACGAGTTTACGAGGAAATAGCTATGCCCGCGTTTTCTTTTACTAGGGTGTTACGAGGAAAGGGTTTGTAAATCCATAAATTCGAAACCCCAAACTGCAAACCACTAACTTCCATAACTTATACCTCTTCTACAACCAAACTTCCTTAACTCCAAACCTCTTCTACACCTAAACCCCAAACTCAAATTAATTTTTGTGATTTAACAAACTTAAAACATACACAATTATTCAAATTCATTGAAATTCATTTTTATGATTAAACAAACTTAGTCAACATACATAATTCATTCAGATTGATCATTTTCAACATCTGTAGAAACATCATCATTTTCGTAAAACTCGTCCTCAACACCGTCATCCGTTGTGTGATCAGGAACATCTTCGTATTCATGATTATGAGGATCAATGAGTAGGATGTCATTAATTTCTGCTTCAGGTTCCTCGATTTCATTGGTGTTTTCTTCTTGTAATGGTGGTTCTTCTCCAGTGATTATCCGTCCTCGAGGTGTAACTTTGATAACAGCTAACCAGTTTATTCCCGAGGTAGTAATCCGAGGGTATGGAATGAAGCAAACTTGATCTGCTTGGGAAGCTAATATGAATGGCTCGAATTTGTTGTACCTGCAAAAATTAAGACAACGTAAATTAAAATCAGTTCTGAAAACAAGCATGTGTCAAATAAAGAATTTTTGGTTGTACCTTCGTCCACCATTGACATCAACTACACCATTTTTGTTAATCCGAACACCTCTGTTGACGACGGGGTCGTACCACTCACACTTGAAAATAACGCATTTCAGACCCATACCTGGGAATTGCACTTCATAAATCTCTTGCAAGATCCCGTAGAAATCTGTTTCGCCTTTCACGCATATTCCATAATTACTTGTCGCCCGATGTCTACCATAGTCATAGGTATGGAAAGTATAGCCTCGGGTGAAATACATCGATGATGTAGTGACCTTTGCAATTGGACCTTGAAGTAGTTCGCGAAACCATGCGGGATACTCAGGATCGTCATAATCAACCTGCAACAAAAAGTAATATAAACTAGACATTAGACTTACTTTGTGGTAATGTACGTATGCATACAATTTAAGTAATAAATACCTGTTTCCTTAACCACTTAATAAAGTGTTGATCTTTCCTTTTGTCTAAGTCAGTTGTCGATATACCAGGTATTGCTTCCTCGACTTGAGTCTTAAATTGGCTGTAAAATCATGCATATATGTTATGTTACGTTATATATTTAATATTGAAAAAAATATAAAGGTATGTTTATATATTTACCTTTCAAAATAATCAATCAGTGGATCCTCGCAATTAAGAAGAACATAAAGGTGTGCACTATGGACGTCTTCATCACTCGACCACCAAACTTCTTTCAATTTTCCACCCAATCGCCCAATTTGACAAAAGATGTCTGGAACATTGTCTTCCATATATGTCGGCACGACACCACCATCATCATATCTTCTTGGAGCTCGTTTCCTTGTACGTACTTTCGGTGCAAAGTAGTACGATGTGAAATGTGATGTTTCTTCCGTCAAACTTCCCGCAACAATGGAACCTTCAACTCTTGCTAGGTTTTTGGCTTTTCCTTTCAAAGTTTTCATGGCCCTTTCATACTGATACATCCATCCAAAATGCACGGGTCCACGAAGTAATGCCTCATACGGGAGGTGGACAACTAGGTGTTCCATGACGTCGAAAAAAGTAGGCGGGAATATTTTCTCCAAGTTGCAGATTAAGACAGGGATGTTTTCATGAAGTTGTTGGACAACTTCCACTTTAAGAGTGCGGGTGCTCAGATCCCTAAAAAATGCTCCAATTCCTTATATATATACAATAACAAAAATTATCCACATTAGTATATATATATCTATATACATATAGAAATAAATTAATCATGTCATCGTAATTAATTACCTGAAAGTGCTTCATGTACTTTTGTCGGTAGTAGCTCCGCAAACGCAAACGGAAGTAGTCGCTGCATAAAGACATGACAATCATGGCTCTTCATCCCGGAGAACTTTTGCCCTTTCTCAACACATCTTGAGAGATTTGAAACATACCCATCAGGGAACTTCACTTCTGAAGCCACCCAGTTGAACAACACAGACTTTTTTTCTGATGACAGTCTGAATATTGGAATTGGAACTTGCCCATTGCTTTTTATATGTAGCTCACTCCTTGAGCAGATATCGGGTAAGTCCAACCTTGATTTTACGTTGTCTTTCGTCTTCCCTGGGACATTCAATATAGTGTTCATGATGTTCTCAAAAAAGTTCTTCTCTATATGCATCACATCGAGGTTGTGGCGCAAAAGAAGATCTTTCCAATATGGCAACTGCCAGAATATACTCTTCTTGTGCCAATTGTGCTGAACACCATAAAAATCAGGCATATTACTGGGAACATGCCAATTCCCACCACGAGGAGCTGTTTCTAGAGCACCGTAGTGATCGATTTGCGCTTCGATTTGTTCTCCAGTTAAGTATGGAGGAGGAGTGTCTCTGACAACCTTTTTGTGCCTGAACAATTTCTTGTTTCTTCGGTATGGGTGGTAAACGGGAAGAAATCGACGGTGACAATCGAACCAACTAGTCTTCCTACCATGCTTCAACTGAAACGCATCTGTCATTCCATTACAATATGGACAAGCTAATCTCCCATGTGTAGTCCACCCAGACAACATACCATATGCAGGAAAGTCACTTATGGTCCACAAAAGCATCGCTCGCATCGTAAAGTTTGTTTTCCTTGAACAATCATATGTCCTCACCCCTGTTGACCACAAATCTTTCAACTCTTTTATCAGTGGTTGTAGAAAAATGTCGAGAGATCTTTTTGGATGTTTTGGACCAGGTATTAATATGGTCATGAATAGAAACTCTCGTCGCATGCACATCTCCGGTGGCAGGTTATACGGTGTAAGAAAGACCGGCCACAATGAATATTGTCTCCCAGACATTCCAAATGGACTAAATCCATCAGTGCATAATCCTAGATACACATTTCGGCTATTGCTAGCGAAATGTGGATGTACATTGTTAAAATGTTTCCAAGCTCTTGCATCTGATGGATGAGTCATCTCTCCATCCGTCTGAGTATGCTCGGCGTGCCATCTCATCCCTCCAGCAGTCTCCTCAGATTGGTACAATCTTTTCAATCTGTCTGTGATTGGTAGGTACCACATCCTTTGGTACGGCACCCTATTACGCCCTTGACCTTGCGGTTTGAATCGTGGTTTCTTACAAAATCGACATTCTTCTAACTTCTCATCATCTCCCCAGTAAATCATGCAGTTGTCGATGCAAACGTCAATCGTCTCCGAGGGCAACCCAAGACTATATACCAATTTCTGAATCTCATAATAAGATTCAGCAGACACATTGTCTTCTGGCAAATACTCTTTAAACAAGTCTGCCTATGCATCCATACATTTTTCAGGTAGATTGTGATCGGTTTTAATACTCATCATTCTAGCAGCCAACGACAATTTAGACAGACCTTCTTTACAACCACTGTAAATTGGCTCATTCGCAGCTTCTAACATTTCATAAAACTTTTTTGAATCTAGGTTAGGTTCTTCAACTTCATCATCATCATGAGTTACAAATGCATCACCTACCATATCATGAACCCTATCACAATCTACCATTTGTTCCTCCTGATGATGATAACTAGTTTCATTACGCAAATGATCTACCGGTTCAACTTGCAAATTCCTACTACTGCTAGCTTCATCATTCCTACAACTAGCATCTTCTCCATGTTGATACCAAATATAATAATAAGGCATGAACCCTCTATTTATTAAATGCTTCAAAACACTTTCACGAGGGCCTAATTTTGTATTGCAGCATTTCCGACAAGGACAGAACATCTTACCACTTTCCTGTGTGAGTGGTGTAGAATCTGCTTGATGCATAAACGTCTCCAACCCTTCGAGATATTCTGTCGTCACCCTCCCGTTATTATCTCTGTGTGAATACATCCACTTCCGCAACTCGAAAATATTTCCCGGGCCAGACATTTTTTTTGTGTTCGATCAAGCTTATAGCTGATTATTTTTTTGTGTGTTTCAAATGAATCACAATTGTGGTATTTATAGAAATTTTCAAATCTGAGCATTTACTAGGAAATTGCTAGGAAAAGTAGGTACAAAATTTAAATTCGATATTTTCTATCTAGTTCCTCTTAATTTCGTAGTAACAAAACTCGTTCCTCTTAATTTCGTAGTAAGAAATTACTAGGACTTTACGAGGAAACTGTTTACTAGGAAATAGCTATGCCCGCGTTTTTTCCTCGTAAAGTCATAGTAACATTACTATGACTTTACGAGGAAACTGTTTTCTCGTAAGTCTTCGAGAACCTTACGAGGAAACATGGTTTCCTCGTAAATTCGAAGTAAACTTGTAGTAATTTTACGAGGAATTATTTTCCTAGTAAAGTTTCCTAGTAAATGCTTAGTTTTCTTGTAGTGTATAATAATTATTTAAATATTTCAGAAATAATTGACATATTATATTTGAATATATATGTTATTTCTCAAATAAAAAGTCAATGCCTAAAGATAATTTATAATAATTGTTTTTAATATATTAATACTTTTATTTTTTATTAACTATTAAATTTTAGATTTATATAAAAATAAGAAATATTATTATTTATCTATAACATTGTTTTTGTTTAAAACAGAAGTGTCATTCTAAAATAGAATAGTAAGCTTCAAATGTGTTTTAAATATGATTTTTAGAAGCTTTTTGGAAATGAGATTCCTTAAGCTTCCATGAAATTTTGATTCCAATTCAGATTTTGAAGTGGAAAGCGGACGTCCGATGAAGTTTTCGTGCAATCTGCCTAATTCCCTCTACATATTATTAACGTCATAACTAAAGTTTTCCCAATTATTTTCTTTCTTTGTTTGAAACAAAAATGGTTTTCTTTCTTCATTACTCCTAGGCCTAAATATTCCCAGATTCTCGTTTTTCATTTACCATAACAATATACAATTATATTTTTACAATTCAATATCCTTGCAAACTGATTGAAATCTACAAAATTATGTATATCACTCTTAAATTTATATCGGTTTATGGAGCCAAATAACCACAATTTGGATATTATTTGTAAAATATTATAAAATATAGTCGGCCTATTTGAAGTTTGCTGCAGCAATGTAGATTTCACTAAAAGCCAAAAGTTGTTCTTTCAAATGTTGTTCGTCGACGAGAACAAAACAGAGAGTCTAAATTACTTTTGCCTTCACAAAATCATACAGTGGGTTTACTTATCTTTTAAACTATAAAAAGAGAAGTCATTTAGCAATTCTGTGAATGATATGTGTCATCCAAAAATTAAAAACAAGATATGTTTTTGGGGAAAATTGCCAAATATGATTTAAAACTTGATTTTAAATGTAAAATTAAACTCAAACTTGAATCAAATGCAAAAGTAATCTAAAAGGCTATTGAAATTATAATCAGCTCCTTGTGAAAAAACAAAAAATCTATTTTTTTTTCGTTTCTAACCTCCGCAAGTCTTCTGTCTAGATGATTTTCAAGTAAGTCGTCTGGATGACTTACTTTTAAGTCGTCTAGTATAGTTCTTCTTAAAAATAATTTAAAATTTTTGTAAAAAATATTTTGATAATTGAAAAATTGAAATCATGTAATTAACGTATGTTTTAAGAGATATAAATTAAAATATAACAAAAGTTAATTGTTTTCAACATAGATGAGTGAAAGTAGTGAGTCATAATATTCTTTGGTTTAGGTTTTGCCAACATATGTTGTATTATTATATGTGTTCTTAGGGTTAGATTTTGGAAATCATTAATAATGTTTTTCTTAAAAATTTAAAATTGACCTAAGTGTGTTTATTTCTGTGTATAGTAAACACGATTTAAGTATAATTTGATTTTATAACGTGGTTAGTTAGTTAATTTAGTCAATTTAGTTTAGGGGTTAAATTTAGGGTATGGGCCGACTTACTAGTAAGTCGTCTGGTGAATATATTTAAGGTAGACGACATACTAGTAAGTCGTCTGATGTACAGTATTCAACAGACGACTTACGAGTAAGTCGTTCAAACCGGACCAAACCTTCAATTTTACCATTTTACCAATGTACTTTAAAACCTAGCCGGATTATTTACCGGACATATATAAGATATTATTTTTATTTACTTTTTCGCGAAATTCAGAAAACCCTAACGCCGTTTCTCTCAAAGAGGCGATTTCGAAGGCGATTTCCGTCGATTCTCTCTAATCCATCGTTCTAACAGCCGGTTATCTCTTCGCCGTAATCACCGTCGTTCTCACCGCCGCTTCCTCTATTTCAGATCAGAGAGGAAGCTCTAGTGCCGTTTGTGTGTAAACCCTAGCGTCGTTTCTCTCAGAGGTGTCGTGTTGAAATCCGCCGTCGGTAAGGTAAAACGTTGTCTCTTAAGTCCACCGTTTTCACTACCGTTCTCACCACGCTTTTTTACGTCTATTTTTGGAGATCTATAACCGCAGTGTCGAAGGCGGCTATATCTTCTCTTTTTCTTAGGTTTGCTTTAAAAATTTTCTACTGGAAATCTTGGAAGATTTATAATTAAGTCGTCTAGAAAGTCTTCCATGAAAGATTTTCCAGAAGACTTAATTATAAGTCTTTCAGCTGGAAGTCTTGCCAGACGACTTAATTAGAAGTCGTCTGGAAAGTCTTCTAGACTCATAATTAAAATGTTATACTGGATGATTGTGTGTTTGAGATGGTTGTCTTTGATTGTTATGCAGAAAAAAATGGATATTCCAGAACTTCCCTGTAGGTTACATACATTAGGGGAGAACCTCCCGCAATGAAAGCTATTTTGTATCATACGGATTGTTCAGAGTTGTATACTGCTTTAAAGAAAGCTTTTCGTGGTGACGAATATGAAGAGCTGAAAGAGTCGAAGTTGGGAATTTTCATCAAGTTCAAAGAGCTGGGATTTGCTTGGGATTCAAGGCTGGTTCACTACATGCTCGGTTTCCAGCTGGACATAAAGAAAAAGTATGAGCTGTGGAGTCTCGTTGGTCCACAATCTGTGAGGTTTTCACTGTTAGAGTTTGAAAACCTCACAAGTCTAAACTGTGAGTACATCGAGGACCTTGAGAGACCGAAGTGTGTTGTTACAAAGGAGTTGGCTTTTTTTCTGGGGGATGTTGGGAGTTCATGTCAAAGCTGGGCCATCTAGTGAGCAGATAATAGCATCACTTGAGAGATGCGAAAGGGTGGTCTCGGGATGATCGCAAGCGGCTCAGGTACCTTGCCATCTTCACTGGATACATCGAAGGGAGAAAGTATTCAACCGCTACAAGGGTTAGTCTGGCAGAGCTAGTGATGGACTTAGAACGGTTTGAGAAGTTTTCATGGGGGGAGAGTCACGTTTAAGGTGCTGATTGAGTATGTTAAGAGCAAAGATATTTTGGGTTGTTACACTGTTGATGGGTTTATACAAGCTCTCTAGGTCTGGGTGTTCACAGCTCTGACGGAATTGGGTGCTAATTATGGTAATCCATACCAAACAGCCCGTCTCCACCGATATTGGCTTACATGGGTGGCAAAGGACGCATATGCTTTAAAGATGCTATCTGCAGACATGTATTTACTTCAATCCTTTACTACCAAAATTAAGTCGTCTGAAAAGTTTTCCTACTGGACGACTTAGTAGAAGACTTATAATTAAGTCTTTTGGAAAGTCTTCCAGCTGGACAACTTAGTAGAAGACTTAAAATTAAGTTGTCTGGAAAATCTTTCAGCTGGATGACTTAGTAGAAGACTTAATTATAAGTCGTCTGGGAAGAATTTTCTTTCTATCTTTCTTAATCCGTTCATATTTTCTATTTAGTACAGACTACGGTGATCAATTTTTTTTGAGAAGGACATTGGTGAAATGTTTTCAAAATGGGACTCTGAAGTTAAGGACCCGCATGTGGACAACATAATTAAAGTTATGTTTAATCGGGGACACTGGAAGTGGACCATGGATTGCTGGGAAGTCACCGGTACTTGGGTCATTACAAAGCCGGCGGTTGTGAGTCCATCGAAGAAAGTGATAGTTATGGTGAAGGAAGAAAGTCCAAGACCTCTGAAGAAAGCTAGTAAAGAAGCTAGTAAAGGTGCACCTGCAGAGGCTAGTGAAGGGGCACCTGCAGAGGCGAGTGAAGAGGTCCTATAGAGGCTCGTTCATAGGTGACTACGACTGTGCTTGGGATGACCAAAGAGGATATTGAAAGAAATTTCAAGGATATAATTGATGCCATGAGGGAAGGGTTAGGGACCTGCCTTAAGGAGATCAAGCATCTGTCGGAAAGGGTGGAAGCAGTGGAGAAAAAGGTTGGTATCACCAAAAAAGGGAAAGAGACATCATCTCAACACACTACCTCTAAACCTAAAGGGACATCCTCGCACGAACTCGGAGTTAGTAAAGAATCCTTCTCGGGGGTTAGTGAAAGTGTTAATGGGGAGAAAGATAAAGCTCCAGATGATGAGGCATTTGGGAGCCTTGTTTTATTGGCCAAATATAAACTTACTGCAATGAATATACAGCAGGACGATGCTAGATATCAGGAAAATAGGACAGCTGCTTTGGCACTTGTCTGTGCAAAGAGTGATCGAACAAGGAAACTTGCTGCCTCACATCAATCTCCTTATACGACAAACAGCACGGCCAAAGTGATTATTCCAAACAAAGAGCTTTGTCCAGGCTATAATCCTTTTGCACCAATTGACAAGAAGAAGTTGAAGGAGCTCGTTAATTGGTTTAAAACTGATCCGTAAGTGATTGCTTTTCCCATAATAGCTTGTTTTAGTCTACAAAAACTGATTGCTTTTCAACATCTGGTGTTGCAGTCACACTACAAGAAAACAACGTTATTCTGACGGACGTTCCGACGGAAAATGAAATCCTCGGAAAATACTGAGGACATTCCGAGGAAACGAAATTTTATGTTTCCTCGGAATTTCCTCGGAATATTCTGAGGAAATTCCGAGGAAACCATTAGCCGTCAGAATTTTCTGATGGAATACCGAGGAAAGTTTCTCTCCTCGGAAAATACCGATGACTTCCGACGGAAATATAGACGTTAAAGAGCCGTTTGAGAGCCGTTGGGGAATTCCGAGGAAATTCTGACGGAGTAGCCGTTTGGCCTCGGAATTCCGTCGGAATTCCCTCGGTATCTCCGGGCATTTCTCCTATAAATACACACACTCCTCTTCTCCTCATTCACTCCATATCTCCATCCTCCCTCTTACTCTCTTTACACACGAATTTTATTCATAAAAACATGTCTTCTTCAAACTATTTTCGTTCTTGGATCGATCGACCTCATTTGGATCCGAACACGAGGTTGCTTACGGATGAATACCAACGAGGTATAACCGAATTCATGGGGTTAGCTCAACGACAACAGGAAGCAGTAACAGGTAAGTTAAGATGTCATTGCTCTAATTGTAAAAATAGAAAGGTTATTAAAGAGTGGAATGTTTGGAGTCATTTATATTTGAATGGGTTTACACGAAGTTACAAAATTTGGTATCATCATGGAGAAACTGATTATGAACATGGTAGTACTAGCGAACCTCAGCCTGCAGTTAGATTAGAAGATCCAATTAGAACAGAAGTAGATTATGGGGTAGGTACTGAGCAGATGGTAAATGATCATTTTAGAGGGGAATATTTACCCACTGCTGAAGCTAGGAGATTTTATGGTATGTTGGATGCTGAAAAGCAACCATTGTACGAAGGGTGCAGAGATGGTCATTTAGCTTTATCATCTGCTACAAGACTAATGGGCATTAAAACAGATTATAATTTGGCTGAAGACTGTGTGGATGCGATTGATGATTTTGTAAAAGGTATTCTACCTGAGGATAATGTAGCTCCTAGTTCATACTACGAGGTTCAGAAACTCGTAGCTGGTCTTGGTTTATCGTATCAGGTAATAGATGTATGCAGTGATAACTGCATGATTTATTGGAGGGCGGATGAACAGCGGCGTACATGCAATTTTTGTGGAAAGCCTCGTTATAAAGATACGAGTGGAAGAGTTCCAGTGCCATATAAAAGGATGTGGTATTTGCCTTTGACGGAAAGATTGCAGAGGTTGTATATGTCTGAACGCACAGCACAACCAATGAGATGGCATGCAGAGCATTCAACAGATGGTGACATTAGACATCCTTCAGATGCAAAAGCTTGGAAGCATTTCCAATCAACATATCCTGAATTCGCATATGAGAGAAGAAATGTCTACCTTGGATTATGTACTGATGGTTTCAGCCCGTTTGGCAAGAGTGAAAGACAGTATTCTCTATGGCCAGTCATTCTTACACCATACAACTTACCCACAAACTTGTGCTTACGACGAGAGTTTTTATTTCTCTCCATTCTCGTTCCCGGACCAGAGCATCCTAGGAGATCACTTGATGTGTTTCTTCAGCCACTAATATATGAGTTGCAACAACTATGGGCTCAAGGTGCTGAAACATACCACGTTTCGTGTAAAGAAAACTTTAAAATGCGGGCAGTACTAATGTGGACAATAAGTGATTTTCCAGCATATGGTATGTTATCTGGATGGACAACACATGGGAGGCTATCATGTCCATATTGTCAAGATGACACAGATGCTTTCCAGCTAAAGAATGGAAGGAAAACGTGTTGATTTGACTGTCACAGATGATTTCTACCACCTGATCATCCATACCGTCGGAGTAAGACTTTGTTTAGGAAGAACAAGCAGGTGTTTGATGGTCCACCTGAGGAAGTTAGTGGGAAAGGTTTGAAGACACAACTAAGAGATTTTGGTGCAGCAAGGACGCCAGACGTCGGTGGACATGAGCATTTTCCGGTAGATGTTGTTGGAGACCTACATAACTGGCACAAACAAAGTATTTTCTGGGATCTGCCATACTGGGAGGATCATCTGCTAAGGCATAATTTAGATGTCATGCATATTGAGAAGAACTTTTTTGACAATCTCATGAACACGATCCTTAATGTTCAAGGTAAAACAAAGGATAATTTGAAGTCAAGACTAGATTTAGTCGATATATGCGCTCGTTCAGAACTTCATGTTGATGAGAATGGTAGGGCTCCTTTTCCCATATACCGACTTGATGCAGAGGGAAAAGATGCGTTCTTTGATTGGATTTCAAACGATGTGGAATTTCCAGTCGGTTACGCATCTAATTTGCGTAACTGTATTGACAGAAAGGAAGGAAAGTTTACTGGCTTGAAAAGTCATGATTGTCATGTAATGATGCAGCGCCTCCTTTCGTTTGCCTTCAAGGAACTATTACCACGAAAGGTTCATGAAGCAATTGCAGGGATAAGTGGTTTCTTCCGCGATTTATGCACGAGATCAGTGACTCTTGAAGGTATTGCAAATTTGAAGACTAACATAGCCGTGATTCAGTGCAACCTTGAGAAGATATTTCCTCCCTCATTTTTTGATGTTATGGAGCATCTTGTTATTCACCTGGCAAGAGAATTGGAACTTGGTGGTCCTGTGCAGTATAGATGGATGTATTTGTATGAGCGGTATATGTTCCATTTGAAGAAGAAGGTGAAAAATTTAAGTAGGGTGGAAGGTTCTATAGTCGCACAAATGATCAATGAAGAAACTTCAAACTTTGCCGAGTACTACTTTCCAGCAGAAGTTCAGACCAAAAACAGAAGACCTGCTCGGCATGATGATAGAGGCGAACGGGCAACATATCATGTTATGGTTCCAGACATTTTCACAGACGTTGGACGACTTAGTGGAAAACCAAAGGACCGTCGGCTTACTGAGCTGGAGCGTAGTCATTTGCAAACATATTTGCTCACCAACTGCGAAGACGTTCTTCAATATGAGAGGTAAATAAATTAGCTTACAAACTTTTACTTTTACAAGTTGAAATTTTAATCTTATTTAATTACATTATTGTCAACATATGTACAGGATTTTCATGGCAGAAAAGCGATTCGAATATAGATACGCCACAGAGGACAAACTAGAAGAAATTAAGCAGAGAGAATTTGCTGGATGGATGTTTACTTATGTGAGTGATTTAAACAAATTAAAATATCATTTATCACATATTTATATTAATTCACATTTATTGATATAACATATATATATGTGCTATTAATAGGTGTCTGCTAGTTTGGCCAGAGGTGAAACAGTTGACGATTGGATACGCGAGATGGTCGTTGGACCAAGCTGTGTTGTGAAGTCATATCCGAGATTTTGTACTCGAGGATATGCATTCACAACTAAGAAGAGGAGACGTTCGAGTACGACTTATGATTCTGGCGTTTGTTCTGCATCAGGAGATGATGTATACTACAGACACATACATGAGATTTTGGAAATCAAGTATTTGGGAATGGTTGGATTGCGCTGTACTGTTTTCTATTGTGATTGGCACGACAACACTCCAGATCGAGGTGTGAGAACAGATGCATTTGGTGTTACATCAGTACATTCGAGGAGAAAGCTGCAACATTATGATCCTTTTATTCTTGCTTCTCAAGCCGATCAGATATTGATTTATAATTTTTGAGAATGATTCATCACCATGTGTATTAATTTGTAACTTTACTAATGACTTTTTTAAATGTTACAGGTTTGTTATATCAAGTACCCTCGGGTAAGGAACAGAGCTGATCCATGGGTTACTGTTACAAGACTCAACCCAAGAGGCAGAGTTCATGGAAGTTCTGAGATAGAAGACCCACTACAAACAAGCACATCCGGCAACTTAAGTGCAACAGATGATTTAGCTGGAGTTGGTCTTGTAGTCGATTTAACCGACTTCGCAGAGGAAGCCGTCGTTCACGCAGAGGATGAATCAGTTATTGGAGAGTTTCACCAAGATCCAGATTCAGATTCATCTGGTGATGATGACTCAGAAACAGACTAGCATCGACTTTTTTTTCCAGAAATACCGAGGAAATTCCGAGGGAACACATGTTTTCCTCGGAATTCCGTCGGAATTTACCCCGCCTATTTAGGGGTTTGGTTAACCCTTAACTTCCTCGGAATTCCCTCGGAACATACCGAGGAGTTGCCAAGGAAGTTAAGGGAAAACAAACCTGATGCGCCCCAGGACATGGAACCAGCCCAGCACGGTGATCAGGATGTTCAGAACAGTCCAACCTAGGTTCACCCGTCCAACCGTACCAGATCAACGGACAGTGTCGTTTACAGAATCAACCCGCGGACATCCGGAAATGATCTAAGGCTGGAACCACGACCTAATGAACGAATTGACTGTCCCACAGCAAGTCTTTCCCGACCCATTCGACATTCTAAGACCAATAGTCAAGCCAGAACTCAAGATCAACGAGTGGAACCTGAGTTAGGACGCAACACGTCACTTCTGACCCGTTTGGTACGTACCGTATGGCCCGAAGGACGTGATCATGACTATTCCGACCAGATTGAAGATTTCATGATGATCGATCCTTCTAATCTCTCTAAAGCAAGGATACTTAAGCTCTCTGAAGATTTGGTTCATCTAAATTGTTCATCCGTTCACGAAAGTTCATCCAACACCCACACGGACACACCACAGTACGTCCTGCTCCTTACCGCAGTACACCCGTTGGGTACGGACGAACCTGGACAGTAGGCGAAGGGACATTTGTTGACCAGAGTAGATTCAAATGAACCTGGACAGTACACCAAGGGTCATTTCGACCAGATCAAGAATCAAAGAGTCATTTGACTAATTTTTACATGTTTTTCCATAACTTTTTAGTCCTTTCACATGCCTTTTCACTACTATAAATATGTAATCTCATTTCAGCAATAAAACCATTCGATTATTACTTTTGTTTTGAGTAAAACTCTTTGTTCTTTGAAGAACTCTTCTTGTTTTCTTGGTGAGTCATATCCAAGTTAAACAAAACTCGAGTCGTTGGTCTTGTGAGTCATATCAAGCAACGGTTAGAGCATCTTCCTTTGGTGGACTTGTGAGTCATATCAAGCACCAACTGAAGTCGGGAATATCGGAGGCCTTCCGCAACCTTCGTGCGACCCTTCAATCCATCAGTTCTCCTTCCGGAGTTCATATCAATCCAATCCGGTCGAGTGATCCTATCTTAGGGCATATCAAAACCTTCCTCGGAATTCCCTCAGACTTTTCCGAGGGAATTCCGAGGAAGGTTTGTTTTTTTCGAATACTCCTCGGAATTCCGTCGAAAAATTCCGAGGGAATTCCGAGGAAAAGGGGTTTTAAACCGAAAACAACGTCTTGAGGCTTGAATAACAGGTATATAACCATCATTAAGTGTATTAACTAGATGATGAAGTCAAATTTTGGTGTTTTACCCGAGAACATGATCCTTTTACAATTGCATGAACAAAAACCACACAACATATAAGAGAAACACTTATACATTTTAACAAATGGTAAAGAGAATACTTACAATTTTTTTTGAATTTTTGTTATTTCATGGTTTATGATCACCTATACAAATAATCTTCAATGGTATATATTACCTTTGTATAAGAAATGAAATACGGCAAAAAAATCGAAGTTTTGAAACCCCAAACTTTCTTTCCTCGGAATACCCTCGGAAATTACCGAGGGTATTCCGAGGAACCTCATTCCCTCAGAATATTTTTACTTACCCGGGTAAACCAAGCCGCCAAACATTTCGCGAAAATTGAATAAACGATATTCCGAGGAAATTATGACGGACACGTACATTCCGAGGAAATTCCGACGGATAATTTCCGTCGGAATTCTCGACATATTAGGTCAAGCCGAGACCTTTCTTCCCCATTTCTCTCTGCCTCTTCCTCGCGAACTCCGCCTCTCCCTCTTCTCCTTCGACGATTTCCGGCCATTTCCGGCGATTTCTCCCCAATCTCATTCCCAAATCATGTAAGGACCCTATCCCTCTCTTTTATATTCCAAAATCGAGTTTGATTATGGTGTTAGGGTGATTTTTATAGATTTATGTTAGGTTGAATGGTTTAATTGTGTAGTGATAGTTTTGAATATGTTTTTTTGTGAAGATTGTGATTATTTGTTGTTATTGAGAGTTTGATAATGGTATGAAATTATTTTTTTAGTTTTTATTAATTTTGTGGTTATAAACATGTAATTAAAAACGTTTTTGTAATTAAAAACATGTAATTAAAACGTTTTTGTAATTACAAAAACGTTTTTGTATATAAAAATTATTTTATTTAAATGTTTTAAATTTATTTGTAATTAAAAACTTTTTTGTAATTTAAAACATGTAATGAAAAACGTTTTTGTAATTAAAAAGGTTTTTTGTAATTATTAAACTATTTTTATTTATTAAAACTATTTTTTTATTAAAACTATTTTTTATTAAAACTATTTTTTTATTAAAACTATTTTTTGTAATTATTAAACTATATTTTAATTAAAACTATTTTTTGTAATTATTAAACTATTTATTGAATTTTTAAAATTTATATTTATTAGAACAAATTTTCTATGTTTTTTTTAAATTTAAAGGTCTTATGATGATCCGACCGCGGCTCGACAGCGTCGTTCTCGTGGTAAGACGGGGAGCCAGTCTCGGGCTTCGTCCAGCCAGTTTCAGGGTTCCGCTTCGCCCCACAGCTCCTACCATACATCTAACTCTCCATTTCCCCCTTCTGCACCCGTTTATGCACCCGCTTATGCACCCGCTCCTGCACCCGCTCCTGCACCTGCTCCTGCACCCGCTCCTACACCCGCTCCTGCTCCTTATGGTCCTCCGGGAGTGATGATTGTTGCGGATTTGGTTCGACAGCCCGGTCGTGAAAATCTTCCCTATCTCACTCCGTATCCACGTGAACGGGGTCAAACATGGTAATTAAACATATATTTTTTATTATAATTTGATTCATCATTAATAATTTGTTTTTTTATTAAGTTCAACCGATCCTCGAATGGGATCAGTGCGTGGATCAACCGTATGATGTACTCGGCCCTCGACTACGGACATCCGACTTTCACTGACTTCCCTAAAACATCTGTGGTTTCGTCAGTTTGCTGTATGTATTCAATTTTTTTACTTATATTTTTAATCTTTAATATAAATTTTCTACTAATTCTGTTTTTTTCAGCAAGAATTTACCTGGAATGCCGATGATACGCTCTTTATCTATGATCACTTCGTCCATAAAGTTATGGACAACTATGGGAAGCAGATACACGAGTGGAAGAAGAAGTGGGAAATAAACAAGGTTATTTTTTATTTATTAAACAATTTTTTAATTTATATAAATATTTTTTAATTTATTTGATGATTTTTTTAATTAAAAGGTCCCAAAGTCGATGAACCCCACGGTCTAGGAGGGGTTGTGTGCGCATTGGGCTAAGGAAGAGATGAAAACAACCTCTTCCACCAACTCCACCAACCGGAGGAGCATGCGTAAAGGGAAGGGCATCTTCAAGCATAACCTGGGTACTCAATCTATGGCCACTCTGGGGGATCGCATGGTATGTTGAATCGCTTTTTATTCTATTATTTAAATTTTTTCTTCTAATTGATAATGTTAGTTTATTTATGTTTTTTCAAGACGGAAGAAAATGATGGCGCCCCCGTTGATGATCTCGCCCTAATGAAGAGGGCGTATACCAACAAGAAGACTGGCCAGATTGATGATGGTCTAGTGAGAGATGTGGTCAACCTGATCTCCACTCAGGTGGAAGACGAAGTGTCTCAGCTTCAAACCGATGATGACGATTCGACGGCTTCGACCAACTTGCCCCTAGCTCGAATCAACGAAATCGTGGAATCGGTAAGTTCTTTTTTTTTAAAGTTCAATTCATTTTTTTCTATTATTTAAATTTGGCTATTTTCTATTTCAGTCGGTTCCAAAGAAGAAAGGACGTTTGGTCGGTTTGGGTCGTCGCTCCCGGTCGACTCCGCCTTATGTTCTACCACCGTCCTTTGTTGATCAAGATTTACTTATGGGTCAGTTGCAGGACAAGGATGATCATATATCTGTGTTGGAGACCTAGATGGCGACTCAACAGGCGCGCTTTGAGGCACAGCGGAGGCTGAACGAGCAAATGATGGAGATGATGAGGAGGTTGCACCCGAACGAGGTGTTCCCAACCGTGCAAGACCCGAATGTGCAAAACCCGTAGTTTTTTTTTTCAAAAACTCTGAATGTTTTATTTTTATTTGTATGACTTTGAATGTTATCTAATATGTTTTCAATTTTAATTTTATATTTTCGAAATTAATTTTCAAAAATTTTGTTTTTTAAAAAAAAAAAAATTTTAAGCATTCCGAGGAAAGCGTCCCTCGGAAAAATCCGAGGGAGAGATTCCTCGGAATATTCCGAGGGAGAGTCTACTCGGAATATTCCGAGGGAGGCGTTCCTCGGAATAATTTCCTAGGGACGTTCCCTCGGAAGCTTTCGTCGGACCTTCTGAGGATCATTCCGTCGGAAAATTGCTCGGAATATACTGAGGGTCTATTTCCTCGGTATATTCCGAGGATTTCCCCGACGACTGTACGTCCTCGGTATATTCCGAGGATTTTCCCGACGACATACCAATGATTTTTGCCCTCGGTATGCTCTTGTTGTCTTGTAGTGTCATTATAGAACACCTCTCGACAAGAAACCACGTACAAGTCCAACTTGGTGGTATAACGTCCTCCGGACCTTCGCATCTTGACTGGAGGATTGTGTAAGTCTTATGCTATAACAAAACTGATTACTAGAAGACTTACTGATAAGTCGCCTGGTAAGTCTTCTACGTATAAGACTTACCAGACGACTTACCCGTTATTCGTCTGATATCTTATGACTTGTATTATTTTATATGCAGCATACGGATGCTTGGATTAATGTGTTGAGGAAGAGGTACGACGCTATGCCACAACATTTCAGGAGTGAGAGAATGTAATTCATTGATCATCTCTTTGCTCAACAATGGAGATGTCACTACAAGGATTTTAAGGACCCGGAGCCCGATGTCTACGGTTTAGGAAGAAGACTCCCTGGTGGGGCGTGAAATTATTATTCTGGCGCTATACCATCATTTTGCCAATCGAAGAAGATGTGGGGATGAATATTGATGATATCTATGCGCCAGTGAACTACAACGATACTCATTGGATTGCTATGTGGATATCGATCCCTAAGAGACACATAGTCGTTTGGGACAGCATTCGTTCATGTATCTCCCCAGAACAACTCAATGTGATAATAGAGCCTTTTCTCCACATGGTCTCTTATTTGCTTTTTGAGTGCGCTTCCATCGAACAACGTGACCAGTTATCCCTGGAGCCATTCATATATGAGAGACCGACCAATATACCTCAGGCCCGAGCTGGTGATTGTGGCATCTACGCTCTAAGATACATTGAATGTCATGCTCTTGGGATGGCATTTAATCAAAAAGACTTTGCTAAGGCCAACGGGAAGGCTATGAGGGATAAGATGGCGGTGGATATAATTATAGAGCTTCATGGCCATCATGAGAAAGAAAACGTGGACAATGATGAAAACCTTGGAACGTATGATGTATGATAGATTAGGACTCCATTTGTATTTGTAACCTGATATTTGTATTTGAACTTGATTTGTATTTAATGTAACCTTTCTGTATTTTTTTGTAACCTATCTTCTACAATGTTAAGTCGTATGGAATGTTGAAAGTTAAGTCGTCTGGAATATTGAAAGTTAAGTCGTCTGGAATGTTGAAAGTTAAGTCGTCTGGAATCTTGAAAGTTAAGTCGTCTGGAAAGTCTTCTGAACACAAAGAAGTTGACACAGAAGTGCAATTTGTTAATACTGGTAGTGCAATTTGACAAAGAAGTTGACACATATAAGTTCATAACACAAATTCTTAATACATAGACTAAACACAAATTTTTAATACATAGACTAACTTTAAGGTCTTCTGGATGACTTACTTGAAGATCTTCTGGAAGAGTAGACACTAGACGACTAACTTTTATGTCTTGTCGAAGAATAAACCCTGGACAACTAACTTTAAGTTCTCTGGACGACTTAATTGAAGGTCTTCTGGAAGACTAACCACTAGACGACTAACTCTAAGATCTTGTGGAAGAATAAACCCTGGACGACTAACTTTAAGGTCTCTGGATGACTTACTTGAAGGTCTTCTGGAAGACTAAACACTAGACAACTAAATTGAAGGTCTTCTGGACGACTTACTAGAAGGTCGTCCACGTCATTTCTTACATTATTATTTTGTATGACCAGTTTCCTTGCACTTTGAGCATCTATAAACCATGTGTTGCTTCTAGGGTTTGCGTCCTCTCAATCTGGATAGCTCCAACCAAGATTGCCATCTTTATTTCTTCTGTCTCCCCGGACCACACTTTACATCCGCAGGAAATCATGTGCGTTCCTCAACTTGTTGTCCAACACAAGGATATATATACTCTGAGTATCCTGCAAACCAAAAATCCTTTGAGTACATTGGACATACAAGTGTGGAGATATGCAAACCATCATATGTTCCAGAAGCTATAGCATGAGAGCAAGGTATTTTCTCCACTGCAGAGACACCACAATCACACTTTCCATGTTCCAAATAAATCACACAGTCCATTTTATCACCTTTCACAAAGAGTCGCCATCCATCAATTGGTTGGACCCTCATCGTATCCGCTATCTCCGATCGAATAGCAAGCAAGAATTCTACACCCGACTATAGTGAGTTGGGAGACTCAAAGCATCATCTCTCCTTTTCCTAAACCACTTTCCTAGCTTCTCCCTTGTGAACTCCAACAAGAACTGAATCAAAATCCTCTAGCTCGCTTCAGTGCAGAATTAATAGATTCAGCGATATTGCTTGTTTTTATGTTGTACATGTCCCCATGAAAATAAACCCTTGACCATAGGCTGACGTCGGCATTGTCCAAATACGTTGCAAGGTCCGAGTTTGCACTCCGTATCTCAGCCATGTATCGGTCAAAATCTGAAACCGTATGAGCATAAGCAGCACCTTTCACCAAGTACAAGAGATGTTTCCATTTATACTTTTTGACAATGTTATCTTAAAGGTGATAATAGCATATTCCTCAGGGTGCCCACGGAAACACCTTATCACACACACTTTTAATGGCCGTGTGCCGGTCGGAGACTATCACCAGAGGCTGCTCATCAGATAGACAACTAGCCAATTTTGTGAAAAACCATTCCCAAGAAGGTTCATCTTCAGCATTTACGATCCCAAAAGCCAATGGAAATATCTAAAAATTCCCATCTTGTGCGGCTGCAACTAACATAAAACCTCCATACTTCCCACTTAGATGAGTCCTATCCACCACAATGACCCTTCTCTGATACTTAAAACCTTTAATAAAAGCTCCAAAAGAGAGAAATAGATACTTAAATCTATTGATATAATCAAATTCTATAGCCATGTTAGAATTGAGATTTGCTAAGGAGATTTGCTCGAGATATGATGTCAGACGCGAATACCCATCTTCTGCTGATCCTCTCACCAATGTTTGTGCATATAACAGTGCTCTGTATGAAGTGATGTAATCAAGTGTCATGCCAAACATGTTCGTCATTGCATCAGTGATATGCTGCGGATTCAACCCATCAATAGTTCCAACACGATCAAGGAAAAGCCTACCAACATACTTTGGAGTACAGTGTCTCCGCTGAGCGAATTGGTCTCCACTGAGCATGTATGTGTCTCCACATACTTTGTTACCCAAAATTTTTTTGTCCCATGTTTCACACTCACTCTGATCTTCCATCCACAACCACTAACCCGACATGTTGCCACAAGGAGAGTTTTCGTTGACTTATATATTCTGAAGGAGAACTTACGCCTCACTGCTGTCAACCACAACTCTAGAAGCAGTGCATCCTTGCTAACAAAACTCTCGTTGACATAGATACCGTTACCATTCGATCTTTCGCCTTCAATAGCATATGTTTTTTTGAATTCTTCAAAACACATATCATCATCTTCTTCCTCATACTCATCTTTAACCATTCCATAGACACTGTAATCCTCACCATTCTCGTCCGCTTCAGCAACAATAGAGATATCATCATCCTTTTCCCCATCATCCTCTTCTCCATCATGATTTTCATCTTCAACCAAATCATCATCACCATCATCATCATCTTCAAAACATTCATCAGCTTCATCAGCTTCATCATCTTCTTCCCTTTCATCTGAAACTGTTTCCCCTTGCTACGTCTTGATACACAAAGCCTTACTCCATGCGTTTTGGTTATATCGAGCAAGTTTCAAACTTGTCTACCACTTGTAACATGAATAGGAGGCGTGTCTAGAGCCTGCATCATTTCTGCTGGTAATGAGTAGGTTATCTCTACATATTTTGTGCTCATGTCCAGGTTATAATCTTCTTGAGCCATTGCAACAAGTAGCATGTGTCGAATCTTCACTCAACAAAAATATTCTCGCTCCTTTGAAATTATCAACCAAAAAATCCCAATAGTAATCTTTTAACAACCATTCTCCATACATTGCATGTAACTTAAGCAACATCCGCAAAAATTCAAAATAAAACACATTAGTAAACATAGAGAAAATAAAAGTTTACTAAACATTGACGCAAACGACTTATGATTAAGTCGTCTGGAAAACATAGACGACTTACTGGTAAGTCGTCCAAACATGCCATTTTTGCAACTGACTTTAAAATGGGACGACTTACAAGTAAGTCGTTCAGCTTTGTTTGTTAAAAAAAATCTAGAGAATACCCTAAATGGCTTATCAGTAAGTCGTCTAGGATAAACGAATTGTATCAGATATTTGACTTTTTCTGGACGCCTTACCAGTAAGTCGTCTCTGGGAAAACAAAAATTTTAATATTTTGTTAAAGCTAGATGAGTTATATGTAAGTCGTCTCAGGTTAGTTTGCAATTCGAAATAAAACTTAAAATTTAACCTTTCCCATACGACTTACTTGAAAGTTGTCCAGATAGACGTCTGCCGAGAAAGTCGTCCGAGATAAGCAAGGTTTGACCAGAATTTCAGAAAAAAATCTGGACGACTTTGCTTATCCTAGACGACTTTCAAATAAGACAGACAGACGACTGCCGAGTAAATCTGGTAAGTCGTCTAGGGTATTCTCTAGATTTTTTTAACAAACAAAACTGGAAGACTTACAGTAAGTCGTCCGTATGACCAGAAGACTTATGGGTAAGTCTTCTACAGCCAGACGACTTACGGGTAAGTCTTCGAAACGAACAAATCTGGAAAAAATTTCAATTTCATACCTTAAACTAATGAGATGACTTCCATAGCACACAGAGTCTTCTCCAACCACCCATAACCTCAAACGAAAGTAACCCACCAAGAATAGTATGCTTGAATGGCTCTACCAACCATAAAAAAAAATTGAATCAAAAGCTAGAGTTTTTGGGATGAATATGGAGACAAAGTGAAAGAAATGTTGTTTTTAGTTCATAACAATTCGGAAAGAGAGAGTGTAAATCGATTTTAGGTGCATTAAGAGCTTCAAATCGGTTGATCATGGTGGTTGGGGTATTGATGGCAATAGCAATCTTGTAAATACTTGAAGATAATGAGGTTAAGAGAGTAAAAAAATCATTTTCGAAAAAAAAATTTAATGACATTTTTGTAATAATGTGAACATGTGGAGTGAATAAGACAAAAAAAATTAGTTTTGTGTTTGACTTTTGAATTTTAAGTCAAATTTGCAAAAGCTCTATGTTTATGTGTTGTTTTTATTAACAACCGAGCAAGCTCTTAAAACAAAAAAAAAATATTATCACAACTGCTATATCCCATTATCTCCATAACTGTTTTATGTCCACTTTAAAAATCTATAAGATTGTACTCCTTTATTTGGAGCAAACAAGCAGCAAAAATAGACGTAACATACTGTTCTTTATGGGATTGTTTGACAAAGATCGTAGTGTAAATTTCATAAAATATCCAGGTTAACTAGAAAAGTAAATTTATGCTCTCGGGTAAATATTATTTTATATTTTCTTTTATTGAATTGTGTTTATTTAAGATATCAATTGACTCTCTTCCCAAATTCGAAGACAAAACGTTTGATTATCAGAATCATATACCTTTGTGAGTTTAGACGTTGTTGTCAAATCAGGTGTCATATCTTAGCAAAAAATAAATCAAAATTTTTACGATATATTTTTTTCTTTAACTTTTATTTTTGCTTATTCTTCTTCTCGGACTAGCCGGTCTTATGTAGCGAAGTCTTCTATTGGATCACTATCCTATGTGCCCAAGATCCCATCAGTTCACGTTGAGGAGCCTGCCAAGGCCCGTATTGAATTGGCGGGTTCTATGTCTGAGAATGTCGTCAATGATAATATCATCTCTGTGTCTGAGGATGTCGTCTCTGTAAATGTTACTAAAAATGCAGTGATTGATAGTATTGAGAAGCTTTCTGGAGTGGTAGTCTCTGATGTGTCTGTGGAGCCTACATCTCTGGTTAAGATGACTGCTATGGATCAGTCAATGGAGCGGAAAGAGGGTGAGATTGCGCCTAATGAAATCATTGCTGTCATAGTTCACTCTTTTGATCGTAGTGAGAGTAATGTTGCACTCAAGGCTAACTAACAAAGTAATATTAACTCTTTTGCTGATGGTGGTGAGTTTAGTACACCCATAAAGAGGAAGTATTCTTATTTAGGAAGGTCTTCTGTGACACCTCAAATTGTTGTCGGTTCCCATTATGGTATATGCTCAAACTCATTTGATGTTTTGAGTGATAAAAAAATTGTTGAATAACCTTTTTTCCTTGACAGTAATAGGAAGAGTGGCCGGAAGGTTACAAAACCTAAAATCTCTTTTAATCATTTTTGTTGCGTGGAATGTGAGAGGGCTAGATAGTAACATATGTCACACTATGACTAATGCTTGGATTAATATCCATAGACCATTTTTAGAGTTTTTTTTGGAAACACATATTTTGGAAATATTAAGGAGTGGATTTTTTCGGGCTATTCCTCCAGGATGGAAGTTTTTTGGGAATTATCAGGAGGATGCACCTCGAGGAGGATAATTTTCGTCTGGGACCCTCGGAGTTCAGTATCTATTTATCATGTTTTGGCTCAATCAGTTACTAGTGGATTTCTGATTTCTTAGGATAATATAAGTATCACAGTTTCTTTTGCTTACGCTTTTAATGTTCTAGAAGATTGTTCTCCTCTTTGGAACAGTCTAGTAGAAATTCATCATACTTTTTGGGTCTTTCTGTTCTCTTGGGCAGTTATTTGGGATTTTAATCAGATTTTGAGAATTAGCCATCATTCTAATCATGTTACTGATCCTGTTGATACTTATCGAAGAAATAAATTTATCTCTTCAGGATGCTAAGCTTTTTGAGGCTCAAGCAAAGGGTCTTCCCTTCACTTGGAGAAACTACCGGGATGACAATCCTATCTCCACTAACCATGCATTCATTAACCAGTCCTGGGTGTCTAACTTCCCTGATTCTTATGTTGAGTTTTTGGAGCCTAGTCAATATGATCATGCATAGTGTCTGTTTCACATTTCCTCAGTAAGACGGCGAGTTTTTAAGCCTTTCAAGTTCTTTCATCATGTTATTGATCACCCAGAATACTCACAACTTGTTAATGAGGCATGGAACTGTAGTAAAATCACAAGAACTAATCAAATCAAGCTGGTTCGCTCAATGAATATGCACAAGGGGGTGCTGCGGAGATTAAATAAATGTCATTTCAGTTGAAGATTAAATAAACGTTCATTGCTTAATTCTGCTACGGAAGAGCACGTTCAACGTTCAAAACTTAATGTTTTGTTAACATAAGAGGCAAAATTTTATAGACAACGTTCTCGTGTAAGATGGGCTAATGTAGGGGACCAAAATAACTTTTATCACATGATGGTCACTCAGCACGCAACAAGTAACCATGTCCATTTTTTGAAAGATGAAGCTGGCATGATTATCTCTTCCACGGACGATCTCAAGGTTCATTCTGCACTTTATTTTCATAACATATTGGGTGTCACTGATCTTCCGACTTCTGTGGCTCCAATGGAAGAGCTTCAGGATCTTCTCCCATTCCGATGCTCTGAGATCCAGCAGGCATATTTGGCCACAATTTTTTCTATGCCCCTCAACAAAAGTCTCGGACCAGATGGCTATTCAATTGAGTTTATTAAGGCCACATGGGACACAGTGGGGTTTGATATTATTAATGATGTGAGTGAGTTTTTCAGGAATGCAAGATTTCTCAAGGATTTAAACACAACAGCAATTGCTCTGATTCCTAAGAAGCCAGAAGCTTACTCTTTAGGTGATTATAGACCGATAAGTTGTTGCAATGGGGTCTACAAGGTGATCTCTAAGCTAATTGCAAACCGTCTCAAGCCTAATTTTGCGAGTATGTGTCAGCCCCAATCAATTGGCGTTCTTGAAAGGATGGAGCTTAGGTGAAAAAATTATTCTTGCATCGGAGCTAATCCAGGAATATAATAAATCGTCTTGCCTCAGAAGTGGTATGCTTAAAGTCGATATTCGTAAGGCTTTCGATACAATATGTTTGGGATTTTATAACAAAAATCTAAAAGGCTCAAAGGTTTCCGCCTTTATTCGTTTCTTATATACAAGAATGTAATACCTCTCCTAGGTTCTCAGTTGCTTTAAATGGAGAGTTGGTTGGTTTCTTTGAGGGTAAGAAAGGGTTGCGTCAGGGTGATTCTATTTCTCCCTATCTGTTCATGATCATGGAAGTTCTATGAAGACTTCTCAACAAGGCTCAGCTGGAGAACAAGTTCTGCCTTCACCCACTGTGTAACTCCCCTCGAATCACTCACCTTTTGTTTGCGGAAGACTTGTTGGTATTTTCGGATGGCTCTAGATTTTCTGTTTCGGGTATTAAATCTGTCATGTCTATTTTCAACAGCTATTCAGGATTGGATATGAATGAAGCCAAATCCGAAATCTTTTCGGTGGTTACTCTGATATTCAAGCTTTGGTTATGGCTGACATTTCTGGTTTTAAACGAGAGTCTTTTCCCACGAGGTATTTGGGGCTTCCTTTGGATCTGAAAAATCACCTTTGCCACCCTTCAGCCATTTCTGGACAAAAAATCACATCGAAGATACATTCTTGGACTGTTAAAACTCTAACTCTTGCAAGAAAGGTGAAGATGATTTATTCATTAATTTATGGCATGGTCAACTTTTGAAGTTCAGTCTTTGTGCTTCTGATATACCATAGATTTTACCACTTTTAGGCCATGGTATATGTGCTTTTTAGAATCTATAATATGGTTTTTGAGTATGTTTTAGAGTGTTTTCAGGTTCTGGTATGTTCTGGAGAACTTTGGTGATTCAAGAGCTTTTTGAAGTGCAAAACTGCACAGACGCGTCAGATATTTAGCTATGGATGGTAACCTTCTCACCGTTAGATTGAGCCCATATTTTAATAAAATATATATCTTTGAGTTATCTTTCCAATTCCACCGGTTTGAGGTCAATCAGCATCCTGTAGAAGAGGTTATGCCCGTTTTACTGAAGAGTGGTTAGTCTGCCTCACGCGAGGAAGCTGTCGAGGAGATGAAGTAATGTCGATCGACGACACATCCTTGTTGTCGATCAACGGTGATTCCAGACCAACTTAAGCCCAGAAGCTACTAAAAATTACCAAAATACCCATGGACGATCTAAAATCCCATTTATGTGTTTTCTAAACCAATGTTGACGGCTAAGCATTATTCTACGCTTTATTTTATTCATAGTTCTTAGCTTAAGAGATATGGGAAGAAATCCTTCAGAGTCCTCATGTAACTCCTTTGGATTTGGTTTTATTATTACTAGGATGTGGACCCCTGCGAAATCGCAGGGGGGAAATTAATATAAAGTTTTCAATATTAATTTCAAATAATTACATACCAAAAATTTTTAAAATGAAAACTTATAACTATTTTTAATATATATATATATAACTAATATAGTTGACAGTAGAAACATTAAAGATAAAAATAAGATAATTAAAATTTATTATAAATACAATTAAAACACTGATCAATATTAAATTTTTAATTATGTAGTAAATGTTTAAAACAAAAATGTTTATATATTTGTTAACATATACAATCTTTCTATCATGAATTTTTTTAGTGAAAAGATGCAGTGTAAATATTTTTAAAAGATACAACTCTTTAAAGAGTGAACATGTTTTATGATTAATTGATCGGATATATAAAAGATTTTATTATGAAATTGTTCAATGTTTAGCTTTTTGAAATATACAACTTTTGGTTATGAAAATTTTTCAATTAAAAGGTAAAATGGATAAGTTTTAGAAAATATGCAACTCTTTAAATAATCAAAGTGTTTCTAGTTTAAGTGAAACTATGATGTTGTACTCGAGTTCAAATGAAACTGTAACTGTTAAATTAGAGATTATGATCAAACTCAACCGTTGAATATTAATTTATTCTTATAATAAATTGACGAAATCATTGGTTAAATAAAATATAGACTTTAAGATTATAAGAGAATGACACATTCTTTGCTAAAACTGTTTAATAATGTCGGTTACATCTTGTATATTAAATTACAAATTGTGATAAACTGAAATGTTATATTGATTTTTTCCGATAAAAATGATGATGTTGGTGGAAAAAAATAATAATTTTGTTATTAGAATGTTGTTTAGTTGGGTTGTAATCCGAAGATGTGCGAATTACAAACTTGGATAATGATTTAATCACACGCGATGTCACTTTCCTTAAAGAGTATTTCAACCTTATTCCATGTCTTGGATACTACGGAATCCCTTTTTACGATAAGACAATCAAAATCTCACTCTTTTTCTAGGCTAAGATAGAAGAGAGACAAAAAGAACTTTAGTGTTTATATTTGTTTCTTCAAGGAAGTTAGATGATCTTTGAACAATGAATCTCTCTGTTGCTCTCTAACTAAATATTGGTTTCCGTTTTTATCCATTTGTCAATTCCTACAACTACTTATATAGAATGTTAAGAGTTACAACCAACAATTGCAATGGTTAGATTAGCAAAGAGTTTTAGTTGTTAACACTAACAGTTGCAAAAGTTAGTCAAAAGTTGTAATTATTAAATCAATAGTTGCAATGGTTAATCAAGAGCTCCAATCATTAACACCAAATGTTGTAATCACCAAAAGTTGCAATGTTTTGTTACATTCACACCCTTTCAATGATGATTACATTCACGCATTTTTGGTGACAATACATTTGCACCTTTTCGGTGACTCGACATTCACACCATTTCAGTGATGACATATTCTCACCCCTTCGACATGATTTGTTCGCACCTCTTTGATCACCACACGTTCGAACCTCTTCGGTAACAATACGTTCGTACCTCTTAGCCCACATTAGGTTCGCACCTCTTCGGTCACGATCCATTCACACCCTTTTAGTTACAATCCATTTACACATTTTTGGCTCCGACCCATTCGTACCCTTCAGTCACAATACGTTCGTACACTATTGTTCATGCTCCATTCTCACCCTTTCGGCCACGACACGTTCGCACCCCTTTGGTCACGACATGTTCGCACCCCATTGACCATGACCCGTTTGCACCTATTTGGTCACGACACTTTCACACACATTCGATTACAACTTTCGGTCATGACCCGTTCGTACCTTTCGGTCACGACACATTCACACCCATTCGGTCATGATATGTGAACCCCTTTTGGTCATGACCCAGTTGCATCATTTTAGTTACAACCCGTTTGAACCCGTTCGGTCAACACTCACCCATTTGGTCACAATCCATTCACACCCTTTCGGTCATGACCCGTTTGTATCCTTTCAATCACGACACATTTGCACCATTTGGTCACAAACCATTCACACCCTTTTAATTACAAACCATTTGCACATTTTTGGTCACTATCCATTTGCACTATTTCGGTCACGACCCGTTTGCACCCTCTCGGTCTTGACACGTTTCACCCTTTCGGTCACAACACGTTCGTATCCCTTCGTCACAACCCGTTTGCACCTCTTCTGCCACAACACTTTCACGCACATTAGGTTACAACTTATTCACGCCCTTTCGGTCACGATCCGTTCGTACCTTTTCAGTCACGACACATTCACACTCATTCGGTCACGACAGGTTCACACCATTTCGTTCACGACTCATTCACACCCTTCTGGTTACAACCTCTTTGCACATTTTCAGTTACGGCCCGTTTACAACCTTTCGAGCACGACTCATTCGCACCCTTTCGGTTACGACATTTCACACCCATTCGATCATAACTCATTCACACCCTTTCGGTCATGACCGTTCGTACCATTTCGATCAAGACACATTCGCACTCATTTGGTCACAACGCATTTGAACCCTTTCAGTCATGACTCATTCATATCCTTTTGATCACGACAAATTCACACCCCTTAGATTATGACGAAACCCGTTTGCACCTATTTGGTCATGACACTTTCACACACAATCGGTCACAATCCATTCACACCCTTTCAGTCATGATCCATTCATACCCTTTCGATCACGACCCATTCGTACCCTTTTGGTCACAACAAATCTACATCCATTCGGTCACGACACGTTCGCACCCTTTCGGTCATGGCACATTCGCACCCTTTTAGTTAAAACTCGTTTGCACCATTTCGGTCATGACCCGTTCGCACCCTTTCAGTCACGACCCGTTCGCACCCTTTTGATCACGACACGGTTGTACCCTTTCTGTCACTATACGTTTGCACTCTTTTGGTCACGACACATTTGCACCCTTTCGGTCATGACCCGTTTGCACCTCATCAGTCACGACACTTTCACACATATTCGTCACAACCCATTCACACCCTTTTGGTCATGACCCGTTCACACCCTTTTGGTCACGACCCATTCACACCCATTTGGTCAAGACACGTTCGCACACTTTCGGTCACGATCTATTCGCACCCTTTTAGTCACGACGGTTTGCACATTTTCGATCACGATCTATTTACAACCTTTTAAGCACGACTCAATGACACCCTTTCGGTCACTACACTTTCACACCCATTTGGTCACAACACATTCACACCCTTCTTGTCACAATCCGTTCGTACGCTTTTGGTCACGACACATTCACTCATTCGGTCACGACACGTTCGCACCATTTCGGCCACAACCCATTCTCACCCTTTTGGTCATGACCCATTCTCACCCTTTTGGTCACGACCCGTTCGCACATTTTTGGTCACGACCCATTCACAAAATTTTGGTCATGACTCATTCGCACATTTTCGGTGACGACACATTCACACCCATTCAGCCACGGCTCATTCACATCCTTTCGATCACGACTCGTTTGTACCCATTCGGTCACAACACTTTAGCACCTCATGGATCATGACAGGTTCGTACCTTTGGATCAGAACATGTACGTACCTCTTGGGTGACGACACGTTCGTACCTCTTAGATCACAACATGTTCACACTTATTTTTTGACGACATATTCGCTTAACATAATATATTTCTGATTTAAAAAGATCTTTTATGTTAACCAAAATAAGATATAATGATTAATTTTCTTATAAGATACAATTATTTAATGAATAAACATGTCTGATAAGGTTTTTATTATGAAAGGGTTCAATGATTAAGATTGTTGAAATATACACCTTTAGGTTATGAAAAATATCCAATAAAAGGATTCAATGGTTAAGTTTCATAAAAGACTCAACTATTTAAGTAATGAACGCATCTTTGGTTTAAGTGAAACTATGATGTCATACTAGAATTCCTAGATGAAATTGAAATTGTTATATTAAAGATTATGAACAAACTCGACCGTTAGATTAAAAAATAATGTAAGCAGAGAACAGAAAATAGGTTTGAAATATATAAAAAAAATATATATTATGAAAATGTATGTAGTGACTCTAAAGGTGTGTGTGTTATTTGAAAGAGACTATTTAGTGAAAATGTATGTTTATTACTCTTAATGAGATGTGTCTTTTGAAAATAAAACTATTCATGGAAGAATTGTCAAACTATTTTCTTGATGACATAAGCAAGAAAACTTTATATCCGTTAGATCATAAAAACGAAAAATTATGACCGCTGGATGTAATTTTTTTTCCTATAAAAATGATGATGTCATCCGTAAACCAAAAGAGGTTTGCTATTATATATAGATTGCTTTCTATTTGATATCTATTCATCTATAATTTTTATGACAAATATCATGTATGAGTAGATCCACCTGCTAGATTTAGGTTTTCTAGGGTTTTGATGGATTAGCCAAACAATAGAATTTCTAGGGTGTTTATTGTATCTTTCACAGGATTGTTTTTATTGCTTGCTTCTAGAGTAATTAACTAGAAACCTGATCATAGGATAGTTAGACGCACACGAGAGCATGGTCTATTACCTGAACTGAATCCTGCTGAGCTAGGTTGTTAGATACATGCGAGAACTGGTTTAATTAACTTAGTGAACATATCAAATTATGTCGTAATGCTTAACTTAAGCAACCATCGATCGACGCTAGTCCAATAGCATCAATCGACAGTCATTCTAAGTTCACATACGAGAGTTGGAACAAGGACTTAGTAAATAGATTAGACTCGCAGCGAGAGTTGGTCGTCTTTTACATTAGATATCGAGTTCTCAAACTCCTTGATTTAATTGCTTTATTATTTATTACTCTATATATTATCTGACCTAGCGTAGTTTGAAAATCAAGTCTATTGTGTGAGATATCGAGTCTCTGTGGATAAGATCTTTAAGTACTGCAATCGATCTTTTATTTGAGAGAAGTTCTTCTTGGAGTAATTTGAGCATATCAGCTTCCAAAGAGGTTTTGTCAAAAAGTAGACTCGTTATGCTCTGATTTTTTGTAGAAGAATTCTACTTCGTCTGCCTTAGGGGCTCGTGTTTCCTAGTCCTCCATTTGTTCTCCTAAGGAAGAAATATGATTTGGGTTGAGAAAATTGGAGGATTTTAGGCTGAAGCGTTTATGGAATTTTTTCTCAAACTCGAGTTCTCTTTGGGTTGCCTGGCTATCGACAAACATATTTAATGGGAAGAACTTTTGTCCGATTCGGGATTTCTAGCGTTTCTCAACACGGTTAGAAGTATGTTTCACGGTTAGAAGTATGTTACAACTGAAACATCTTTAATCTACCTTTCTCCGGTGCTCTATAGGTAATGGAACAAGCATCTCCTTTTGGTTTGATTACTGGACAGAACTGGACTCTCTCCACTTGTTATTCGGGTTTTCTCTTTCCAGGGTTTTAAGACTTCCTATGTCCGCTTCTGTTGCTGATGCTGTTAGGGATGGTCATTGGAACCTCCCTCACGCTAGAAGTGAAAATGCAGTAACTCAGCAAATTGTTTTGTCCTCCACTACGGTCCCATCAGCGTCTTTTCCCACGAGGTATTTGGGGCTTCCTTTGGATCTGAAAAATCACCTTTGCCACCCTTCAGCCATTTCTGGACAAAAAATCACATCGAAGATACATTCTTGGACTGTTAAAACTCTAACTCTTGCAAGAAAGGTGAAGATGATTTATTCATTAATTTATGGCATAGTCAACTTTTGAAGTTCAGTCTTTGTGCTTCTGATATACCATAGATTTTACCACTTTTAGGCCATGGTATATGTGCTTTTTAGAATCTATAATATGGTTTTTGAGTATGTTTTAGAGTGTTTTCAGGTTCTGGTATGTTCTGGAGAACTTTGGTGATTCAAGAGCTTTTTGAAGTGCAAAACTGCACAGACGCGTCAGATATTTAGCTATGGATGGTAACCTTCTCACCGTTAGATTGAGCCCATATTTTAATAAAATATATATCTTTGAGTTATCTTTCCAATTCCACCGGTTTGAGGTCAATCAGCATCCTGTAGAAGAGGTTATGCCCGTTTTACTGAAGAGTGGTTAGTCTGCCTCACGCGAGGAAGCTGTCGAGGAGATGAAGTAATGTCGATCGACGACACATCCTTGTTGTCGATCAACGGTGATTCCAGACCAACTTAAGCCCAGAAGCTACTAAAAATTACCAAAATACCCATGGACGATCTAAAATCCCATTTATGTGTTTTCTAAACCAATGTTGACGGCTAAGCATTATTCTACGCTTTATTTTATTCATAGTTCTTAGCTTAAGAGATATGGGAAGAAATCCTTCAGAGTCCTCATGTAACTCCTTTGGATTTGGTTTTATTATTACTAGGATGTGGACCCCTGCGAAATCGCAGGGGGGAAATTAATATAAAGTTTTCAATATTAATTTCAAATAATTACATACCAAAAATTTTTAAAATGAAAACTTATAACTATTTTTAATATATATATATATATATAACTAATATAGTTGACAGTAGAAACATTAAAGATAAAAATAAGATAATTAAAATTTATTATAAATACAATTAAAACACTGATCAATATTAAATTTTTAATTATGTAGTAAATGTTTAAAACAAAAATGTTTATATATTTGTTAACATATACAATCTTTCTATCATGAATTTTTTTAGTGAAAAGATGCAGTGTAAATATTTTTAAAAGATACAACTCTTTAAAGAGTGAACATGTTTTATGATTAATTGATCGGATATATAAAAGATTTTATTATGAAATTGTTCAATGTTTAGCTTTTTGAAATATACAACTTTTGGTTATGAAAATTTTTCAATTAAAAGGTAAAATGGATAAGTTTTAGAAAATATGCAACTCTTTAAATAATCAAAGTGTTTCTAGTTTAAGTGAAACTATGATGTTGTACTCGAGTTCAAATGAAACTGTAACTGTTAAATTAGAGATTATGATCAAACTCAACCGTTGAATATTAATTTATTCTTATAATAAATTGACGAAATCATTGGTTAAATAAAATATAGACTTTAAGATTATAAGAGAATGACACATTCTTTGCTAAAACTGTTTAATAATGTCGGTTACATCTTGTATATTAAATTACAAATTGTGATAAACTGAAATGTTATATTGATTTTTTCCGATAAAAATGATGATGTTGGTGGAAAAAAATAATAATTTTGTTATTAGAATGTTGTTTAGTTGGGTTGTAATCCGAAGATGTGCGAATTACAAACTTGGATAATGATTTAATCACACGCGATGTCACTTTCCTTAAAGAGTATTTCAACCTTATTCCATGTCTTGGATACTACGGAATCCCTTTTTACGATAAGACAATCAAAATCTCACTCTTTTTCTAGGCTAAGATAGAAGAGAGACAAAAAGAACTTTAGTGTTTATATTTGTTTCTTCAAGGAAGTTAGATGATCTTTGAACAATGAATCTCTCTGTTGCTCTCTAACTAAATATTGGTTTCCGTTTTTATCCATTTGTCAATTCCTACAACTACTTATATAGAATGTTAAGAGTTACAACCAACAATTGCAATGGTTAGATTAGCAAAGAGTTTTAGTTGTTAACACTAACAGTTGCAAAAGTTAGTCAAAAGTTGTAATTATTAAATCAATAGTTGCAATGGTTAATCAAGAGCTCCAATCATTAACACCAAATGTTGTAATCACCAAAAGTTGCAATGTTTTGTTACATTCACACCCTTTCAATGATGATTACATTCACGCATTTTTGGTGACAATACATTTGCACCTTTTCGGTGACTCGACATTCACACCATTTCAGTGATGACATATTCTCACCCCTTCGACATGATTTGTTCGCACCTCTTTGATCACCACACGTTCGAACCTCTTCGGTAACAATACGTTCGTACCTCTTAGCCCACATTAGGTTCGCACCTCTTCGGTCACGATCCATTCACACCCTTTTAGTTACAATCCATTTACACATTTTTGGCTCCGACCCATTCGTACCCTTCAGTCACAATACGTTCGTACACTATTGTTCATGCTCCATTCTCACCCTTTCGGCCACGACACGTTCGCACCCCTTTGGTCACGACATGTTCGCACCCCATTGACCATGACCCGTTTGCACCTATTTGGTCACGACACTTTCACACACATTCGATTACAACTTTCGGTCATGACCCGTTCGTACCTTTCGGTCACGACACATTCACACCCATTCGGTCATGATATGTGAACCCCTTTTGGTCATGACCCAGTTGCATCATTTTAGTTACAACCCGTTTGAACCCGTTCGGTCAACACTCACCCATTTGGTCACAATCCATTCACACCCTTTCGGTCATGACCCGTTTGTATCCTTTCAATCACGACACATTTGCACCATTTGGTCACAAACCATTCACACCCTTTTAATTACAAACCATTTGCACATTTTCGGTCACTATCCATTTGCACTATTTCGGTCACGACCCGTTTGCACCCTCTCGGTCTTGACACGTTTCACCCTTTCGGTCACAACACGTTCGTATCCCTTCGTCACAACCCGTTTGCACCTCTTCTGCCACAACACTTTCACGCACATTAGGTTACAACTTATTCACGCCCTTTCGGTCACGATCCGTTCGTACCTTTTCAGTCACGACACATTCACACTCATTCGGTCACGACAGGTTCACACCATTTCGTTCACGACTCATTCACACCCTTCTGGTTACAACCTCTTTGCACATTTTCAGTTACGGCCCGTTTACAACCTTTCGAGCACGACTCATTCGCACCCTTTCGGTTACGACATTTCACACCCATTCGATCATAACTCATTCACACCCTTTCGGTCATGACCGTTCGTACCATTTCGATCAAGACACATTCGCACTCATTTGGTCACAACGCATTTGAACCCTTTCAGTCATGACTCATTCATATCCTTTTGATCACGACAAATTCACACCCCTTAGATTATGACGAAACCCGTTTGCACCTATTTGGTCATGACACTTTCACACACAATCGGTCACAATCCATTCACACCCTTTCAGTCATGATCCATTCATACCCTTTCGATCACGACCCATTCGTACCCTTTTGGTCACAACAAATCTACATCCATTCGGTCACGACACGTTCGCACCCTTTCGGTCATGGCACATTCGCACCCTTTTAGTTAAAACTCGTTTGCACCATTTCGGTCATGACCCGTTCGCACCCTTTCAGTCACGACCCGTTCGCACCCTTTTGATCACGACACGGTTGTACCCTTTCTGTCACTATACGTTTGCACTCTTTTGGTCACGACACATTTGCACCCTTTCGGTCATGACCCGTTTGCACCTCATCAGTCACGACACTTTCACACATATTCGTCACAACCCATTCACACCCTTTTGGTCATGACCCGTTCACACCCTTTTGGTCACGACCCATTCACACCCATTTGGTCAAGACACGTTCGCACACTTTCGGTCACGATCTATTCGCACCCTTTTAGTCACGACGGTTTGCACATTTTCGATCACGATCTATTTACAACCTTTTAAGCACGACTCAATGACACCCTTTCGGTCACTACACTTTCACACCCATTTGGTCACAACACATTCACACCCTTCTTGTCACAATCCGTTCGTACGCTTTTGGTCACGACACATTCACTCATTCGGTCACGACACGTTCGCACCATTTCGGCCACAACCCATTCTCACCCTTTTGGTCATGACCCATTCTCACCCTTTTGGTCACGACCCGTTCGCACATTTTTGGTCACGACCCATTCACAAAATTTTGGTCATGACTCATTCGCACATTTTCGGTGACGACACATTCACACCCATTCAGCCACGGCTCATTCACATCCTTTCGATCACGACTCGTTTGTACCCATTCGGTCACAACACTTTAGCACCTCATGGATCATGACAGGTTCGTACCTTTGGATCAGAACATGTACGTACCTCTTGGGTGACGACACGTTCGTACCTCTTAGATCACAACATGTTCACACTTATTTTTTGACGACATATTCGCTTAACATAATATATTTCTGATTTAAAAAGATCTTTTATGTTAACCAAAATAAGATATAATGATTAATTTTCTTATAAGATACAATTATTTAATGAATAAACATGTCTGATAAGGTTTTTATTATGAAAGGGTTCAATGATTAAGATTGTTGAAATATACACCTTTAGGTTATGAAAAATATCCAATAAAAGGATTCAATGGTTAAGTTTCATAAAAGACTCAACTATTTAAGTAATGAACGCATCTTTGGTTTAAGTGAAACTATGATGTCATACTAGAATTCCTAGATGAAATTGAAATTGTTATATTAAAGATTATGAACAAACTCGACCGTTAGATTAAAAAAATAATGTAAGCAGAGAACAGAAAATAGGTTTGAAATATATAAAAAAAAATATATATTATGAAAATGTATGTAGTGACTCTAAAGGTGTGTGTGTTATTTGAAAGAGACTATTTAGTGAAAATGTATGTTTATTACTCTTAATGAGATGTGTCTTTTGAAAATAAAACTATTCATGGAAGAATTGTCAAACTATTTTCTTGATGACATAAGCAAGAAAACTTTATATCCGTTAGATCATAAAAACGAAAAATTATGACCGCTGGATGTAATTTTTTTTCCTATAAAAATGATGATGTCATCCGTAAACCAAAAGAGGTTTGCTATTATATATAGATTGCTTTCTATTTGATATCTATTCATCTATAATTTTTATGACAAATATCATGTATGAGTAGATCCACCTGCTAGATTTAGGTTTTCTAGGGTTTTGATGGATTAGCCAAACAATAGAATTTCTAGGGTGTTTATTGTATCTTTCACAGGATTGTTTTTATTGCTTGCTTCTAGAGTAATTAACTAGAAACCTGATCATAGGATAGTTAGACGCACACGAGAGCATGGTCTATTACCTGAACTGAATCCTACTGAGCTAGGTTGTTAGATACATGCGAGAACTGGTTTAATTAACTTAGTGAACATATCAAATTATGTCGTAATGCTTAACTTAAGCAACCATCGATCGACGCTAGTCCAATAGCATCAATCGACAGTCATTCTAAGTTCACATACGAGAGTTGGAACAAGGACTTAGTAAATAGATTAGACTCGCAGCGAGAGTTGGTCGTCTTTTACATTAGATATCGAGTTCTCAAACTCCTTGATTTAATTGCTTTATTATTTATTACTCTATATATTATCTGACCTAGCGTAGTTTGAAAATCAAGTCTATTGTGTGAGATATCGAGTCTCTGTGGATAAGATCTTTAAGTACTGCAATCGATCTTTTATTTGAGAGAAGTTCTTCTTGGAGTAATTTGAGCATATCAGCTTCCAAAGAGGTTTTGTCAAAAAGTAGACTCGTTATGCTCTGATTTTTTGTAGAAGAATTCTACTTCGTCTGCCTTAGGGGCTCGTGTTTCCTAGTCCTCCATTTGTTCTCCTAAGGAAGAAATATGATTTGGGTTGAGAAAATTGGAGGATTTTAGGCTGAAGCGTTTATGGAATTTTTTCTCAAACTCGAGTTCTCTTTGGGTTGCCTGGCTATCGACAAACATATTTAATGGGAAGAACTTTTGTCCGATTCGGGATTTCTAGCGTTTCTCAACACGGTTAGAAGTATGTTTCACGGTTAGAAGTATGTTACAACTGAAACATCTTTAATCTACCTTTCTCCGGTGCTCTATAGGTAATGGAACAAGCATCTCCTTTTGGTTTGATTACTGGACAGAACTGGACTCTCTCCACTTGTTATTCGGGTTTTCTCTTTCCAGGGTTTTAAGACTTCCTATGTCCGCTTCTGTTGCTGATGCTGTTAGGGATGGTCATTGGAACCTCCCTCACGCTAGAAGTGAAAATGCAGTAACTCAGCAAATTGTTTTGTCCTCCACTACGGTCCCATCAGCGTCTAATGCCAATGATATAATTTTGTGGAGATCTCATACACGTGGGTTTGCCCCCACTTTCTCTTCTTTTGTCACCTGGAACTTATTGCGTCAACGTTCTCCAGTTGTTGGGTGGCACGAAGTTGTTTGGTTCAGGGAAAAAAAATTATGTTGGTATTTTATCACATGGATGTCTGTGCTGAATAGATTACCAACTAGAGAACAACTAATATCATGGAGATTAACTATCCCTGAAGCTTGTGTATTGTGTTCTGACCATCGAATCTCACTAGCATCTCTTTTTTGAATGCCCTTTTGCTACTGCGGTATGGTCTAAGTATTGTGAAAGATTTATTAGCTCACCTCCATCTGACCTCTCTTCTCTTGTCTCAATGTGTATGGATTATTAAGGTATCTTCTCATCGCATGCGAAGATTGCTATGAAGCTTCTGTTGCAGGTCATTGTTTATTCTCTTTGGAGAAAGCGTAATGGCCGCATTTTCAGAGACACTTTTCATTAACCGACGGTTCTTTTCAAGATGGTGAATCGACAGATGCGGGACAGACTGCTCTAGCTTTCGACGGCTCCTACCAAGAGTTTTATTTTTAGTTTATTGCTCCCTTTAACTAATATTATCATTCTTTCTTTTTCTTTCCTCGTCTTTTCTTATTTATTGTTCTTGTAATAAGTTGCTTTTTCAACATTTAAAATTCAAAAAATGGTTATAAATTTTAACAGTTTAACCAAAAACTTTTTGCATATTGTTTATGTTTTGCACTATTTACTAGTTTTACTGTGAATTTTATTTGATTAATATATTTAATTGAAAAGAAATAATAATATTTTTTTAATTTTTTTAATAAATTTTAAATATGTTTTTCCCTAAAAATGTGTATGCTTTTATTTTAAAAAAATATTTCTAAATATTTAATCAACTTAAAAAAATATTTTATTCTTTTATAGATTTTTTATTCTTAAGTAACAATGATAAGTAACATTTTATTATAAATATTTAATCAACTTAAAAAAATATTTTATTCTTTTATAGATTTTTTATTCTTAAGTAACAATGATAAGTAACATTTGATTATATATAATTTTTTAAAACAATTATATTTTTCTTAAAATAATAATAATTATTTATTTTAGTATTAACATATATTGTAAAAATAATTGGCTCATGCGGGGCTATAATATTAGTTGCCTACTAAATCGAAGGCCCAGTGAGGAGCATCTAAGGCCACTTTAATAATAATAGTGTCCAATAAATACAATGCTTAGCCTACAAGCCACATTTTACTCAAATTTGATATACTCCATAGGCTTTCATTATAACCTACTCATGAAATCTATTGTAGTTTTATATCAAATCTTTAGGCATTTTGATTGACAATATTTTACAGTTGAACAAAAGAAAAATTGACACTATTTTACTTTTCCTAAAACAGAGAGTTATAAAATATAAGCTTCAGTAACAGAGTATTTCACACTTAATTTACAATCAACTATTAAATAGCACATAACTTAGAATAAACTATCAAATATAAGTAAATTACATTTGGATCTATATTTTAATAAAATATATATCCTTTTTTTTATTTTAAATGTTGTTGTAGAGAAAAATTTTGTTACAAAATAAATCTCTTTTACTTTATATTTATTAAGAAAAAATAAAATTAATATAATTTTAATAATTAATTAAAGGTAAATCTAAATATTTAACTTTTTTTAATTAACGTGAAAAAAACTTAAAATGACATCTAATTTGAACAGAAAAGGTATGATTGTATAAGATTCTTTCTTTTCCTCCTGGAAGTTTTTTTTCCTTGACAAAGTCATGACACATCGTTACCACATGATAAGAGAAAACCAAATAATGGGCGCAAGTAACTAGAGCCGACTTGATAGCTAATCTATTAAAGACCTACAAGTAGTATAAGGGTATAGATGTAAATCAGTGTTCTAATACCGTAATTGTATACATGTATAAATACTTGTACAAAGACAAAGTATTGAAATAAGACTCTAAAGTTTACATCTATACCCTTATACTAGTTGTAGGTCTATAACAAACGTATCCTAATAACTATCCTAGCTGGTATTCCTAGACTAGCAGACTCCAATCCAAAACTATCAATTACTATGGTCTATGGATAATATATAGCTACATTTACGTACACATACATGTTAATCTAGCCTAGGTGGCTAGGTATATATAACTAAACTTCGTATATTGTGACAAGTAAATCTATATGTTTGACAGCGTGCGCACATACTTAATAGAAATGTTTAGTAACATGTATGGAATGTAAAAAAAATATTATTGACCTACTTGTAGACATAAGTACCAGTGTATGAGAATTCATCATGATGCATGCAACGTACAAAAATGTGATGTCAATAATATACATTCACAACTGGGACACGCTCTAATAGCTCATACAACAAACAAACAAAAAACTACATGTTGTGATATTTTCTCCCTTAACTGCATCATTTCATTTTGAATAGCAAATTAGTATAAATATACATATACACACGCATATATATCCCACGATTAGGGTTAATGGCAATAGAAAATATCAGGCAGTTTTGATAGAACCAATCACTATTATTCATCTGATATATTGAGTTTTGTGGTCTTAGTTACTAAGATAGAATAATTCCAATTAAAACAGATCATATGAATTTTAAAATTTTCAATAAAATAAAATTTCAAAAAGAAAGAGAGCTCAAATTTAGATTACCTATAATGGAAATATTTTATATGATAAATTATCAAGTGGACGACTGATTATGAGTCGAGTTTGCAACATCCTTCGTGGTCTTCCTCCTCTTCTTCTTCCTGTACGGAATCCCACGAGCCTTGGCTTGAGACTCTCTCACTTCCCTCAAGTGAACCCGGATCGACCCGTTTGCAAACGGGTTAGTATCCGGTGATCCGCCACCGTGTTCCTCGTAAGCAGCTCTCAACCGTCCGATCAAAGCATCTAAGCTTCCCCAAGCCTGTTTGAGAGGACACGTGCACGCTCCTGGTGGATCGGGATGTCCAAAGAAGACACAAGCTTGTTGATGTACTTTGGTTTTACCAAACTGATCTAAGTACCTGAGGAAGCTTAGCACGTGCGTGTAATCAAACTGGGACATGACCAACGGTGGATTCTGCGATTTTAGGTATTGAATGAACGTGTTCCAGTCGCGACGTTTCTGCGACTCATAGCGGCTGAGTGGTTGCGGTTGAGTAGGAAGCGGTTGCTTCTGGTGGTTGGAAGAAGAAGAGGGATGTTCCGGTGGATCTCTCGTTGGTGTGTTATGCTCCGAAGACATTGTTAGGGGTATTTCTTGTTGTTGTTTTGGTATTATCTATTTGGTTTATGAGAAAATTGAAGGCTTAAAAGCGACAATAAAAGAAAGAAATATAGATGCGTACTGAGAAATAATGGAACGATGAGAGAAAAATACTCAAGCATTTACAAAAAAAAAAAACTATTTTATAAATAAGCTATAGTGACAATAACTTTTTCATTCCATGCGAATACGAAAACCCTTTAATTCTATTTTATTTGAATACCATGAAGGATATGATACCACTAACTTATTTAATCAGAATATCTATATTTTTGAGTAATGATGAAATCTAACGTTTTTTGAGGAAACTAATGTTTTGTTTCACATAAGACCACGGATTCTAACAGGAACCGAAAATATCAAATATGCCACCTTATTCATTTTCTTCTCAGTGTTGATAAATGTATAGACATGATATAAAAACTTATATAGAAATCAATCTATCTAAACCAAAAGTAATAATTTGAAATCATTGTAAAGTAGACTTGTAATTGATATTTTGATCTTACTAATTTCTAAAATAATGTAAACGAAAGCTTCATTGTTTTTAGAAACACCATATGTTTGTATATCTTAATGATCGATATCTATCTAGTTTGACAACTGAAGAAGATCTATTTAACGAGATACTTCATACTATCCTTTTTCTTATTCTACATACTTTATAGAGGTTTCATTTTGTTGTAGTTATGTTTACGTTACTTTCTTTGTCATCATCCTAGAAAATAGTAATGTACACAAAACAATTCAAATATCGGCTGTAATATTTTATATGTTCTATAAAATGCACATTTTAAAATTTTCACAAGTAATAAAAAAAATCATTTTTGATTACTAATACGTATTTTTAATTAATTTTAATAAACATAATTTTTTTTAAATTTACATTTTTGCTATTATTTAACACATAAAAATGTAAAAGAAAAATATTTTTTAGAATATTTTTTTCTGAAACGTGGATAGTTTTGGAATGGAGGATATTAGAGCATGTTTATCCTTACTTTTTAGGTGGTTTCTTAAGAGGTGAGATCCCCAAAAATGTTAAGAGTCACCTCTTTTTCCTTTTCTGCAAGAGTCAGTTTTTAAAGAGTTCTTGTACTGTTTGCGGGCCACACTGACACGTGGCGACCCGCGATTGATTTATTTTTTAAAAAAAAAAACAGAAAAAAAGAGAAAAAAAAAGTTAAGAGCTCTTTAGGACTTTTAAGGTTAAACTTGCTCTTATATACACAAAGTAGTACACATTATTTTTTATATTAAGAAGAAACAAGAGAATATTTCAATAGATGGGGGGACATACATGAGAAGGTGCTCTCGCTCTTTTTTACACGATAAAATTTTGTTAATTATCTTTTTGGTCACTGGTATACACAAAGTATTACTCACTATTATGATATACTCTTCTTTTAAAATTCCTTTAGAATTATTTGTTTAAGCTATCCATTGTACGACTTATCAACCCAAATCAATCATTAGTGGTTTTGATAAGAATTATTAATTAATTCCTCCAACTTGCTTAATTTAGTGGCTATTGTTGAATCATATAGCCTATTATAACTTTACGCATTAGATATAGATATCAAAACAATAATATTTCTTATACTAATAATGTTGATGGATGATGATGACCGCACCCGTCATCATCCTACTCGTAGCAATAATCAATAACACTATATTAGTGAACACTAATTAAACATATTATTTTCTAAGAAAATTTCAAAGATATTCCGTATTTTTGTGATTAGTACAAATGTACGTTTCATATACGTATAACTGTAATGTTATATTCATACAAATATGAAGTAAATAGTGAATTCATATTCATATATTATACATTAGAAAATACTAAAACAGCACATTTTATACAATGCAGTGAGTGATAAATAAACATAAATATTCAAATCTAATGTAAAATTGACAAAAAAAAAACTTTGGTGTTTTATTATTGTTAAAGTAGAAATTATTGTCACTATTACATGAATATACATGCTCATGAATTGAATTTTTTTAATAGTGATTACTAAATTAAATAAAAACAGTTAGTACGTGTTAGCTTAGTTGATATATATATGCATATAAGTATATAACAGACACTTTAATTGAAAAACGAGTAATTAATAACTATGGCTTGGTCACGGACAAGAAGCAATTTCATTGAATAAAAACGAGTAATTAATAAAGTGTGATCACACTTTAAGTGTCTATTAAAAACAAAAAAAAACTTATTATAGTGTTATCATAAAAACTATGGCTTGGTCACGGACAAGAAGTAATTTCATCGAATAATTTAAAGACATAAATACCTAAAAAGCATGAAAATAATGAAATAAAAGAGAAGGCATAATAATTAAAGACAAGCATACTATTAATTTGATACTCACATTTAGTACCCTTTGTCGGGAATAAGAACCTGGGAGCCGGTGAAAGATTATTCAGGTGACCGGAGAAGAGGAAGGCGACGGAGAAACCCTAAAAAGCATTTGGACAAGATTTTGTAAGAGAAGATCTTGTGTGGGGCAATATATCTTTCGATACACTTTTGTTAACATCAACAGAAATCCACTCGATGTAAAAAGACAAAAATAAAAAATTCACGTGGGACTTGGTCCATATGTCTTTTCACCTAGGATCATATTTATGATATTATTTGGCAACTGTAATTTTGTGTCTCTTGTTTTGTTAGATCATGAACCTCATTTGGAGGATGGGTGATCTTCAAAATGAGAGTTTGAGAATAGTTTGTTATAATAACAAAAAATATATATTTTGTATTACATTTTTATCCTAAATTTTAATAATAATTAATTATAAATACTAAAATTTTATAATTAAATAATAAATACACAATAAAAAATGCAAAACACAATAATTATAACTTACATATGGATAGTTTTGTTTCATCAAATAAGAAAACCATTAATTTCTGAAATGAAAGTGCATAAACTAGAAAATATAGTTACAGAAGGTTCAGTTACATATATATATTATTTCTATTTTACAGAATAATTTTAACATATTTCTACATTTTACTAATAATATTTTTTTTAAAACGTACAAATAATAATAAATTTGTAAAAATATATTTAAGTGAAATATAATTATAAAGATCAAAGTCTTACAGAAATAAATATTTGTAAAATTTTGTGTAAGTTACATAATTATAAAGACTGAAAATGAAAAATAAATAGTATTTTAAAGTTTTTTAGAAATTTCACTATTCAGACTTTCAAAATTAGAGCGTTTGAAAACTTATTAAAAAACCCATAATCTTCAAAATTTCAGGGTTTGATAGTAAGTTGGAGAGGCTATTAGACTAAAAAGATGAAAACAAGTGAAGATTGTTTGTTTTAGTACAATGGCAAATGTTTCCCTTATGTTATGTTGAAAAAGGACAATCATTTTTGTACCTTTTCTCTCTACCTCTTTTTTTTCTCTGTGACAGTTTCTTCTATGATGTTTTCTCTCTGATGGGCGGTTGTTCTCACCGCCGCCATTGGAGAAACTGTCTCTCTCTCTGTTGATTAATCCGGCTACCTTTTTGCTGATTTCTTTTTGCAAGTGTGTTGGATCTGGTTTGGTGGATCTCGAATGAGGTTTGTTTGTGAGAGATTTGCGGTGGTTTCGATCTGTTGTTAGGCTGTAAATCTGCTTTGTTTGTCTCTTTCACTACAAGAAAACATGGTATATTCTGACGGACCTTCCAACGGAAAAACACTTCCTCAGAATATACGATGCAATTCCGAAGATATTCCGAGGAAACACAATTTTGTGGTTCCTCGGAATTTCGTCGAAAAATACTGACGGTTTTCTGAGGATTGCATAGTACGTCGGAAGAAATCAAGAAAATTCCGAGGAAATATCTTTCGTCGGTTTTTTCGACAAAATTCCGAGGATAATTTATAGTC
>CAJHQP010000412.1:0-196072 GCA_905132765.1 Moricandia arvensis | reverse complement strand
AAACTGATATATATATATACCTCACACAAAAGTCACTCTGGAAAAACCGAGGGCTTTCCTTGGTTACAATAGCTTGGTGAACCCATTCGTCGTAAGCTTCTCCAAGATGACCAACCTGACAAACATCCAAAGCAGTAGTAAGAGAGGGGGTTGTAAAGGGATATGATCATTAGCTCTAAGAAAGAAGAGAGACAATCTTGTGTGATTATGGTCGACAAATGCTTGCCTGAAAAGCAAGAGGCTTGTCAAGATCTACACTGAACCTCTGAGCAACCATTTTGCAGGTCTTTTAATGAACTGAGAAAAAAAAAAATGAAAACAGACGATCAAGATAAGCCACGCCGCGATGCTCTTACGCCACTGTAATTATTTCAAAGAGGAACCCGATGCATGGTGTTATAATAATAAACTAGCCTTTGACCCGCGCGCCCCGCGCGGGTGTTATTTTTGTGAACGTCTAATATTTTAAGCAATTTCTTTGATATAATTAAAATTTTAATTTTATTAAATTTTAATGATTTTAAGCTTTTTAAAACAATAATTTTAAATACACTAAATAGATGGTTAATAATTATTTTTTAATTTATTTTAAATTTAAAAAAAATGTCTGAATATCAGCGTGTATTCGGATTTTAGTCCGAATATCCTAACCCCCAAATATCCAGATCCGGATAACAATTTTATGAATCCGACGAATGCATATCCGAATCCGTATATTCTAGAATACCCCAGATATTCGATCCGTCCTAGACCTAATTGTGTATATGTATTATATGGTGATTAAATTTTTTAAATTTATAAATTACATAAGTTATTCTTATTAGATATATATCATACAAATGATAATACATTATATTTTTTTGTATATATAACCATTTATAATAAATATTAGTATGTATTTTAGTTATTAAATCGTTATGGAAAGTTACATGATTTTGTTATTGTAAATGAATAAGTTCATATTATAATCAAAAATTATTAATATTGTTATCTTTTTTATAGTTCAAATATAATTGGTAACTTATATAATTATGAATAAAAATAAAACTAATTTAATGCTATATATGTATAATTCTCTTTTATTATAAAAATTTGCTATTCATTTTTTTATGAAATCTTCAATTTAAAATGACAAAGATTGTTAATGGGCTTAGACCTGATTTTTTTTTTTGTTAATAATCAATGTTTGGATGCATGGATAATATCAGTGGCATTCCTTGTAAATATTAAGTAAAAATAAGGGTTATTCCTTATTTGTACTTCAGTTTTAATAGATTAGATTTTTTTTTTGTTAATAATCAATGTTTGGATGCATGGATAATATCAGTGGCATTCCTTGTAAATATTAAGTAAAAATAAGGGTTATTCCTTATTTGTACTTCAGTTTTAATAGATTAGATAAAAAAAACTGATGTCAGCTTGCCAAAGATATAACACATGGGTATATTGTTTGTTACGATTGTTAAACGTTATTGTTTTTGATATGCAAATTATACTACTGGCCTAACTGGCCGACCACAACAACAAAACCAAAAAGAATATGAAAATTGAAAACCTAGCAAAAAACCAAGTATTAGTTAAAAAAAATAGAATACCCCAAAATGGAGTTAAAAAAAATTATCATCAAAATAACATTCAAAGAAAAAAATAACCAATATAAATTTTATTAAAAAATGTAAATATATATTTATACCCCTTGTGTTAACTAATTTATACTTAGGGTATAAAGTTATGGGGTGTATTTTAAGAGATGATGTTTATATTAAAAAAATTAAAAATATTAAAAAAATTTTTAAAAAATTCTATTTTGGTCATTATTTTTTTTAAATTTATTTTATAACAAAAACTTAAAATGTTTATTTGAGATATTTGCTGTTAAAAGTTTACATAAAAACGATACAGCTTGAAACTCATTCTCCTCCAAGGACCCCACACCAAATACATAAGTACTATCCCAAGAAGGCAATTCACAAGTTGGCAGCAAGTACAATCACTAGCTCCCAGGTTCCAAACATCAGTTCATGATTGATTTGAGAAACAAAATGATATCTTAGAGCAGGATTAACCGGGGTCTCTTAAGGTGGGGTTCTTAGCTTTTTTAAGAGACGTATCTTAGCTTTTAACTAAAAAAAACTAAGAACCGTATCTTAAATAAGAACCATAAGAGCCGTCTCTTAGCGGGAAAAATGCAAAAAAAAAAAAAAATTAAAAAGACAAATTTTCCATTAAGAAACTCACCTTAAGAGACCCGGGTTAATCATGGGCTTAAAAAACATTCTCAGTCAAGAAAAATAGGGAACTGTATAGCTTAGCCGAAGTTCTTCTCACTGAATTATTCAAGTTTGTATTCAAGAAAACAACTTACCATGAAAATGAAATTTATAAAATAAATCCAGGCGGAAACAAAATAAAAATTCAAAAACACCGAAGCTACTACATACCAAGAGAGAGTACCTAAACGAGAGATGTCTGATCTGATAAAACGCCAGCCGTACCGCCGGAGACTATAGGTGCACCTTTCTTTGTGTTTTTAACGTTGGCTTGTAAGTATTTTATAGGGCCAAGGTGGGTGATTGTTTTTAGTAGTAATACCGCTATAAATTTTATTGGAGTTTCGATACACGAATAAATACCGTAACTACTAAATTTTCATCAATCCCAATAATATTTATACATTATCTTATAGTAGTAACGTTTAAGAGCGTCCACGTTCAAATTCCATCCATGAAAAGCTTGAAACGAAAAGTCATAGTAGAGCATTAAATGAGCAAACCTACCATGCATACAGAATTTAATGATGGCTACAAGTGACTCAAGGAGAATGAAGATAACAATTCTCATAACAGTGTGCGATTTTGAGGAGTGCTGTCAGAAGTGAAGATAGATTTTATAGACCAGACAAGGTGAATTGATCATTGTATAAACCGATAATCATATATATAATGCCTCTCTTTTCTCTCTTCTGAGAGTGTACACGTCAACAATTTTTAAAAGCTGTGGGTCACATGTTCAGTTTGGTTTTGGTTGGGTCAATAAGTTTACTGGTTTTGATTTCAGTTCTCCGCGTTTTGTGATTAAGATTAGAGTTTCATCTTCGTCTCTTCAACTTCCCGTTCCTCTCATCTTTAACTGCAAAGACAATGAATTCTTCTTTCAACTCTTAGCCTACCCTATCATTCAACATATTTATATTAATCTCACCAATAAATATTATTTTCATTTACCCAAAAACACTGTCGATCTCTCTGTTCTCTTCATGTCAAACCTATAAATTGGAGAGAGTTAAGAGTTGGATGAACCCTTGAACCACCCTCAACGAATTTGATTTTTGTCATCACTTTCGACCATCATAAAAATATATTATAAAAGAAATGTTGCGTATCAGGTATGAAGTAGCTACGAAATCTAGGTAAATCCATGAGGTAACTTCTCCATACCGTGGTTTTTGGGTGCTTGAGTTCTTCTGATAAAGTATGTGATATTGTTGGGGACAAGTTATTAAATTTGAGAAAAAGGTTAAGACTTGAGTTGTTTGTTTGACCAGGTTCATGGTCTCTGCCTTTCCTACAGGCCTGATTTACACTGGATTCATTTCCAGGTCAGACTAATACAGTTTATTTTTATGAATTTTATCACAAGAGATTTTTCTTAATGAACTTACCTTTGGTAATTCCTCAACTCAGACTGTTGCTGGGACACATTGGAATGTTCATGGGAAACCAGTTATGGAGGAAGTCACTCAAAAGGTAATGATGTCTCTATTTAAAAGGCGTTGCAGCTCTATATGAGCAAACTTATGTCTAACTAAGTTTTGATTATCTATTAGATGAGACTAGCGAGGACTCAAGCTGAAAAGTGGGCTGAACTGCACATACTCCATGTTAAAACAGTAAGTAGCTTATAAGGGATGAGATTTGTCATTTAGATGAGGCTCTTATGTTTATGCTTATGAGACTCTATTTGCAGACATATATTCCAGCCATGAAAAAGACTGTCAAAACGAATGTTGACATACGTACAAACACTATCTAACAAAGCAAAAAAAGGTTTACCATCCTTCCATGAGTTCAGTTACTCCCCATATTGTCAAGAGTATAGATCCCTATTACCAGGTGACTTATTTTTTTCTTATTTGTAGCTAAATGTATTACATGGAAAATAATCTTAGTGTTCATCATCTGATTACAATATATGCTTGACAATATCTGAAGGCTAAAAGGGTTAAGAAGCTATACTTTGATCAAGGTGGCCATGGACACCAAAACCACATGTTGATAAGGTGAAAGCTACCATGAAGCCTTACACAAAGAAGGTTATTCACTACTACAAAGAGTTTTTAAAATCTGCTACAACGTATCATCACCATGCCAGAACCAGAGCCATTGTGTATACTGCATAGAGACTCTAGATATTAGTAGTCCCATTTCTCAAGAATTATGTTCGATTTTAAATTATAATAATTATGTATTTAAAGGCCCAAGCGAATGTCGAAAGAAAGTTAAAGAGCCATGAACTGGTGGCACCTTTTGCTACCAAAGAAGAGTTTCATTTATTTATTTTTTTGCCTAAGCTGTGATTATTTTCAATAAAAAAAGATTTGCTCCATGCCATTGTTGTCGAACTATGCCCTTTTTACCCCAGAGATGGAGTTCAATTATTTCAATACACAAATTCATATTGACCTATATCATAAGAAACTCATGAGCCTGTGAAACATCTATCATGACTACTCTTTCTCAACAACCCGCATAACTCACAAATATTTTTAATTCTCCTTTGCAGGTGATGACGGACAATACAAGTTCAGTGAGACCCCCATGTTGACATCATCATTAGGCAATCAGTGAGGTCTACGACTTTGTTATATAAGATTCAAGTAGTACTTAATATTGAATAATATCACAGACACTGCATGGAGAGTTAGTGGGAGTTACACAGCTACTGTTCAGTTACGGGTAAACCAAGATGGTGATTATGAGCCCATTATCACTATTTCCAAATTAAATTTTCAAGAATCATGATTAGATTTAAATACTATCATTACGGCCAGCATTTACCCATTAGCTAAAAGTGGCCAGATACGAACATAAAATAGAAAACCAATAAAATGTACACAAAACAGTGAATGAAGTACACACAAATTGTATTTACGTCGACATCCAGTCATTCTAAAAAACAAACAAACTCGGGCAACAAATAGTGATTTTAAAGCGTTATGAACTAGACTACACAACAATAATGAACTCCCACTGATGCTCATGCCATCATATACAAATATATGGACATCGATAAACCATGAATAAAATAAATATTACTCGCATTTTTTCTAACCATCCACCACCTACGACCTCTACTTTTCCAAATAAATGCACGCACCAACACCAGTATAAGAACAATAACTAAAGTCATTTTTAACCCGAGTCTCTTAAGATATGATTCTTAATTTTTTTTTAACATTTTTTCGGATAAGATACATCTCTTAGAGCAGGATTAACCGGGGTCTCTTAAGGTGAGGTTCTTAGCTTTTCTAAGAGACGTATCTTAGCTTTTAACTAAGAAAAGCTAAGAACCGTCTCTTAAATAAAAACCATAAGAGCCGTCTCTTAGCGGAAAAAATGCAAAAAAAAAAAAATTAAAAAGATAAATTTTTCATTAAGAACCTCACCTTAAGAGACCCGGATTAATCATGGCCTTACGTCTCTTATTTAAGAGACGGTTCTTAAGTTTTTTTAGTTAAAATTAAGAAACGGTCTCTTAAGAAAATAAGAATCACATGATAAGAGAAATGCATTAAAGATAGTCTAACAACGGTAACACAAAGTAAAACTGAGCAACAACTGTATATACAACCCCGCGCTTGCGCGGAGCTCGGCCTCTAGTACATTAGAAGTGTTTCAAAAATTTCTCATTTTTTTAAGTTTTTTTTATTTGAGAAATAGATATATATCATTCAGTTTACTTCACTTTCATTATTTTCACTTCTTGAATAGTAATAAACTTATTGAAATGTCCTCAAATGTTTAAAAATTTAGTTCTTAATGTGTCTAAATGCATTGCTTGTGATGCGGACATAGCACCACAAATGTCAACGTGAAATTGGGACCAAAGACACATACACACACACACTAGAATATGGATATCAAGAGATGAATTCAACGAAACTGTGGAGCATTTAATTACTCAAAAATAAAATAATACTTCTCCACAAAGGCACACCCAACTCAGGATAAGTCAAATAGAAGCCTTAAAAGAAGTTAATAGACAAAGAGATGAAACAAAGATTCAAGACCAACCAAAACGAATCATATGTTAAAAAAAAAAAGACGAATCATATGTTATATAAGACGGTCCAGGCTTTTTATCCAAATCATTTGCCATTTCTAAAGGAGAAACAATAACTTATTTTATTCGCCATCACAAAATCTTTAGTTTGTTTCATTGTAGTTTCTAATTTGATTTTGTTTGTATACTTTTGTATTTTAACACTTGCATCCGAAGTCAAGGAGATCGTGAGTGATTTCATCTTCTGTGTTCTTGGCTCATCAAGGTTCATCCATAAGCCTTGTGGCACCCTATACCAGTTTGTTTCCACGTTTCCATTCCTTTCCTAAACCATTGGAAGAGAGTTACACAGCCATTTAGGAATTTCAATCTTCATTCATCCTAATTCATCAACCGATCAATCTGAAGAGATGATTTTCTAAAGACCAATTTGAACTTTAATCTTCATTTTCAGTCACTAAAGACACATACTCATTTGAGAAGATTTTGGATTGCTGAACCATTCTCTAGAGCATTATGGGTTTGATTGGCGGAGCTGATGATAAAGTATTAGCAGTATGCTATAGAATTGTATCCTCTCATTAAACTGTTTAATAAAACGATTGGTAGAAGAGTAGGAGAATGCTATTTAAAATTATCATAAAAATTAGTATATAGTATATTTATTTTAAAATAATATATAGATATATATATTAATATGATAAATTTAGAAAACACATAATTTAATTATTTTATTTAATAATATAAAATAGAAATTGCTAAGAATAACATAATTTAAATATCACTTTGCAAAAATACACACTATCAAAAATATATAAACATTTTGGTTTACATTTTAGTGATTATTCTTTAGGGTTTAGTATTAAAGAGGTGAGGTTGAGTTTCTAAATTATTTTTATAAAAATTAAGTATATTTTCATCAAAAAGTTAAAATATTTTTGAAAATAATTATTCACTAAAGGTAAATTTGAAAAATGGTATCAAATTTATGATATAAATGAAATTTTCCCTACAAAAAATAAGTTTATATTCAAAAATATATTTCTATTTTTAAAAGAAATTTTAAAATTAAAACATTTTCATTTTAAAAAATATTTATTTCACATATAAATATAATTTAATTAATATTAAAAAAATAAAATAATTTACAATATAATTTTAAAGTATAGATTTTATTTTTTGGATATAAACATAATTTATGATATTATTAAATAAAATAAATTATGTATATATTTTTTTTCTTACTTTTTAAAACTATAAATGCAGATGTTCTACTAAAAGTTTCATATAAAGCATTGAGCAAAGAGCATTTAGAGAACATTAACATTTGGTAAATGCTTTTCTAAATAATTTTTTTAACAAATGTTGATTAAATAATAAAAAGTATGATGTTTATGTTAATGCTCTGCCAACCAAGACCATATATATCTATCTTACCCTCGTATATCTTTAGCACTTTAACTAATGTATAAATTATCATAACAAATACCTAAACAATTTCGTCTTTAATAAATGTACATCAACTGATTTTTGTATGAACTCTATTAAATCTAAATTATTACTTTCTCTGTTTCATATTAAGTGTTGTTTTAGAGAAGTTTTTTGTTACAAAATAAGTGTCGTTTTCGACTTTCGATGCAAAATTTATTAATTTTATGTTGCAGTTTATTTTTCTATTGGTTGAAATATAGTTAGGTGTATAGATAATTATGTTTTTATATAGAAAATATGCAAAATTAATTATTTTTTAATTCGTATAAAAAAATCTAAAATGACACTTATAACGAAGTAGAAAGAGTATTAATTTTTTAATGTTTGACTTCACATTTAATGGAGAAGCTGGGTTGGATATCAGCCTCTGGTTTGGAGAGACGACTTAGATCTTGATAAGACTTCAAAACCCAAATTGATTTTAAAATCAAAACCAAGGGCTGAGTCATGTTTCTTTTTTGGCTCATGTGTTTCACACTACAACACTACAGTTGTAAAAACATCAGTTAATTTCTTCATTTCCTGAAGAGCTGGAAGCTACTCACTCACGCATTATGCGGACGATCACGAGGTTTTCTTTTTACATCAAAAACATACTATATTATATTACTCAAAACCAGATCAAAACAGAATAATCAACGAAACAAAAAAATTATGAAAAGACCGAACGGTTCTACCGAAGAACACACGCTTTTATGGACAGAACTCAGAAGAGTATATTGCTACTTCAACTGAATATATCCACTGATATAGCGTATAATCCATACATCGATGAGCTTTGTTTGTTTTACGCCCAATCAAATATACATTTAGGTTACAATTTAATATAGTCCAAACAGATCAAATTGCTTTACAAAATTTAAGTTTTGGAAATAAGTAAATACTAGTCTTTGACCCGTGCGCCCGCACGGGTGTTATTTTTATAAATGTCAAATATTTTAATCAATTTGTTTGATATAATTGTATATATGACTGAAACTTAATATTCGATATCCGTTATCTGATCCGGGATCCCATCCGTTTCAAAAAACGGATATTTGGGGATCTTGATAGTGATTTTACGGATTCGACTAATATAGGTACAAATTCGGATAGTAAAATTTAGGTCTGGATATCCGGATCTGAATATAAATATTTAAAATTTAATTATATTTATCTATGTATAATATATATACTCTTATATAAAATAACTAAAATTTCAATTTTATTAAATTTTAGTGATTTTTAATTTTTTAAATAATAATTTTAAATAGACTAAAAAGATGGTTAATAGTTGTTTTTAATTAAAAAAACATGTCTGGATATCCGCGTGTATTCGGATTTTAGTTCGAATATCCTAACTCCGAATATCCGGATCCAGATAACAATTTTACGAATCCGACGAATGCATATCCGAACCCGTATATCCTAAAATACCTCAGATATTCGATCCGTCCTAGACCTAATTGTACATATGTATTATATGGTGATTGAAAATTTTACATAAGTTATTTTTATTAGATATATATCGTACAAATGAATAATACATTGTATTTGTTTGTATATATAACCATTTATAATAAATATTAGTATGTATTTTAGTCAGTAAATTGTTATGGAAAGATACATAATTTTGTTATTATAAATGAATAAGTTCAGATTATAATAAAAAAATTATTAACATTTTTTTTTATAGTTCAAATATAGTTGGGTAGCTTATATAAATATGAATAAAAGTAAAATTAAAGTAATGCTATATATATATATATATATATATATATATATGTAATTATGTTTTTATTATAAAAATTTAGAAACACATATACACTTTTTGTAAAATATTTAATTCTAATGACAAAAGTTGTTAATGGACTTAGCCCAAATTTATTTTTTCCTTATTAAGAATTAGTGTTTGGATGTAGGGATAATATCAGTGGCATTCATTGTAAATATTAAGTAAAAGTAAGGATTATTTCTTATTTGTACTTCTCTTTTAATAGATTAGATATAATTACAAATAATATATAAATATTATTTGTAATTAATACATAAATATATATGAAACACAAAACCATTGAAAATATTAAATTAAATATAGAATTTCGAAATAATTTTTTTACTTAAACTATTTTATCAAGAACTGAAATATATTAACATATTAATAAAATAAAATAATTATGAAAGACGATTAAAATTATTAATATTAGGATTCATTTGTAGATATCATACCAAAAACGTATGATTTTACTATTTTCATCATTATTATATTCTAAAACATATATAATTAATCAAAATTAAAAGGGTATAGAATATCAATGTACATATCTATTTATATTTATATGATATTTAATGAATTAGTGTTAAACATAATCTAACTGCATGTCATCAGCCTAATTCGTCCAATCTTTAAAACATTGGTTGTTTTTGTTTCTCTATTTTTTTTTTTTTGGGAAATAGATCCATTGGCTATTACTTTATGTAGACATGAAGTTTGAATATTTATGTTCGAGTCAAGTTTTTTGGATTTTGGATGCAAACTTTTGAGTCCTATTCTTCGAGTCAAGTTCAGTTAACAAGACTTCAAATTCATTTATATTTGAAATACTCTCTATCTAAAATCTATTTTGGATCTGAACTTTGGTTTCATATATTTTAATTCTCGTATCAAAATAAACATGATATTAATTATTTAAATTACTTATTTAGATTTTGAATATTATATTCAAGACTAATTTGAATATTTGAGAGTTTTTGAGGGGTTTTAGGTATCCATTCGTATTTTAGGTCGAATTTAAATAATAATAATAATAATCATAATCCTAAATACCCTCTAAAGAATTCATTCAAATATTTTTTATAGATAGAATCATCCTAAATACCCTCTAAAGAATTCATTCAAATATTTTTTATAGATAGAATCTAGAGAGAATTGCCAAGTGTGATTCAAAACTTGGAGTCAAACCCAAAAGAATACCCAAACTTGGGTCAAAGGCAAAAGTAACTTAAAAGGCTATTGAAATTACAACTATCTCCTTGTTTACAAACAAAAAAACGGAATTTTTTTTACGTTTCTAACCCTCGCAAGTCGTCTGTTCAGACGACTTGAAAATAAGTTGTCCAGACGACTTAACTGAAAGTCGTCTGGACAGTTATTCTTAAACATAATTTAAAAATTTTGTAAAAAATATTTTGATAAGTGAAAAATGGGAATTATGTAATTAACATATATCTTAAGAGATATAAATTAAGATATAACAAATTTAATTGTTTTCAGCATAGATGAGTGAAAGTAGTGAGTTATGATATTCTTTAGTTTATGTTTCATCAACATATGTTGTAGTATTGTATGTGTTCTTAGGGTTAGATTTTGGAAAGCATTAAAACCGTTTTTGAAAAATTTAAAAATTACCTAAGCGTGTTCATTTCTGTGTATAGTAAGCACTATTGAAGTATAATTTGATTTTATAACGTGGTTAGTTAGTTAATTTAGTCATTTTAGTTTAGAGGTTCATTTTAGGGTCTGGGACGACTTAATATTTAGTCGTCTGTAAACGGACGACTAAATATTAAGTCGTCTGATGTACATTATCCGCCAGACGACTTATTTGTAAGTCGTCTAAACCGGACCAAACCTTAAATTTTATCACTGTACTTTTAAAGCTAACCGGATTATTTACCCAATATATAAGGTGATTTTTTTTTTTGTTAATTTTTCGCAAAATTCAGAAACCCTAACAGTTCTCTCTCAAAGGCGATATCAAAGGCGATATCAAAGGCGATTTCGAATTCCCACTATTTCTGAACAAACCATCGTTCTCAACGTCCGCTATCTATCTCACTTCATTCTCACCGTTCTCACCGCCGCTTCCTCTAAACACTAGCGCCGTCGCTTCTTCTTAAACCCTAGCGCCGCCGCTTCCTCTAAACCCTAGCGCCGCCGCTTCCACTATTTCCGAACAAACCGTCGCCCTCACCACCGTGCTCACCAACGTTCTCACCGCCGCTTCCTCTAAACACTAGCTCCGTTTAACATAAAACGTTGTCTCTATCAATTTACTCATTCTCACCGTTTCACGTTTATTTTTTCAGATCTATAACCGCAATGACGAGTACTCCTTCTGCGACTAATCAGGTCCGCTTTAAATTTTTCTACTGGAAGACTTGTAATTTAAGTCGTTTGGAAAGTCTTCCAACCGGATGACTTAGTAGACGACTTAAATATAAGTCGTCCAGCAGGAAGACTTTCCAGACGACTTAATTATAAGTCGTCTACTAAGTCGTCCAGTTGGAAGACTTTCCAGACGACTTAAGTCGTCTACGAAGTCGTCTTGTTAGATTTAGCTTGTTTAGCTTATCTCTATTGTTGTCTTTGATTATTTTGCAGACAAAAAGATGGATATTCCAGAACTCCCCCGTAGGTTATACACATTAGAGGAAGAGCCAGAAGCCCAAAATAGCATTTCGTATCATACGGATAATAGCAAGTTGCATACTGCTCTTAGGGAAGCTCTTACTGATGACGAATTTGAAGAGCTCAAGGAGTCGAGTTTGGGAGTTTTCATCAAGTTCAAGGAGCAGGGATTTGGTTGGGCTTCAAGGCTGGTTCACTACATGCTCAGTTTCCAGCTGGACATTAAGAAGAAGTATGAGATGTGGTCTCTCGTTGGTCCAGAACCTTTGAGGTTTTCACTGTTAGAGTTTGAAAACCTCACTGGTCTAAACTGCGATTACATCGAGGACCTTGAGAGACCAAAATGTGAAGTTACCAAAGAGATGGTTTCTTTCTGGGGGATGCTGGGAGTTCATCTGGAAGCTGGGCCAACTACTGATCAGATAATAGCAGCACTGAAGAGATGCGAGGATTGGTCCCTGGAAGATCGCAAGCGTCTCGCGTACCTTTCCATCTTCACTGGATTCATTGAAGGGAGAAAGTTTTCAACCGCTACACGATCTAGTCTTGCAAGGCTAGTCATGGATTTAGAACGGTTTGAGAATTATCCATGGGGGAGAGTCGCGTTTAAGGTGCTGATGGACTCTTTGTGGAACAAAGATATTACTGGCTGTTACACCGTGGATGAGTTTATACAAGTTCTTCAGGTCTGGGTGTACACAGCTATGCCGGAATTGGGTGCTAGTATTGGTGTTCCCAGAGAAAACAGTCCGTCTCCACCGATACTAGCTTACGAGGGCAGCAGAGGCCGCAGATCAATGAAAGCTGCTATCTTGAAACAAATATTTACTTCAATCCAAAAGACTGCGCAGACGGCTTATATTACAGTCATCTGGAAAGTCTTCCAGCTGGACGACTTAGTAGACGACTTATTATAAGTCGTCTGGAAGGTCGTCCAGCTGGACGACTTACCGGACAACTTAATTAAGTCGTCTGGAAAGTCTTCCAGCTGGACGACTTAGTAGACGACTTATTATAAGTCGTCTGGAAGGTTGTCCAGCTGGACGACTTACCGGACGACTTAATTAAGTCGTCTGGAAAGTCTTCCAGCTAGACGACTTAGTAGATGACTTATTATAAGTCGTCTATTTAGTCCTTTTTTCAAATATCTAACTCGATTCTTCTATTTACTGCAGACCCGCGTGATCAACTTTGTTGAGAAGGACATTAGTGAAATGTGGCCAAAATGGGACTCTGAGGTTGAGGACCTGCCCGCAGAGAACATCATTAAAGTCATGTATGATCGGAGACCGTGGAAGTGGACCATGGATTGCTGGGAAGTCACTGGTACTAAGGTCTATACAAAACCTAAGGTTGTGACTCCATCGAAGAAAGCCAGAGAGATGGTTGTGGTGGAGGAGGAGGAAGACAATCCAAGACCTCTGAAGAAATCTCGTAAAGGGGCTCCTAAAGAGGCTAGTGAAGAGGCTAGTGGGATGACCAGAGAGGAGATGGCAAATATGTTCAAGGACGTAGTTGAATGCATGAAACATGGGTTTACGAAGTGCCTCAAGGAGATTAGGAAGTTGTCCGATAGGGTGGAAGCTGTGGAGAAGATGGTTGGTGTCACCAAAGCCAAACAGACTACCCCTCAAGCCAAACAATCCGAGGTTAGTAACAAATCCTCTCCCAACAAGAATTAAGTCGTCCAGGGTCAACTAGTCGTCCAGACAACTTATATTTAAGTCGTCCAGGGTTAACTAGTTATCCAGACGAAGAATATGAGGGATAAGATGGCGGTGGATATATTTACGGAGCTTCATGATCAACATTTGAAAGAAAACCAGGATGATGATAAGTTCGTGGGCATGTATGATTAGATTTGTATTTGTTTTGAACTTGTCTTTGTATTTGAACTTGATTTTGTAACGATTTGTATTTATTCTAGGCTCAAAAGAAATACAACAAAAGACAAACAAAAATCACATAAGTTTTAGTACACACCAAAAGCAACATAAGTTTTAGTACTCGTTTTAGTACACACCAAAAGCAACATACGTCTTAGTATACATGAAAAGCAACATAAGTTTTTTAGCTGGACGATTTATAGTTAAGTCGTCTAGAAGGTTTTTCAGCTCGACGACTTACAGTTAAGTCGTCTGGAAGGTTTTCCAGCTGGACGACTTACAGTTAAGTCGTCTGGAAGGTTTTCCAGCTGGACGACTTACAGTTAAGTCGTCTGGAAGGTCTTTTAGATGGACGACTTTTAGTAGAAGGTCGTCTAAATTTTATAAAATACACTGGACGACTTAGTAGAAGGTCGTCTAAAAATAAAATACACTTGAAGGATAGTAGAAGGAAGTCTAAAAATGTCATACACTGGACGACTTAGTAGAAGGTCGTCTAAAAATAAAATACACTGGACGACTTAGTAGAAGGTCGTCTAAAAATAAAATACACTGGACGACTTAGTAGAAGGTCGTCTAAAAATAAAATACGCTGGAAGACTTAGTAGAAGGTCTTCTGGACGACTTACTTGAAGGTTGTCTGGTAGACGAAACATTGGACGACTTATATATAAGTCGTCTGGACGGGTAATCAAGACTGGACGACTTAAATCTAGGTCGTCAGGACGACTAGTCAACTTGTTGTGTACATTTTTGTTTCATATTGCCAGTTTCCTTGGAGTTTGAGCATCTATAAGCCCTGTGTTTCTTCCTGGGTTTGTGTCCTCTCATCCTAGATAGCTCCAACCAAGATTGCCATCTTGATTTCTTCTGTCTCCCCGGACCACGCTTTACGTCTGGAGGAAAGCATTCTCGTTCCTCAATATGTTGTGACACGATAGGATATATATTCTCTGAGTATCCTGCATACAAATAATTCTTTGAGTACACTGGACATACAAGTGTGGAGATATGCAAACCAACATGTGTTCCAGCAGCTATAGCATGAGAGCAAGGTATTTTCTCCACTGCATAGACACCACAATCACACTTTGCATGTTCCAAATCAACCACACAGTCCATTTTGCCACCTTTCACAAAGAATCGCCATCCATCAATTGGTTGGACCGTCATTGTATCCGCTATCTCTGTTCGAACAACAAGCAAGTATTCAACACCCCGGCTATGTTGAGTTGTGAGACTCAAAGCATCTTGTCTCCTTTTCCAATACCATTTTCCTAACTTCTCCCTTATGAACTCCAGCAGGAACGGAATCGGAAATCCTCTTGCTCGCTTCAGTGCGGAATTAATAGATTCAGCGATGTTGCTTGTTTTTATGTTGTACCTGTTCCCCTTACAATAAACCCTTGACCATAGGCTGGCGTCGGCATTCTCCAAATACGTTGCAAGTTCCGGGTTTGCACTCCGTATCTCAGCCATGTACCGGTCAAAATCGTAAACCGTGTGAGCATAAGCAGCCCCTTTCACCAAGTACAAGAGATGTTTCCCTTTAAACTTTTTGACAATGTTATCTTGAAGGTGATAATAACATATTCCTCGGGTTGCCCAAGGAAACACCTTATCACACGCACTTTTAATGGCCGCGTGCCGGTCGGAGACTATCACCAGAGGCTTGTCATGAGATATACAACTAGCCAATTTTGTGAAAAACCATTCCCAAGAAGGATCATCTTCAGCATCCACGATCCCAAAAGCCAATGGGAATATCTGAAAATTCCTATCTTGTGCGGCTGCAACTAACATAACACCTCCATACTTTCCACTTAGGTGAGTTCCATCCACCACAATGACCCTTCTCTGATACTTAAAACCTTTGATAGAAGCTCCAAAAGAGAGAAATAGATACTTAAATCTTTTCATAGAATCAAGTTCTATAGCCGTGATAGAATCAAGATTTGCAATGGAGATTTGCTCGAGATATGATGGCAGACACGAATACCCTTCTTCTGCTGATCCTCTCACCAATGTTTGTGCATATAACAGTGCTCTGTATGAAGTGGTGTAATCAAGCGCCATGCCAAACATGTTCCTCATTGCATCAGTGATATGCTGCGGAGTTATCCCATCAATGATTCCAACACGATCAATGAAAAGACTACCAACATACTTCGGAGTACAGTGTCTCCGCTGAGCGATACGGTCTCCCACTGAGCATAAATGTTTTTCCACATACTTTGTTACCCAAAACGTGTTTGTCCCATGTTTCACACTCGCTCTGATCTTCCATCCACAACCGTTAACCCGACATGTTGCCACAAGGAGAGTTTTCGTTGATTTGTATATTCTGAAAGAAACCTACCCCTCACTGCTGCCAACCGCAGCTCTGAAAGCAGTGCATCCTTGCTAACAAAACTCTGGTTGACATAGATACTGGTACCATCCGATTTTCCTCTTTCAATAGCATTTGTCTTACCATATGTCTTTTCGATTTCTTCAAAACAAATATTATCATCATCTTCCTCGTCCTCATCTTGAACCTTTCCATAAAGACTGTAATCCCCACCATTCTAATCCGTTTCACCAACAATAGAGTTATCAGCATCCTCCTCCCCATTTTCCTCCTCCCCATCTTGATTTTCATCTTCAACAAACTCATTATCACCAACATCTTCAAAACATTCATCAGCTTCACCATTATCACCAACATCTTCTTCCCATTCACCAGCTTCATCATTATCACCAACATCTTCAAACCATTCACCAGCTTCTTCCCTTTTCTCTGATGAAACCGTTTCCACCTTGCTGCGGCTTGATACACAAAGACATACTCTATGCGTTTTGAGTATCTCGAGCAAGTTTCGAACTTGTCTATCACTTGTAACATGAATGGGAGGACTGCCTGGAGCCATCATCATTTCTGCTGGTAATGAGTAGCTAATCTCCACAGTCACTGTTCTCATGTCCAGGTTATAATCTTCTTGAGCCAATTGCAACAAGTTCAGCATGTGTTGAATCTTCATTCAATAAAAACAATCTTGCTCCTTTGAGATCATCAACCACAAAATCCCAACGGCAATCTTTCAACAACCATTCTCCATACACTGCATGTAACTGACGAATCATCTGCAAATATTCAAAATAAAACACATTAGTAAACATAGAGAAAATGAAGAAGTTCACTAAACATTGCCGCAGACGACATAGAAGTAAGTCGTCCAGAAGACTTAAAGGTAAGTCGTCTAAAGAGGTCACTTTTGCAATTGAAAATTAAATGGGACGACTTAATTCTAAGTCGTCCGGCTTTGTTTGTTAAAAAAAAACTCCAGACGACTTATATATAAGTTGTCTACGAAAAACGGGCTAGTTTTGCATTTGACCGAATCGTGTCAGATCTTTGACTATTGCTGGATGACTTATAATTCAGTCGTCTCTGGGAAAGTTAAAATTTCAATATTTTATTCAAACTAGACGACTTAAATGTAAGTCGTCCTAGGTTAGTTTTGTAATTGAAAAATAAAACTTGAAATTTAACTTTCTCCAGACGACTTAATTGAAAGTCGTCCAGCCAGACGACTTAATTTAAGGTCGTCCGGGTTAAGCAAGGTTTGACCAGAAAACTTGGGAAAATTTCTAGGACGACTTTGCTTTCCCGGACGACTTTAAATTAAGTCTTCTGGCTTTACGACTTTCAATTATGTCATCTGGTAAAAGTTAAATTTCAAGTTTTATTTTTCAATTACAAAACTAACCTAAGACGACTTAGACGTAAGTCGTCTAGTTTAATAAAATATTGAAATTTTAACTTTCCCAGAGACGACTGAATTTTAAGTCGTCCAGAAATAGTCAAAGATCTGACACGATTCGGTCAAATGCAAAACTAGCCATTTTTCGTAGACAACTTATATATAAGTCGTCTGGAGTTTTTTTTTAACAAACAAAGCCGGACGACTTAGATTAAGTCTTTCGTTTTGACCAGAAGACTTATCAGTAAGTCTTCTACATATAGATGACTTACGAGTAAGTCTTCTAAGCGAACAGATCTTGAAAAAAATTCAAATTCGTACCTTAAACTAGGTGAGATGACTTCGTTTGCACACATGGTCTTCTCCAACCACCCAGAACCTCAAACGAAAGCAACCGTAAGTCAAAACGAAAGAAATATGGCTCTGTCAACCATAAAATATTTTGAATCAAAAGCTTGAGTTTTTTGGATGAATATGGAGAGAAAGTGAAAGAAATGTTGTTTTTAGTTCATAACAAGTAGTACAAGGTTGTTGAACTATTCATTAAAGGGCATTAAAAGCTCCAAACAGGTAGTACAAGGTTGTTGAACTATTCATGGTAGTGGCAATATTGTAAATACTTGAAGATGATGAGGTTGAGATAGTAAAGAAGCCATTTTCGAAAAACCAAAAAAAAAAAGTTAATGGCATTTTCGTAGATAAAATGCAGGTGTAGGGTGAAAATCTCAAAAAAAAATGAGTCAAAAGAAAATGTTAGTTTTCTGTTTGACTTCAAGTTTTGAGTTACTTTTGCAATCTCCCTAGAATCTAATACTAATTCGGATTTGGTTTTCAACCTCGAGTTTAGTTACAAATATCCAAACCAAAAGTCATGAAATTCCCAATCAAGCTCTTTCACATCCCAATCGAGTGTCCTCAAATTGATTCACAGAATCAACAGGTCCTTGAGCAGCAGTTGGATTTTGGTGCTTCTGAGCAAACATTGAGTTTAGGGGACGGTAGAGAGCACTCTGTGCTACTTGAAAACTGTAACTATGCTCAACTCAAGTGAATCAAAACGAAACCAATTAATAAAAATGTTCATGAAACAAGAATTCATCTTTCGTATAATCTATGATAGAAGTAGATAATAGATTTTTAAACAAAGATAAGCTCAATTCTCAGAAAATAATACAGGGGAGAAGGAAGAATACAAAAGAAGCAAGAGAAACTTTTCCCAATGTTCTGGATGATCTTAAAATATGCGTTACAACTCCTTTTAAACCCATTTCCTGAGTAACAAAGTCCTTTGACGGGACACATCTCATTTCCTTGATGAAATCTTCCATGTTTGTAAGATCTTGTGATCTTGACCTCGAAGTTTTCAGTTAATGAGCACACCTTCAATCCATTAACGAAATAAGCGTGTTCTTGTCCTTGACAATACGAACCATCAGCCGTTAACAAAACAAGCGTGTTCCAATATGAATTATCTATGTCATGAATAATTGGTCCTAGATTCGAACCTCACCAATAAACTATATGTGAGTCGAGGCCTACGGATGATTTCAGGCATGTTGTAACTGGCCCAAGCAAAAGAAGCCATGCTTCCGGCCGTCATATTATTAATTATTTAACCAGTCACAAATTTTTCAAAACTGTTAGTAGTGTAGTGGTTAGTTATGCACTAAAATAATGAGAGGTGAGTCTGGTTCGACTCACGTTAAGTACTAAAATTTTTTTTATCTTTTTCAGCCATTTTTTTGCTATTGGGCTTCTGGCCTTAAAACAATTAGGGCCAGCTCTGATCATAGAGAAAATGTTAGAGTCGATGCGTTGTAACACCAGTTGGGTCGATATACCGTTTTTTACATAATTCCTGCCTTGCATTGCATCAGCCTCTCAACAGTTTATATGAATGTACCCACTTCTCTAAAACTTGTTGTGGTTCTATGGCATTGTCACTTCTTAATCCAATAACTCACTTGATCTCAGCTCTTAGATAGATTCCTAACTTCATCGGTTTCTTATGTCTTTAGTTTTTGTTAAGTTTTTTTTTGGTTTATATATATATTTCGTTTATAGCTTTAATTGTTGTAGTTTGCGTTTTGCGGTTCTATCCACCATAGCTTCATCGAATTTAATAATGAACAAATTTAACAAAAAATAATCAAAGAATAGAAATCTATTTAAGTTATGAAAAATGGTGTTGTACCATTGTAAGAAAAATTCTAAAAATGACCAACAATATTTCTAGAACATAAAATATTAGTATTTGATGATGTAATGATGATTTGATCAGTGTTAAAAAATTATGTTAGTATCTTTTGGCAATTAATTTTTTTTTGTGCACCCTTGTTATTAATGCCAATTAAATAGAAAATTATTGCCAAAACTCAGAAATATTTTATGTGAGAATATATATATATATATATATATATATATATATATATATATATATATTATATATATATATATATATATATATATATATATATATATATATATATATATATATATATATATATATATACAGGAAAAATTCCATAAAAGTATCTTATCTAAATTTCATTAAGCTTTTTAATACCCAAAATTTTCGCTACCTAGTTTTAATATTTCAACTAATTGTTTTTCTCATTTAATATACAAATTTTTAAAATACCCATTTTAATACCTAAAATTTATTTAAGTTTTAAACGAAACTTAAAAAAATTCAAAAAATATAAAAGTAAATATGAAAATTTTCTAATTTTATTTTAATATTTAGGAAATAATTTAAATAAATTAGCCAATTTTTTAACTTTTTCTTGGAATTAATTATGAATGTAAAAATGATTTTTTTTCTTATTTCAAAAAAACAAACTAAATTCAATATTTAAAATTATTTTATTACAAAATTTAAGATTATATAAAATTTAGATACTTATTTTTCAAAGAAACAATAAAATTAGATTTTTGTAAATTTTAGAGATTTTTTTAGATTCATTTGAAATCTATTAGTATTTTAACTAAAATAAATAAATTTTAAATATTAAAATGAATATAGTTTAAAGGTTTGTATATTAAAATGATCAAAAATAATTAGTTGGGATATTAAATTTGGCTGAGAAAAATTAAACATTAGAAAATTTAATGAAATTTAGTTGAAGTATTTTTATGGAATTTTTTCATATATATTACAATTTTCATCTGAAAAGTTTTAAAAACTATTATCACAAGTCCTCAAGCTCCAACGTTAGATTAAGCAATAATATACACACAAAAACCATTGACACAGGTTAGTAAGAACGATTAACAAACGTAATCAACATGTAATCATCCACCCCCCTTTCTTCCGTTAACTAAGCCCTAATCTCCTTCGTTGCCATGTAAATACTCGAGAGAGATCGAAACTTCTTTTCCTTCATCTCCGTCTTTCCTTTTACGCCGTCGTTTCCAATTCTCGAGCTAACATATTCGTGTCTTCTCTTGCCACCTCCTCCACTTTCTCCGACGGTGCTGCTGCTACAGCTCACCGTGTTCTTCCTCGCTCAGCTGCATAAGCTGTTCTGCCGCCGCCATCTCCGTCTCCGAGAAGACCATCCCGGCCGATTCTCCAGAAAATCCAGTCTCCCCCCATTGGATCGCTCATTTTCCGAAATTAATTAACTTGAAACAAAAATAAACAAGAAATAAATAGCGAGTCGATAGATATTTAATTATTTTTTAAAAATATCTTGTCGTTTTTATTCGTTCTGTGAAATGAAAAAGAAATAAAGAGAAGAAACTACAAAGTCGGTTTGGTAAGAAGAGGAACGTGTCTTCTGAAATAATTTAATTTTTTTAGTTTAAGAGTGTGGTGATCTCGTGCAACCGTGTGTATCATATCTGTAAAGAATCTGATCGCCAAGTTTATTCTCCCACAGTCCACACTTAAGTTTTGTCTCGTTGATCCAATGGCTGTGCTAGCTTACTATGTTACTTCTCAATGAGGTTTTACTTTTAGCTTAGAGCAATGGATGCATTTGACTTCTGTTACACGTTTGAGGTGGATTCCACGTAAATTAGGAAGAATATTGTCGTAAGTATTTGAGATGTGATTCATATTCAGTGAATATCTAATTTTTCAATGAGAAAATAGTTTTTATGAGCCAAAAAAACTATGAAGTTATCTCATTAATATAATTATTCTCCTAATTGTCTCATTAGTATAATATTTTTAAAAATCACAATACTAACCTTAGAAAATAGAATTACTTATATATTTAAAAATATTAAAATAATTTAAATATTTAACTAATTAAGAAAATAAAAAATATATTCCCAAATCGATTAACTCTAATTATCTAATTTTTATTTTATTTTTTTGTTCAAAAATCAGATTTAAAGATAAGGAAACATAATATTGGCAAATATTTTCATAATTACTCTTTCCTTGATTTTTGCAACTATTCATACTTATCCGTAGAATCTGAATTCTAATATAGGTAGAAGACAATTACAATGTTTGAAACTAAGTTCTACGACTAAGTAGATTATTGGTAGACTGCAGATTGTTAATTCTGCATACTTTAGAATGGTAGGTAAAACGTAGACTGAGGATTCAAAATTTTTTTGGATTACTTTATTTTAGCAGATTACGTTTTCTAAAACAAATATGACACATACAAAAACAAAGATTTCGAATTCTACTGTGTAGAACACAACATCTGCTATCCGTAGAACGTAAATTTAATTTTTAATTTAACAATTTTTTCAACCCTAAAAAAATACCAATACATTGGTATAAGTATTTTTTCAATATTTTATATTTTTAGTTTTTTTTCTGGTTTGCAAAACAATTTATTTTGATTTATTTCGAAAAATAGAAAGGGTATTAAAGGCAAAAAGAGTACAAAATCGTTTTTATGCTAATGGAACAATCTTATGAATTTTTTTGGCTGAAAAAAACAATTTCCCCTTTTTCAATTAACTTTGTTTTGAAAAAATACAAACATTCGAAAAACTAATATCTGGAAAATTAACAAATATTTACGTATGTTTCTTTTACTTTGTTCAATACAACTATATTTTCAAAATATCTTTTAGATAATATAAAATAAATAAGTAAAGATTGGTGAAATTATATGTTCCATAAATTATTAAAATTAGTTAACTTTTATGAAACATATTTTTTTAAAAAATGTTGTTTTATAAATATTTCTATCATTTCTTAGCTTAATATTTTTTTAAATAAATTTATAAATAAATTATATGTTAAATAATAATTATATAAAATAATACATTTAAAATTTTATATTTAATTAGATATACATCTTTGTATAAAAGACGTATGAGAACAAATATCCAACTTATATTTTTTAGTATTTTTATTTACTTTACTTTTAACCAATATTAGTTTTAATATTTTCTTTACTTGAAAGATTTAATGATATCTGAATTTTTTGAATCAAATTGAAATAAATAACCAATCACATCTAATCTATTAAAACTGAAGTACAAATAGAAAATAACTTTTTCTTTTACCTAATATTTACAAATAATGCCACTAATATTATTCCTGCATCCAAACACTGATTATTATTAAAAAAAATAAATAAATTTGGGCTAAGCCCATTAACAATCTTTGTCACTATAATTGAAAACTTCATTAAAAAGTGAATATGTTTTTCCAAAATTTTATAATAAAAATAAAATTATACATATATGTAGTATTAAATTAGTTTTATTCATATTCATATAGCTACCAACTATATTTGAACTATAAAAATATAATAATGTTAATATTTTTCAATTATAATCTGAATGTATTCATTTACAATAACAAAATCATGTAACTTTCCATAAAAAATTAATGACTAAAATACATACTAATATTTATTATAAATGGTTATATATACAAACAAATACAATATATTATCATTTGTACGATATATATCTAATAAGAATAACTTGTGTAATTTATAAATTAAAAACAATAATCACCATATAATACACATACACAGTTAGGTCTAGGACGAATTGAATATCTGAGGTATTCTAGGATATACGGATTCGGATATGCATTTGTCGGATTCGTTAAATTTTTATCCGGATTCGGATATTTGGGGTTATGATATTCGGACTAAAATCCAAATACACGCAGATATCCGAACCTATTTTTTTTTTTAAAATAAATTAAAAACTAACTATTGACATCTATTTAGTCTATTTAAAATTATTGTTTAAAAAAATTAAAAATCATTAAAATTTAAGTTATTTTATGTAAATATATATATATATAATATACATAGATAACTTTAATTAAATTTTAAATATTTAATATCTGGATCCGGATATCTAGACTTAAAACTTTGCTATCCGAATTTATATTTGGATCAATCGAATCCATAAAACCATTTTCATGATCCCTATTCGTTTTCCAAAGATGATAGGAATTCGAATCGGATAACGGATATTGAATATTATGTTGAAGTCACATACACAATTATATCAAATAAATTGCTTAAAATATTAGATATTTGCAAAAATAACATCTGTGTGGATGCACAGATCAAAATCTAGTTAAAATTAAAAGATAAACTATGCATCCCACGTATGCATTCCGATTCCATATATGGAATGGTCACCTAAGTGGATCCCTATTATTCACATCCACGTGTTGCAATCTCATACATTGAGATTTAATATTTTGGGAAGTAGAGGTCAGCCTGAGGAGTGAGAACGGGTGAGTAAATGACCAAATAATTTAGATACTAATTGGACGGCCGCTTGTACATATTAATATTCACGTGTAATTGGGACCTGCAAACAGTGTAAGAAACCCTCCAAAAATGGTTCTTATTTAGTAATTTTAGGAAACGGTTTTTGCACTGTTCACGGGCTCCACATGTCAGTGGAGCCCGCGAACAGTGCAAGAACCCCCTTAAAAAACCAGGGATAATGATGCTCTTAAACACTACAAAAAAAAAACTATTGATAAAAAACTCCAAATTCGTAATACAAAATTACAATATCTTCATAACTAATAAAAAAAATATCAATTCTTAAATATATAGATCTTTCTGCATTATTTCCTATCATAATCATCCTTCAAATTTTCATAATCAAGGTTTTCGATTTCATTATTCTAAAACTGAAAGACATATAAACACAATTAAACAAAATATAGTGAATCATCATTCATGATGTTGATGACAAGAACAAAGTTAAAACATAAATCAAAATTTGAGACTTTGGTACCTGATATGAAAAGCCAAGCGAATCAAACAAATAAAAAGAACTTGAAACGAAATCCTAAACTCTCTTATTTTGATTTTTCTTTGATATTTTGCTCATGTAACTCGTGGAATGCGTACAAAAAAATAACTAAACCTAGAAGGTAATTTTTATAAATCAGTTATTTTTTTGTTTTAATACATTCATATTAAATAACACAAAAGGATATATAAGGTTTAATTGTCATATATTATAAAGATGTCCCACACTTTCTTAACAATACATTATACACATTGATATATTAACAATTAACAAGTGACAACAATAAAAATGTAGCGAAAAAAGTAATAACAATAGAAAATAGGCCCTAAACGTTTTAGATAAATAATGGGCTTCATACCATTGTTTTCTCGTGTATAGGTTCAAGCTCGACACTTTATACATTACTAATTAATTTGATAATTAGTTTAATAAAAAATACAATATATTTTTAGATATAACAATTTTTTTTATGATTTTGAAAAATCATAGTAAACATGTGACTACTAAAACATATTGTAATGCTTGAGAATTAATACATAACGGATTTTCACTAACTCTAACCCTTCGGCTCCATTTACTAATAGTCACCAAGCCAATGTTACAAACGTATCAGTAACTCTACTTTAAGTAAACTCATAACTAACATCAAGTAAATTATACTACTCCCTTTGTTTCATAAAGATATATGTTTTGGTGTTTTCGCACATATTAAGAAAATATATTAAATCACTATAATAATATATCGATTTCTATAATTTTCAATTTTCAATAATTTTTTATCAATAGTAACTCAATAGAGTCAATTAATTTTCTTGAAGTTGCAATATTTTCATAAAAAACACAAAACATTTATCTTTATGAAACATTTTTTTTCTAAAACATGTATTATAATGAAACGGAGGGAATATAAAGTAAACCCTTTCACATTCCTCATACTAAGCCACCATTTAACTACTCTTAAATCACCACTAACCTTACACTATAAAAATAAAACACAACTCTCATAAGTCATAACCCAATCATCACCACAGACACAAATCCCAAAAGAAGAACAATGGCTTCTAACACATGTTTTCTCCTCTTCGCCACCACAGCTCTCCTCCTCACACTCAACATCTCCGGCAGGACAATCCCGGCGGCGAAGGCAGATCCCACCAACATAGCGGCGAGGCTTAACGGAGGAGGACTAATGGAGTGTTGGGATGCTCTCTACGAGCTCAAATCATGCACCAACGAAATCGTTCTCTTCTTTCTCAACGGGGAGACCAAACTGGGCGCCGGTTGCTGTCACGCCGTTGACGTCATCACCAGAGATTGTTGGCCGTCGATGTTAATATCTCTTGGCTTTACGTCTGAGGAAACCAACGTCCTCCGTGGCTTCTGTGAGTCTCCAAATCCTGGTGGTTCTTCTCCTGCTCCTTCCCCTTTCAAATTTTGATGTATGCAAACATCTAATAATATGGTTATTATTTTTAGTATCATGTAAGGGGACTAATGGAGTCTCCTTAAAATTAATGGACTAATAGAGTCTTCTTTTTGGATATGTGTGTTTCAACTAAAACCATTTATATATACCATATTATTGGAAAACAATTTTCTGAACAACAACAGAGCAGAGTAAGAACATATCAAAATCTCAAGCTGACTTGTAGAACAAGAAACTGATTCATGTTTATGCAGTTCTAAGTAATTTCATAGCTTTGAAACGATTATTAGAAAAAAAAAAACAGGAAGCAGATGATAGAAAGAAAGACAAGTAACTAGTTCAACATCAGACTGGATCCATGCTTAGTCCTCAAGAAAATCTCCGAAGTTTTGCTTTAAGACGATTGTCATTTGTGAGACAAAACCAGGAAACAGTGGCACATTAGGTCAACTTGGGTCAAGTCCTAAGTGGAATGTGAGTTACTACATATGAATTTTTATACTATATGAGATTGAGAGAGACACAGATCCTTATTATTAAAAATGGAACAGTAGCCTAGAAACGAGAGATGTTAGAGAATATTTGCCAAGAACAAAATCTCAAATAGTTTATTGCTTAAACATCAACTTCAAACTCTAAAGAAAATAACAGTTGGTTCAACGGATTAAAAAAGGATTTCAGCTAGTAGCATACTGTATCTGATCCCGTTTGTGTGCATCTGAAACACACAACAGTTAATTAATGTAATTCAATATTATATGAATCTTTTATTTTGAGAGATGAGTACTATATGAATCTTGACAACTGAATACATTATTAGTTTAGAGTAGTTTGAAATCACACTTGTATATAAAAAAATTGCTCTCTTTAGTAAATTTAGAAAATCACTCAAAACTAAACTCTCCCAATTAGAGTGTTATGTTAAACGAACCATGGGAGACAACAACACTACACGCCCTAAGGAATTCACACTACCGTCGATCAAATGTCCCATACTGAAAGCAAACAACTACACAGTATGTGTCATGAGGATAAAAGTCTTACTAAAGATATATAAGGTACCAGATATGATTGAACACAGAACGAAGGAACCAAACAAGAATAGTGTCGCGATTAGACTATTGTTTCAAGCCATCCCGAAGCATATAGAATGCGATCAAAGCACGTTATCTAAGAGCTGATCTTGTCAAGGAGGCTCGTCTACAAACCCTCATGACTGAATTTGATATGATAAAGATGAAGGACTCATATACTATACATAGCTTTGTGGGGGAAAGTTATCAGAGATTGACCTAAATCAGCTTCTCTTGGACAAACGATTGAGAAAACAAACTCGTAAAGAGAATCCTCAATAATCTACCGATAAGAGATTATACATACTCAAATCATAGCTTCTCTCGAACAAGTTTTAGATTTAAATACATGTTTTGATGACATTATTGAAAGATTAAAAGCATAGAAAAAAAGAATTCATAATAACAGAGATATAAAAGGCAAACTTTTATACTCCAATATGTATCAACAAAACTTTGCAATATTTTGAGGGAAAGATCATGGTAGAGGAGACCGAGGACATAGAGGGTGTGGAAAGGGTAGATTCAACTCACAAGATAGAACAAACCAAACCGATCATAGTCAAGAAAAGAAGAAGAATGACATATCGAAAATAGTTTGTTTTCGATGTAATAAGACTGGCCACTTCGCATCCGTATGTCCTCAAAGAATACAAAAGATACGAGAAGCAAATAAAGTGGAGACGTAAGAAGCTGATAGCACGAGCTTGTAATCATATGACAGGAAAATAAATTATGAAACTGTTCTTATTTTAATATAGTTAAATCAAAAGTTTCCATGAAAAGAACAACAAATACACTGTGATTTATTTATTATAAACTTTATAATAGTTATGGTGATCATATAGTTGTAAATATGTTACAAAACATAACTTCGTTCTAGACATTATTTCTCTATTTAGTTTACCATAGAAAAGAACGAAAAACACTCGTCTTAGTAATCTCACATTATGTGAATTACTTGGAAGAAGAGTCCAGTACGCGAACGGGAACAATGGGTATGGAATCCCACCACTCTTTCATTCTCCGGTTACTCTGATCGTTGCTCGTGCGTTTCCCAATACTTGATGTCATTACAAAGCAGTATATTGTACCAAATATGATGACCAGCTTGAACGGCACCACCGCAAAGAAGCTTGCCAAAGCTAACATCGACGCCATCACCATGTTTGCATGCTACGATCCAAGAAGAGTAAGAGAGAATAACACGTAACCAAAACAATATCGAATTACATATATTTTATATGGTAGATACCTTGGTAGCCTTGGATGTATATATGGATCGCAACTTCATGATTGTGATGTTGACATGCTGCATCAACTGGTGAAGTCTTATCAAGCCATATTGAGCCGAGACAATGCTTTCGGTCACTGTTTGGTCAGATTCGGTGCTCACTGTTACAGGATCCTCCTTTTTTGTATGTACCATCTTTTGTCTATTCTGAGCCATTTTAACCACCAACCATATCAAGCAAGCAGCTATACCCTTGCTAACCCACTCCCTATAACATCAATTTGTTTTCATTGTTAATACCAATATACCGTAAACTACAAACACACTCTTCTAGATTAGAAGTTACTTTTAACTCACTTGTAGACAATTAAAATAGTTATGGCTAGAACACAAAGCGTACGAGAAGGCCTTTCCCAATAAAGCACTTCCTGGAACCATGGCAATGCGTCTTGCAATGGTCTCATCAACTCCTGCAAGATACCTCATTATTGCTAGTTCAGTACACCATATAAACAACTAATCATATTTTTTTTTCGCCACCAATTATATGATTTGTCAAATCATTTTTAATTGCTTTTGTTAACTATACTAGCTTATGAAAAAAATGCTTCTTACCATAAGAACTGCCACACTTTCAGTAATCCCTTCTTCCTCGAGTTCCGTTGTGGTAGCTTTAGCCTTCTCAATCTCCCTTCCCTCTTCTCTCGTTTGGTTTACTGCACTTTCAAGAGAAGCAAGCATTTCTTCTTTATGACCAGTCTCTTTAACTATCTCCTTGCACTTAGCTTCTCCCTCTTCTTTTACTATGTTACCAAGCTGATCCATGTTCATATTCCTCAATATGGAGCTAGCACTACATTGGTTTTTGGTAGCACCCACCTTAAGACTAATCTCTGCGAGCTCTTCTAGTACAAAGTCTCCCTTGGGAACTTCCTCAAATAAACTGAATATTAAAAACTTTTTGGGATCCGGAGGAGAGATTCTCAGCATTTCACGAGCTGCATGCAACCGTATGATTCCCAAGATTGTTCTGGAATGGACTTCCCATGCTTGTGAGGGAGCTTGAACATTGTTTTTCTTCAAGAACTGGTGCATTAATGTTATCTCCTTTACAAGCATTAGCCAATGATCTCTTCTTGTTGAGCTTGTCATCTCCGGAAACTCTAAGACAATTCCATCCTCACTAAAATCCATCACATTAGAAGTGTATCAATACATATATATGTAGCTTAACACTATTTTAAACCATACTTATGCAGAAATACTTACAAGTCCGGAGACTCGTAGACAATGGCCTTGTCAAAAAGAGGGGCACCCCATGGACCAGTGGAAATAGGCTTTGCAGAACTGGCACCGTCTTTGGTAAGATCTATCTTAAGAGCATCTTCATAGTTTATAATTCCTGCGGCTTCGAAGTATAGCCCATAGTTTGTCAAAGTAAGCCTACCTAAAAAGTCAAGACATTTTCATAAGAAACTTAATTAGCAGCCATGACTCCGAATTAAAGTTGACACAGGAAATAACAGTGAAACCAAACCAGGCCAGCTTGTTTCTTTAATGTGGCGAACCACTCTCTGTGAAGCCATTGTTCCTTCAACATGCAATATAATTTCATCATCCGCCAATTCGACTCCTTTAGGCGTTGCTTGCTTTTGCAAATGCTTCATACACCTTGATATATATAAAATTATATAAAAAACAAATCAATTTCAAAGCAATTAGAAAGAAAAGAAGACATGGTTTATATTGAGCCTAGAATGCTCTATATATAAGAATAGTTACTTGAGTATTTCTTTGACAAACATATCGTAAGCTGGGAAGTGAAGTTGGTGGCCGGTAGGAGCGGTCAGAGTCTCAAACGTGTATCTTCCGTTGATGACATCCACATGGAGAGGAATGATTGAGGCCAAATAAACAAATGCATCTTCACCCACACTTGGTTCATGATCAGCCTAATCAATGCACATGAAATAAAGTTAACGTACTTACACTTACTATTCATACAAAAGTTGATCACTGTCACAGTTTTAACAAACAAGAATTTGCTTACGAGAAGCGGCATGATGTCTGAATAAAAAAGAGAGATGTCGTCTTGCTCCGGTGATAAGGTTGCTTGAATCCTCTTGTCTTCACTCTCCTTACTTACAGCTTCCTTTGAACACAAGTAATAAAGTAAACATGCATTAACAAACTCCAAATCCAAGTGATTCAGAGTCTCAAATGTTTGAAGGATTAGGTACCGAATGAGACTCATTGTCATCAGCATCAGGTTGTTGCCAGGCCAGCATCATATCGAAGGTGAGACGTGTAAAAGAACCATCTTTGATTCTCTCAGGTATGTTTTGATCACAAACCCGAGTAACCACCTTTGAGTTGCAAAATTCTACAAACTTCTTGGAGTATGTACCTTCGGTTCCAGGCTTCCATTGATGCTCAAACTCCTCCACCATTTCATCAATGGTTAACCCTAGTTCCCTGCAACATCAATCATCACAAAACCAAAATCATATTCCACATTAAACCGATCCTAAACCGTTGGCTTAACCAACAAGGAAACGAAAATCACATAAAAGAAACTCAGATCTGTATATAAATTAGGCAGGGAGAGAAGAAGTATATATATACTGTGAGCATTTGAGAACGACGTCATTAGCAATGGAGGACAAGTGCTTCATCTTTCTCATCGTCTTCTTCCTCTACAAAGTGATCTGCTTTTCTTTTCTCATTCGGTTATGGTAACACTGATGATGAGGTAGAGAGAAAAAAAACTCGTTCACTGGCAACGTCTGCATGTGCCACGTGGCATTCCCATGCAAATAGGCGTAAAATAAGAATCATAGACGAACCGGCGTCGTTTCGAGTGAAGGTGCAGAAAAATAGTTTTTTTTTCATATCTCGAAGATGGGCCTCCAAATATTATAATGGGCGGATAATGACCCGATGGCCCATTTAAACGAGAATAAATAGTTTCTTTCTGAAACTCAAAGAGAGTTCTTTTGAGTGCGCGAGAAGAATATGGCGGAGGAGGCGATTCTAGGGTTCCTGAAGAACAACGATGAAATCCCACATTCAGGTCAATTCGCCGTCGAACACAACCTTGATCACGAACAACTCAAAAACATCATCAAGAGTTTACAGGCTTTTCGCTACATCGAAGCTAAGGTACCACCAGTTAGGGCAACATGATTTAGATTTAGTGAGGATCTAGTGATTAAATTAAATCATTGTTGCAACGGTGACGTGTTGCAGGTGCTTAAAGTGGAGTTTTTCGATTTGACTGATGAAGGGAACAAATATGCGGCGGAAGGGTCGCCGGAGTTTCACTTTTTCTCGGCGGTTCCTGAGGAAGGCACCATATCCATAGATGATCTAAAGGTGATTGATTGAGATTCATGCTTCTTTTGTGGTGGTCATGTGTAAACTTGTTGTCTTTTGTTTCAGAGAAACCTTGATCCTTGTGTTTTCCACATTGGAAGTAAACAAGCTGCTAAGAAAAAGTGGGTTGCAATGGGACAGCAAGTGTCTAGAAAGGTATTTGCATTCTTTATAGTATTGAATTGTTTTAGGCAGTGATTATGTTTGACTCATCCAAGGGAGTGTTCATCTTTATGTAGGTTCAACATGTTGAAGATAAAGTGAAGGAGATGCTTTTACAAGTACAGCAAGGACTGGTTTGTTTCAGAACTATTTATTGAGAATTCTAAACCAGATTTTATAGAGACTAAGTTTGGTATTTATCACCTTCAGTTAATTGACGAAGAAAGTCTCAAAGCTCTCAAATCCAGGAAACTCATCATAGTTACAGAGTAACTAACAACAACAACGCTTTTCATTTTTTAATTGTTCTCTTTAGGGAGACATTATTTAATGTTTTCTTCTTAGGACTTGGACGGGCTACTCTGAAGTAAAAAAAGGTCCCAATTACTCTCCCAAAAGGAAGAGTTTCACCACTGATTTGACTCGCGAAAATCTAGAAAAGTAAGTAGTACCACTTCTTGTGTTCTCTACTTGTTAATGATATTTTTGTCATGGTGCAAATAAGAAAAGACATGGGTACTCACAATGCAGGTGGGAAGAGTTAGAGTTCAAGGAGTATAACTTAAGTACTAAGGGACAGCCTCTTGATGCTGGGCATCTCCATCCCCTTCTAAAGGTACTCAAATATAAAAACCAGCTGTTGGATTTCTTTACTTAAACCTCGGTGTCTATTTTATATAACTCAAAAAGAAATAAATTTTACTTGATGGTTACCTTTTTCTCTTGCAGAAAGTTTGGAGTAACCATTGTTTGCCTATTAATTTTCTTATTCTTGTTGGTTTCAGGTGCGGAAGCAGTTCAAAGACATATTTTGTCAGATGGGGTGAGACTTTTACAACGTTACTAGTATTTCTCCAATTTTTCTTCTACCGCGGAATAATGATCTTCAGCATTATGTGGCCACAGGTTTGAAGAGATGCCAACAAATAACTTTGTTGAGAGCAGGTATCTAAATCTCTCTCTTTTATTCCATCTCTATCAAAGCACCTCTTGCAACTATCAGCCTTTTTTTTACAGTCGCTCTAGTTATTCAGAAATGATTTTGGATATCTTAAGTTTTTTGTGAGACAGAGTTTTCTCTATTTCTGTTCAACCTTTTTTTCCTCTGCCCTGTAGCTTCTGGAATTTCGATGCACTGTTCCAGCCGCAGCAGCACCCTGCTCGTGACTCTCATGACACCTTCTTTCTCAAAGGTTCAAATGCTTGAATCCTCACTCACTTAGTTTGTCTCTGGACTATTTCTCTCTCGGCGCATTCTAACTCTTAATGGTAATATGTGAATATTTGATTGTAGCTCCTTCGACGACGAGGGAGTTACCTGAAGATTATGTTGCAAGGGTGAAGCAAGTACATGAGTCTGGTGGATATGGATCACGAGGGTAACAACAACTTGTTTTTGATGCTTACTACCTCTGAGAGTTGTCAACTAAAGTTTAAATCTCCCATTTCCAGGTATAATTATGAGTGGAAAAGAGAGGAAGCAAACAAAAATCTTCTCCGTACCCACACAACAGCGGTGTCGTCTAGGATGCTTTATGCACTCGCAAAGGTCTGTCTAGATTTTTTACTTCATTTCAAATTTTTCAATAAACGTGAAGCATATATGCATTTTTTACAAACTATTGTACTCATTTGATCACTTTTTGTAGGGGCCTTTCACTCCGAAGAAGTACTTCTCTATAGACCGTGTCTTCAGAAACGAGGCTGTTGACAAAACCCATCTGGCAGAGTTCCATCAGATTGAAGGTAAATGCATTAGCTAATCTGGAGAATTTCGCAGTCAGAATCATTAAAAGTTTGGTCTCTTTTGCTCAGGTTTGATCTGTGATCGTGGTCTTACATTGGGTGATCTCATTGGTGTATTACAAGAATTTTTTTCTCGATTAGGTGAGTTTTTTTTTAGTTACTTACTGCCACTTGCTCCCTATTTTGATATACTTGATAGTCACTTCCGAGTTTGTGCTTTTACAGGGATGTCCGAGCTGCGTTTCAAGCCTGCATACAACCCATACACTGAACCAAGCATGGAGATTTTCAGGTACGTACATTCGAACAAACAAACCATCATCTCTAAAAAGGCAAGACATTAATGTGTCTGCTGCTTTTTATCAGCTACCATAAAGGACTAAAGAAATGGATAGAGATTGGAAACTCAGGCATGTTCAGACCCGAAATGCTACAACCAATGGGTCTCCCAGAGGATGTTCGAGTCATTGCATGGGGTCTTTCTCTTGAAAGGTACAAAAGAAGATGAATAATAATAGACTTTGGAGGTACATGTTTTTTTGATCACATAAAAATTGCTCTGATTCTTTCTGCTTCGTAAACAGACCAACAATGATCTTATACAAAGTTGAGAACATCCGCGAACTGTTTGGACACAAGGTAACAAGATCTTACTTGTTGTCGATACTACAACAAGTTCTCATTGGATTTACTGTTTACTGGTATACACAGGTGGAACTTCGTCGCATTAAGCAATATCCCATCTGTCGCATTGGAATCGAGTCAGCTTGATTTGCCAACAGTTTTGCTGCGGGGATCAAAATTTTTCTGCCAGACATGCAAAAGTGCTCTACTCGAAATCTATGTTCCTGCAATTTAATTCTTTAGACTCGTATATCAACTTTTTTTTTCTATAAGACTGTAAAGAATTGAAGATTTTCATTTTAATTAAAGACTAATTGACTGACATTCGTTGGGTTATAACATATTGTGAAAGCAGTTGTTTGAGTATACCCTGAAGTTCAATTTTCGAGATGCTCAATTCTTAAAAAAAAAATGGGCACGAACTGGAGTCATTTATAACAGTCCTAAGTCCTGACGCTAAGAACATCTCCAAAAAATGAACTCTATTTTGAAGTTTTTCAAATTCTATATTTGAAGTTTTAAAGTGTTCTTCTCCAAAAGCAAAATTTCAAAACTAACTTCAAAATTATTTGTATTTTGCACTATGGTCCTTATATTTATTTTAGCTAATGAAAATTCATAAAATTTTTATAAATAACTAACACATATAAAAAATTACAACAATATTAATTAATAAAACTTTAAATTAAAATATAAAACTAGAAATAGAAATACATAATTAAATATTAAACTACAAATAAAATACCACATTATTCCATAAGAATATTGCTAAAAACTTGGTTTCTATCAGTGATATTAATACTCGTGAGTACATTCGTTTTGAACAAGAAAAAATCATAAGAAAAAGACGTCAAGAACAACAAGAACAACCATCTTCGGTTACAAAAAACTTGTTTGGACAGTATTTCGAAGATTTGGGAGCTTCCGGGGCAAATTTACCAGATTATTAGTATTGTTGTAATATCTAAATTTCTATAATAACTATGTTTTTATGTACCTTTTTAAAAAAAAAATTTAATTCAGTATGTTTTATAATATTCTTGTTGTCTAATTCTACTTTTAAAATAATATAAAACTTATTTTAATTTTTAAAAAATTTTATGGGTAAAGTTTAATTTATAGATTTGAATTTGAATATTTGTGAGATAAATTTTTTAAAGATTAAAATGATAAATAAGAAAATACGTAAGAATAATAAATAAGATATGTAAATGTAAGGACCAAATTGCAAATAAAAAAATGAAATTTGAAGTTTTGAAGTTTCTTTTTGGAGAGCCAAAAACTCTATATTTGAAGTTATAGAGTGTCATGCTCTAATGTGGAACCTCGTCTATGAAAATTCATTGGATTCGTTAAGATTTTTTTTATTCTGCTTCAGGTTTCGATTACGGCAGATAAGACGGATAATGATCTACCTCTGCATCTTGAGGTATTTAGAAGACAATAGATATACAAGGAGAAGATACAATCATCTGTACACCAAATGGTTCCATGGTCTAGCGGTTAGGACACTAGACTCTGAATCTAGTAACCCGAGTTCAATTCTCGGTGGAACCTGTTGCCTGCAAATCTACGGATACAAATAATTTTTGAATGTCTAATATACCATAATATTTGTTATGTGTTTTGAAATGTTATAATATAAATTTATTTGTAAAACTAAATGTGAATTTTGATTAATTTATGTCCTTTTTTATTTATAATATATGTAAATTCATGTTCTTTGTTTATTTTGATTAATATATAACCTCTTAAAATATAAAATATAGCTTTGTAGTATTTTATTAGATTTTTTTCAACAACTATAGTAGAGATAGTTATTGTATACTCCAAATATCATTTACGAACAAGTACTATATGTAATTTTGATTACTAAATTTCATTCAGTTAATATTTCTTTATGTTATACATATAATAATACTTTCTAAAAATAGTATTTACATGAGAACACAAATAATATTTATTAATGATGGTGCATGCTAATATTTCCTCAAAATCACACAATAATTTCATTGATTATTATGGTTTAGAGTAATTCACCATGTGAATTATTTCATGCCAAATTTACAATATTTTGAAATAAATAACCAAACAATTCCGGCTATTAGAATTTCAGATACATTATAAACAATTGTTAATTAAATAATTAGGATAAATTATTTTAAACTCATCTAAATAATTTATAAACACATGTATGATGCACTAATAGTTGTTACAATGTCGTATATATGTATTTTATGATTTAAATAGGAAAATAAAGCTAATATATTTGATTTATCAATTAATTTAATAAAAATATACTTTATATAGTTTATAAATAAAATTATAAATGAATAAAAATAAATGATCAAATATTACATATCATTTCTATAACTGCTTCTATCTATATTATTATTTGGGAAGCGAATTTGTTTATATGTCATGTTTTCTATAGTTTAAGTTATTTTGTTGATGTGTCATGTTTTAAGTAACTATTAACTGATTATTTAATATATTAATTTCAATACTATATTATTAATTCAAACTTTATAATTAGATATGTAACTTTTTGCTTAACTTTGTAACTTTGACGAGTAGAACATAATTCTAATCAAATCATGTATGTGATATTTATCGTCATTTAGGCTATCTTATATTTGAAAAAATATTTTGTTTATGTGTCATGTTTTCCATAATTTTAAGTAATTTCGTTTATATCTCATGTTCTAATTAATTTTTAGCTGATTCATTAATTTCTTGATTTTGATATTATCATTAATCCAAACTTTGTAATTATATACATAACCATCTTCTCCTAATTTTAGGTTATTTTGCTTATGTGTCATGTTTGAGTAATTATTAGTTGATTGATTAATTTATTAATTTCAACATTATTATTAATTAAAACTTTTTAATTATATATATAATCATATTTTCCATAATTTAGGTTATTTTGTTTATGTGTCATGTTTGAAGTATTTTTTAGTTGATTCTTTATATATTAATTTCAATACTATATTATTAATTCAAACTTTGTAATTAGATATATAACTTTTTGCTTAACTTGGTAAATTTGATGAATAGAACACAATTCTAATCAAAATCATGTATGTGATATTTATCGTAATCTAAGTTATATTATATTTGAAAAAAATATTTTGCTTATGTATCATGCTCTCCATAATTTTTAGGTTATTTTGTTTATGTCTCATGTTTTAATTGTTAGCTGATTCATTAATTTATTAATTTTAATATTATCATTAATTCAAACTTTGTAATTATATGTATAATTATGTTCTTCATAATTTTAAGTTATTTTGCTTCTGTGATATGTTTTAAGTAATTATTAGTTGATTCATTAATTTATTAATTTTAGTTGATTCATTAATTTATTAATTTTTTGTCAACAATTTATTTTATTCAAATAACTTAAAACATAAAGTTTTCAACATTTAAACATTCAAGGCTAACATATACCAAAAAATAGGCTGAACATTTTCAATACAAGGAATGAAATTAAAAAATAGAAGATTGAAGAGTGTAGCAAGGCTTCTAACGTTATGGAGACCACCTGCGATCTCGTTCAAAACACTAAGCATAGGGAAGATATGAAAACTTGAAAGTATGAGAATATATGAAAACTGAGGAGGTTTGAGAGTGAAAATTTCAAATGCTGCCAGAAACAGCTTCAAACGCGGTGGATCCAGAGGAGGCCGGCACCGCGACGAAGGAGGACTCTTCATCCAAACCAGGTACGAGGAAACGAGCTGCGCCACGAGCTGATGTGGAAGAGATCCATCAACGGAGACGCCTAGGGAGGGGGGCCTGAGAGCTTTTTCAAATTTCAAAAACACACACTTCCTATTTATAAACTTTTTTTTCTTAACATCCATTTTATTCATAGACTTGACAACCAAACAGAATTACAGAGACATTAATATCTGTTTTTAATTATTTATTCCGTAACCAAACACCATTACGGAAGCAGAAGAATCAAGTCAAAAGCATTATAAACACAGTAAAACTAGGCCGATGCTTGGAATAATGTAAACCAAGTTGTGAGATCTCACACAATAGAGGAAATGTTACAAGTGATCCTTGTAAAGCAAACTGAGGCAAACCGAGGCAAACCGAGGGCACATCGAAGAGTTTTATGTATATCCAAATTATCACTGAAACAAAAGTTGATCTATGCAAAAAAAAAAAAAAAAAGTGACGTCATAAAGAAGAGTCAAGGGCAGAAAAGTGACGTCATAAAGAAGAGTCAAGGGCAAAAAAAAGTGACGTCATAAAAAAGTGACGTCATAAAAAAGTGACGTCATAAAAAAGTTGATTTATGGCTGTTGAGATCAGATCGAAACTCTCATTCTTCGTGGATCCAAATTGAAAGGTTTTTGATTCGATCTCTTGTTCTTGTGTCTGTGTGTGTAGATAGGTATGGATTGGCAAGGGCAGAAAGTGATGGAGCAGGTGATCCAGATCTTTCTAGTGATCTCCGGCGTGGTGGTGGTCGTCGTTGGCTACGTGACGGGGTCGTTCAGGACGATGATGATGATTTACCCCCGTGGCGTTGTTCTCGCGACTTTGGTGACTACCTAATTGGCCTTTCTACAATCATCATCCTCTCAAATGGGTTAGATCCGAGCGAAGCCGATAAGCATCCGAAACCACAAGTCGTTTCGAAGAAGAAATCTTGTAAGAAATAAATCCGATGAATCTCTCTCCGTTGTTCTGTCCGGTTAAGGGAACTAGCAAGGGAAAAAATGACTAGAATAGAGGTATAAATATACATTTATAATTTACATATGTAAATATACATTTATATTTCTTGAACTAATTAATCTACAGATGTAAATATACATTTATATCTCTTAAACTAATTAATTTACACTTAAAATTTAGAGTTATGAAGTTGAGTTTTGAAATTGAAGTTTAAAATTGTTAAAATTATAAAAAAATTAAAATTTTCAAAATTAAATTTTTTTATAAATTTTAATATATATATATACGCTTCCAACAGTCCCCACTTCTTAATTTTTAAAAATCTCGCTTCTACGTCTCCACACGGTTCTATTTCCGCGTGTTTCCGCATACCCGTTTCCGTTTCCATTTCCATGTAACATTGGTGTTCCCATAAAAATTATTTTCATATTTTTTTTTGTAGTTTCTTAAATGTTTTCGGCTGTCATTTAACTACTTATTAGATTTGTTATTGAACTATGAACATGTTTTAGTTTAATATTCGGCACATTGAACAAATTTAACTACTCGTAGCATTACATTTGCATTATTAGAAACTGCGTTAGTATTACCTTTTTTCTTAGAATCTTGAGATGCCAAAGTATTAACATGAGAAAAATTGTGAACTTTTTAATAATTTGAATATTGGTTGATTTGAGGCATGAACGTGATCATTGTTTCTCTGTAACTTTAACAATATACATTAGAAAATCGACATGACGACTGCCTGTAGATACTCTCTGTTTCTACATGCAAAGGCTTTTCATGACTCTCGGACAGAAAGATATTTAGTTTGTGGACAAAGTGAAGCTCTTCAACTCCCTGAGACAGAAACTGATTAGTATGTCTCATAAATTGATACTATGTTGCTTGCTGATGATGTTTTGCTAAGTTAGGCTGCTCTTTTGCGTTTATGAATGAAAAGTCAGCAGAATTCTGCTCTTCAGCCAGATCAATTTTAAGCCATCAGATCAGAGTATCAGAAATTCTTACCCCAATTGCATATCCAAAACTAGGGCTGGGACTTTTAACCGGAACCGAACGGGCAAAATGACAAGGGTTTTACCACTGGGACTACTTCAACATCTTTACATTTTACTATACATTATTAATATATATACGATTTCGATTATTTTTCTTTAAAAGATAAAGAACTACAAAAAATTATATGTAAATTAATATATTTTGTAAATATATATTTGACTCACATAATAAACGGGTACCCGGAACCGATCCGAAACCGGTGGTACCCGATCCGAAACCCGATCCGAAACCCGAACCAAAATCTATTAAGTACCTATTGGGTATAGATTTCATTTATCCGAAAGACCCGGACCCGATCGGATCTTACCCAAACCCGCCCCGAATATCCGAAGTCCCAGCCCTATCCAAAACATCCATTACAAATACAATTTTTCTTTTGTTCAAGACAAACACAACTTTTAAATTTATACATACATAAGAAACAGAAGATCAGTTACTAACCTTTTATGCAACGAACACCATGTCAACCCCAATTAGCTTTCCTCATTTCTTAACATTCTAGATCCCGAAAACCAAAGCAGACGTCTGACCAGAACCTACTTATTGCGCCATGGCTTCAATTTGGAGAGATGGATTTGTGAATTCGCAATGACCGAACGGTTCTGTTTCGAAAAAGGTTAACGCAAAGGAGATGAAACCATTGTGAGTTTCCACTTTGTCATCAAAACCTTATATGCAGAGATCCTCCACGTTAAAGAGTAGATCGTGGAACTCAATTGAAGTGAACTTAGTTGCACTCACTGATTATCTGCCTTTGTTGACCTCTCCTATGCTTCCCTTGAACCGAAGCTTAGCTGAGACGACAACGGCTGATAATCAGCCTTGTTTTTTTTAACATCACTTAGGTTTAGCTACTGGGTCTCTAGACAATCATGTTATTGAGCTAAGACTGCGGCTGAGTTGACGGACACAGCCCCAGCTGTGATGTTTGCCTCTGTTCTGATGCGTTTCCCAACGGTTATAGCGTGTGCTTAAACAACCCCCTATGTTCCTCCCAAAGTCATTCACTCCTTGACCAACTTTCACGACTTTTTTTTCACATGTGCAATGATCTGACCCCCTCCAAAGAAAAAAGAGTCAAGACCATATGAAACTTCGAATTTCGCTTAATATAAGCTTCCAATGACCAATTGACAGTGATTGAATTGGCACTAAGTGTTTATAAAAGATAATGAAAAAGAGATACCTTTGACATCTACTTGAACATCTTTCTTTTGAAAGTTTGCAATTTGGACCTGCAAGGATAGATAAACTCCAACAATTTCATTTATAATTGTAAATTGTCTTCAACATGAGGTTTTAGTTTTAACTTATATGATGATATAATTAGAAGAAAAATCAGTTGTCTTGCCATTGGTATTGACCCTTACAGAAAAATCTCATGGGATTAGCTTGGCTTCTGATTTGATCACGTTCTGTTCATAATCCTATGAATTGTTGACGGTTTGCAATCCGAGCCTGCAAGAAAGCCAGACCAAATGACACGAACAGTAGCTCGCTCCAGAGATTCACTGTAAATAATCGTCTCCCATCACCCTCCTAAAATTCCATGGTCGATTTTGAAAGCATAAGCTGAAAAAACACTATGAACCCTAGAATGATTAATCCTACGTTACCTATAAATCAGGAAAAGGGCAGCGCTTGGTTTTCAAAATCGCCAGAGGTACCTTAGCTTCAAGAAGAATTAAATCAACCCTCATAAGCTTGCTGTCTCTTTTCACATTCCTGGCCTTGGAAAATCTAAGAAGACAGAGTTCGACGGTAGTGCTACAACGACCGGTTTTGAAGCCAGCACAGAGGAGAGATTTAGCTATTCTGCTCAAAGTTTTTGGTGTTGTGAGGAACAAAAGGATGATGTTTACCTTTTTATACATGGAGATTCAATGTCTGGAAGATATAGCAGATGCAGTGAATCAGGAAATCGTAGTAGGAGTGGGAGTTCAAATGGCGTTAATGACAACTATTGATTTTATCTCGTAACGGTTCAAATTCCTTTAACCGACGCAAAGAAATCCATTCCAAAGAATACGAACAGCTTATAGCCCCAGAGATCAGCGTAAAAAGTCGTCTCCCATCACCTTCAACAAAATCCATGGTCGGTAAAGTGGTGAAGAACACATAGAACCCTAGAAAGCCACGATAGAAATAGTTGTGACGAAGAGAATATGTTGTTATGGGCTTGATTCGTGAAACCCACAAATAAAACCCAAACATAAAGAATTTTATTTTAAAAAGGGACATATGGCACAACTACATCAACCTATTATATGAGGTGTTTTATGGAGAAGAGAGAGAATCTCTTCTTTGTATTTAAAGATAAAGATACCTATATGAGATCCTACATCAGGACTATAATGACATCTCGTAAATATTTTCATAAATCATAACCATGGCCTTAATGGTTAACTGTAATTTAAAACGTTATTTTATTAAATGGTAACTCAATTGTGCATAACCATGGCTTTAATGGTCAACTAATCCTTTTATTTTGTCAGCCAGATTAACCCGTTTGCTCTGCTTTTTCTTTCTCTGACCAAGGTCTTCATTAGTAGAAGCCCTTTGGATGTTTTTTGTATGTATGATTGTGATTACTCGCAGATGACATATATAGGTGTAAAAGCAAACAGAAATAACTTCAAACATACCAAACCGAATTAAGATGCATTTCAACAAGTTTCGGAAGTATACATGTATCAAAAGGCAGCTAAAACAATGGTACTAAAGGCTAAATCTGTAAAGAGTTTCAACACTATGCACAGAGTTTTAAGAAGGAAGAGTACTTCTTGAGGTGTCAGATAACAGCTGCTGTGAGCCACTTTTGCTTCATATATGCTCAGTAGATGCAATAAAAGAAGACCATTCACCTGCACGTTAATCCAAACAAAACTAAGCCTTGGGACTTAAACTACTACTGTAATAATAATTCTTCACCTGAAAGCTCAGAATTTACCATAGCTACGTACCTGCAATTAAGAACCCATCTAAAGTACCATCAGAGAGTAATAGTTCGAGAAAGCTCAATGGAAGGCCACTTCTCGGAAGCAAGCACCAGGTTAGTTGATTCAACATGCCCAAAAGTTTCATCTCCGTGTCTTGCCAAAGCGATCACTACGCACCAAACCTGTTCATTCCCGCAATGAAAAGCAGGCCAGGGGAAACTACCGACCAGAATCAACAACTTGCCACCAAAATTCGCCATTTTAGATTCATAATAAGAGCTAAAAGGAAGCAAATCTCTCCTCAAATCTACACCATACACTGGTCTCCACCTCTTCTCCTTTGCCTTTGAATCATACACAACTATCGGATACTTAAGAGAACGCCCAAGATCAATTGTATACAACTTATCATCCACCACACACGACGACGCATGCCACAGTTTCACAAGCTCACCTCCATCGTCCCATTGAACCAAAGCACCTACTTTGGGATCGAAAACCAAACAAGTTCTACCCGGGTCCAAAACAAAGATCTTGTCGTCCATCACAGCACTTGTCACGAACTGTCCTTCCCAATGAGCATGAGGCAAGACAGCAGGCATGTCACGCCAAGTCTGAGTCTTTACATCAAAGGCTTCGACCCAATCATAAGACTTCTTCCTGCAACCTCCGATGACGTACACCTTCCCGTCGATGGCTCCGGCGACGGCGCGGCTGCGAGTTCTTCTCATGCGCGGGAGAGACCGGCTCGTGTGGAACCTGCAGTCGATGAGATTCACGTCCGACGTGGGGTACCCGGCGACGCTTCCGCCGAGTACGTACATCTCTGTTCCGGCTGTGGCGACGGCGCTCAGAAGCCTGCAAGGGAGGGATGGGATCTTGCGGAGGCGTAAAGAAACGTGGTCTTGGTGGAGAGTGTACCAGCTCGGGCTCGCGGAAGGAGGGAAGCCGATGGAGGCGTAGAGGATGGGTTCGGTGACGCCGAGGGTGGAGCGTCGACGGTAGAGCTCCGGCGAGCGGAGGATAGCTCGGAAGTCGTTGGAGGCGAGAGAGAGCTTCGGGTAGTGACATCTTCGGGTGAGTGCGAGGAACTGCACTGTGACGTCGTATGGAGTCTGTGCGAAGCTTTTCTTTACTTCTACTTCTTCCTCTTCTTCATCTTCTTGCCGTTTCTTGTTTCCGCTAGAGCTGCCGGGAGTTTGAGCCATCGTCTTGTGAAGAAAGCTTCGTTTTTTTGAAAATGTTGTTGCTTCGCTTGTTGTGTATTTATAAGGGATACCATCAAAGTTTAATGTTCTATCAATTGAAGAAAACCAAAGAAATCATTTGTATTGAAATCAAAACCGACCGGTTTGTGTTGCTTTATCTCTAAACCAAGATTTCATTTTTGATCATATATTAGAAGAGAATGTTATTGCAGATATACACAAAAAGCCCAAAACATAGATAACTCTTCAACTCTGCTTCAAACTTGTCTCTCACAGATCATCAATAGTCCATAGACTCACCAAAGAAGCATACCTACTATAAACCGTTGTCTACAATATAAATGATAATATTTCTCGGAGAACAGTAGACAGCAAAGTTGATATGGCCGAGTTGGTCTAAGGCGCCAGATTAAGGTTCTGGTCCGAAAGGGCGTGGGTTCAAATCCCACTGTCAACATTTATTTTTTTGCGTTATTTTTTGGCCTCATATTAATTATGGGCTAAAGTTCGGCCCAAATAAATAAATCATAAATTCCGGCCCAGTGTTAATGTAACAGCCGAAAACCATGTCATTTCGGATAAAAGATATTTTTCTCCCACTAGATATTTTCCTCGAGAGAAGTGAACGGAAAATATCTCCTTCTCTTTCTTTCCATCTGCGCATCAAACCAAAAAAGAGTCACGTGATGTGTCCCCAACAACTCCCCATTTTTAAACCACACTTCTTTAACCATAGTTAACCGATGTCTCTCTAAACCCGACCCAACCCAACCCAACCCTAGAAAATATCTTAACCTTGCAGCCCACAGTATAAATAGATTCTTCGTCTCCTTCATTTCCTCACACATTCTCTCTTCACTCTAAACCTAGATCCCTCTCTCTTTTCAATGGCGTCCCCTGATGTTGAGTACCGGTGCTTCGTTGGAGGTCTAGCATGGGCCACCGACGAGAGATCTCTTGAGACCGCCTTCTCTAACTACGGAGAGCTTGTTGATTCCAAGGTCCGTTACACGTAGAGATCAGACTCCGGGAGGTTTCCGATGATCTGATCCTCGACGGATCTGTTCCGATCTGTGTTTCTCTGTTACTAATTACTGTTACTATGTTCTTTGTTACTGTTACTGTTACTTGCTTTTCCTCTTAATCGGTACGTTCGTTAATCTTCTTGCTATTATGAGGCTGGAGATCGATCGATTTGAAAAAATTATGTGAATGTTTCGTTTGTGTTTGGATTTTGTTTATTGATTTGGTTGTGTTTTTTGTGGAACAGATCATTAACGATCGTGAGACGGGAAGGTCAAGGGGATTTGGGTTCGTCACATTCAAGGATGAGAAGGCCATGAGGGATGCCATCGAAGGGATGAACGGTCAAGAGCTCGATGGTCGTACCATCACTGTCAACGAGGCTCAGTCCCGTGGAAGTGGTGGCGGAGGAGGAGGCCGTGGTGGTGGCGGTGGATACAGAGGTGGTGGTGGTGGTGGTTATGGAGGTGGCGGTGGCTACGGAGGGGGAAGACGCGAGGGTGGTTACAGTGGTGGTGGAGGATACGGTGGAGGTGGTAGACGTGATGGTGGGGGATACGGTGGTGGTGAAGGTGGAGGTTATGGAGGAGGAAGTGGAGGTGGTGGTTGGTAATTATGTTAGGTTTTAGACTGTTCTGTTTGTGGTTTCGGTTTAATGATCTCTATGTTCTGCTTCTGTTGGTTTGGATTGTAACAGTTCGTGATTAGGTATCTGATATCTTGAAACGCAATGTTAAAATCAATGTTCTTTCTCTCTTTGTTACTTCGTGAGCTTTACTTGGATAAGTTATTATCTTCTGTGTGTCAAAAAGGTCACTTTACATCATTCGCAACTATTTGGGTAGATCCTACTGAATTGCTCTACAGTTTTTTCCCCCAAGAATATAGTGATGTTCCTTGTAGAATGAAAACTTGAACAAAGTGTAAATGTCTTGAGGGAACCAAACCCTCGATGTTATGAACCAAACTTGAGGCTCTAAAAGTACACGGTTCTGATAAACGCGAGAACGTTTCAAAATTCGTAAGATTGAGAAGCTAAATTTTTATCTTTGGTCGACCTACACTAATCTTTTAAGTTATTGACCTATAAAAACATCACCAATATTAAGAAGTGGGACAGAGTGTTCTTTATTTCTCTGCCGTCTGTATTCGTTTTGGGCCATATACTCTATAGCTGTAGTGGACCTCTGAGTTTACTTTGTAATATAATTTGATTAGGGCGGCTTAACTTTTCTACTTTTCGTCACCTATACTTGAGAGTCGATGTTTTACTTTTCCAGAATAATTGACACTCTAGTTCTGGGTAGGGCCGGGCTAATGAAACAATAGTATTGGTTTTAAAAATTTTGAAAATTGGAAATTTTTTATATAGATATAAACCTCTAAAAATTATTTTAAAAAGAAATAATTTAATGAAATAATATATATAGTCTCCAAAATCTTAGATCCAGTTTGTTCATGGGCATATTATTCTAAACGGAAAAACTAAAACCTAAACCAGGCCAAAAGTTACAAAACTTGAGCGGTTATTAGTTTTCTAGATACAAAAAACCAAAATCAAACTAGAACTAAACCAAAAATTGAACGGGTATTCAAATATTTTATATGTAATATATATTAATTAGTTTAAATTAATATATATAAAATATAATTGAGAAATATCTTAAAATAGATTTGAAAAAGTTTTTGACACTAAAATAATCTTCAAAGAGAAAAATAACTAAATAAATTGTATTAAAAGGTGTAAACATACATTTATATCTTTTGGTTAACTAATCCAAATTTAAGATTTAGAGTTACGGATGAGATTTTGGAAATGAAATTTAAAAAAATAATAAAATTAAAAAAAATTTAAAATAAAAAGTCTAGTTTGATTATTTTTTCTTTGAAATCTATTTTTATAACAAAAATTTCAAAAAATCTATTTGAGAGATTTAACCAATATAATTTGTAAATAAAAATATCCAAAGAAAATCTGAACTATTTGAAGTACTCAAATATCTTTTTCTGGGTTTAACTCAGATTTTAGGGGGTTTTCAGTTATTTGGACTCTATACATGAACCAAAACAAATTATTTATAACTTAGTTCCATTTCATAAATAACTAGAAACATGATCCGAACCCAACATTTCCTAAACCGATCTGATTCAGAAAGTGTATGGTTCTTAAATGGGTCCTAAACAACTCAACCCGAATAATCTGAAAATCATACTGATTCGAATCGACCCAAATCAAAAATCCAAACAAAAAACCCGAATGCCCAGTATTATGACACTTAATTATGTGATTAAAAACCAAAATAGACGCCTAAGAGAAAAATGACTAAATTAAACTTTATTAAAAGGTGTAAATATACATTTATACCTCTTGGGTTAACTAATGTAGACTTAAGGTTTAGAGTTATGAGTGGAGTTTTGGAGGTGAAGTTTAAAATTTTTAAAAAATAAAAAATATTAAGATTTTAAAATATATATATATATATATATATATATAGTTTGGTTATTTTTTTCCTTGAAATCTATTTTTGTGACAAAAACTTCAAAAAATCTATTTGAAATTTTTTTCCAATATAATTTATAAATAAAAATATTCAAAAATCTGAACTATTCGAAGTACTCAAATATCTTTTTGGTTCTTTCGGGTTTAACTCGGTTTTTAGGGTTTTTCAGTTATTTGGACTTTATACATGAACCAAACTGAATTATTTTTAATTTAGTTCCATTTTATAAAAAAAACTTGAAACATGATCAAAACCCGACATTACTTAAACCGATCCGATTCAGAAAGTGTCTGGTTTTTAAACGGGTCCTAATCAGCTAAACCCGAATAATCTGAAAATCGTATTGATTTGAATCGTCCCAAACCAAAAATTTAATGCCCAGTATTATGATACTCAATTATGTGATTAAAAAACACTGACATGCAATTCACTACAGTATATATATATACGTATATATAATAACAGCTCTATACTCGAGAAGAACAAAACTGAAAGCAAATGTATCAGTCCTTGTCTAAATCTTTTGGGAAAAATTTGTATTGGGTGATGGAGGTATATGTTTGGGTCACATGTTGAAGAATATGGCCCATAATATTACAAAATCCAGTGTCTGACAAATGGTTCGCCGTGCACGTTGTAACAGGGAAAATAGTCGATTCCCGCATAAACTAATTGCTTCCGGTTTTTTATACACAAACTTTTAGTTTATGCCGAAACCCACACGAACAACTATGTCTTTTTAATTTCATAGATGAACTTTTAGTCTATGCTAAAACCAACATGAACAACTCCATTTTTTGAATTTAATACATGAACTATCAATTTTATACTAATTGTCACAAAACTCTAAACGGTGTTTTTATCCGTTTGACGGTTTAATTTCTAATTTAAATAAAACAAATATAACGTCGTTTTAGTGTAATTTCTCATTAACAAAATAAGGAACGACGTTGTTTTGTTGTTCTTCTTAAATTCAGGATTAGGTTTTTATCTTTGGTTTCAAGGCGTCGTATAAAAGACATCACATTGGAAACCTTAAAACGATCCAAAGACACAATGACCTCATTGGTTTGTGTCGTGAAACAAAACGACATTACATTCATTTTATTTAACCCAAATTAAACCGATTCTCCATTTGTTAATGGATACTAACACTGTTTATGATTTTGTAGCAATTAGTTTAAAACCGATAATTCTTGTATGAAATTCAAAAAACATAGTTGTTCGTGTGGGTTTTGGCATAGACTAAAAGTTCATGTATGAAATTAAAAAAACATAATTGTTCGTGTGGGTTTCGGCATAGACTAAAAGTTCGTGTATGAAAAAGCCGAGAGCAATTAGTTTATGCGGGAATCGGCCATTTTCCCCGTTGTAACAAGTAACAACCTTTCCCTACGTGGTCTTCGGCATAGTAGAAACTGAGTCCTTGCTGCAAACAAAAAAAAAATCAACAGATAACAAAGGTATGATTAGCTCGGGCAACAAAAACAATTGGTCTACAAAACCGTTGATAAACAGATTCATTCACTTGACTGCTGCTCAATTTATGCAATAAATCAACAAGAACAATACCAGTTTGTTGATTAAAAAATCATCAAAACCAACACAAAACCAAATGTCCCGCATTGCTTGCTCTAGCTTTTGACTGTGAGCTAGGTTCATTAGTAACATATGATATCAGAATCTATGGTTTTGGCATAAGATACATGATTTTCCACATAAGAAGTTTTTTATTTTCTAATCTATATAACTGATATAAGTGTCCCATCCGGCTAATAACGCATGCTTCCAGTTACTGTCTTAGATGGGGAAAAAGATTAGCATTTGTTCAAAAGCGAAGATTAACACATTTGTTCGGGTCTGTATATTCTCCGATTCTAAGTTCTTTTATTCGAAGATTCCGAAGAAACGACAAAAACATGTAAAGCAAATATCTCTACTGTCATAGGCCTACTATGGCCTGTTTAGGACCTTAATGGGACTGGTCTATATTAGATTCTTGGTGATAAAACTTCTTTTCCTTCTTTTTGAGTAAAGTTTGTCCGAATCCCAATTTGTAAAAAGGGATCATTCCTTTTCTGATAATAATATCTCACCACTAGGCTGGAAAATAGATTCCTGAAGTTTGTGTAGTGATACTTGAACACACATCTTAACACATGAGCTACAGAAACTTCCATTATAAAGGAACCAAGTGATTACTTCATATTCGGGTTCTCCAAGTTGCTAAAGGAGCAACCACTTGGAGAAGAATAAGAATACTACTTCTTTCTCTCTTTTGCTAGATTCTGGATAATACTCCAAAATTTCAACAGGAACTTTGTAAACCAAAAGAATGATTTTTCTTTTTTTTTCATACAGATTCCTTGTAAGTTACTCCTGGTAATTTCTCAGCAACGATCACTGTGGGACTACCATCTACACCAAAAGATGTGAAAAAATCAAGATATTGGAATAAAACCCGGATCAAACTATTATCAGTAGTGCTATGCCTACTTGCAGAATTTATCAGCAACTTGCAAACTATTATCTCTGGAATATATTGTGTGACAAATGGCCTCATTATTGTTAAAATTCTTTTTCTTATTTAAAAATGTTCCTTTTCAAGAAGAAGTTTCGCCTCTACCCTGAAACCAAACCATGTCATCTTAGAAACTAAACATCCATACCATAACTAGAATCATAATATAAACGTGGGGTAGTTTGGATCACAAAATAAAAGATCTTATAAGGATCACAAAAATAAAAGATCTTATAAGGGATTATATTGGCATATATCCAAAAAGAAAGCAACGTAAAGTATCAACTTACGTTTCAAAGCTAATACCACTTGAACTAAACATGACAAATCAGTGGAGAGACACTGTAAACAAGAAAGATCCAATAAGTAGGGTTCTTAGTAGCTATACAAATTGTGTAAAAAATACTTGGGGTCTTCTAATAACTAACCTGATTCATTAGTGATCGTCCATCTTCCTTAGCACCTGCTTCCGAGAGAGGAAAACCTTGAGACTTCAAACCAATGGATCATGAACTAATATATTTGAGTTAAAATCAAACAACAAGTAGATCATTTATGGACAACATATGTTACCAAATTCTCACTTTTTGAGTTAAAATCAAACAACAAGTGGACCATTTTATGAATGTGTTGTTTGTATACTCCTATTGTGCAATGAAACAGTTTGGCCTACGTTAGCGTCCAAATTTAGTTTCAGGACCTGAATATATTTGCCCATCCCAGGCCTTGATACTTCCCAAACAAAGTAGTTAATTGATCATTTCAACCAAAAGTGCTGCTACTAAGATAAAAAAATATCAAACCACTATATAATAGTGGATATAATCTCACCGCTTACAGCTTAAAGAAATATTATTAAATCAGAGAAAGATCAAGACAACTGTAAATCTTTGGTTGCTCCCCATACACATAGTCAATAATGGAGACACCAACGAGAAGAAAACAATTTGAATATCCACCAAGAAAAGTGATTATTTAACGACCAAGAATCCACATTAATTATAAAAAATATGACCAAGAAAAACACAGTTACCTAACTTCAAAGAATAGACCCAACATGCCAAGGAAAAAAAAGGTTGGTAAACAATGTTGACCTTTTATTTAACAACAACAACAAAAACACACAGGTAGGTATGACACTATTGATTGTATGGAAAATAATATACAGCTAGATAACTTGATATGCATGGTGCCTTCAGGAATCAGAATCCCAAGGTAAAGCTCTCTGCCTCCCCACCATGCCGTGCCGAGGAAACACACAAGCTCTCTGCCTTCCACAATCTTAAAATATATGACCAAGAAAAACATAGTTACCTAACTTCAAAGAGATAGACCCAACATGCCGAGGAAAAAAAAGGTAGGTAACCAATGTTGACCTTTTATTTAACAACAAAACACACAAGTATGACACTATTGATTGTACGGAAAATATATACAGCAAGATAACTTGATATGCATGGTGTCTTCAGGACTCAGAATCCCGAGGTAACTGCCCCATCCCCTCCCCCACAATTTTTTTGAAGAGAACACTAGAACTAAGTATTTTATCCGTTAATTTTAATTTTATTTGTTACTCGTTTTGATTCGATTTAAAAAATTTAGATACTCGTAGTTTTCAAATCAAAGCAAATATTAAAAACTAATACTCGTTAAAAAAAACGAATCACAAATATTAAAAAAAATAGAATTGGATATCCACTATGACTTTCACACAAATAGACATATATCTACAATTAAATATAGAATTATAAATGTATAATATTATATAATTATTATATTAACATATAATTTTATCAGTTTTTATTTATAAAAGTATTAAATTAAGAAAAGAATATAAAATCTTTAAAAATACAATTTTTTAAAAACTATGTTTTATATAGAAATTTATTTTAATTTTAAAATTGGAATATATATTTTCACTAATCTTTACTTTTTATATTATGTAAAAGATATTTTTGAAAACAAAATTTTATAGTTTTTTTCTAGATTTACTTATATTAAATAAAGTAGATGAGGTATCCGCACATATACATAAATATTTGCAAATATCTGTAGGAATATCCGTATTTTCAAAGCAAAACAAATAAAAAAAATATCCGTAAAATACAAGCAAGTCACAAATACTGAAAATAATAACAATATTTGATTTGGGTCCACCCCTAGAGAGCACATGGAAAATCTCTTCATAAATTTTCTTTTGTATTGTTCAAATCACACAGATTTCTATAAGAAGAAATCTTAATAGTCAATGAAATTCATCTGTTAAAAGAGACTCATCCCTAACTTAAATCCAAGACTTATAGCTTCCCTTGTGTTACGGACACGGTTAGCTTTCGTGCTGTGACTAGAGACCAGACTGTTCCAGTAAGAGACTTTTCAAAACTATTCATCACATAAACTGTTCCTCTTAACTACAATCTTGAATAACACTATAACACTGATTGGGAAAGAAAAAGAAACATATTAATTACAACATTTATAGAAAAGATATCTTTACCGAGCATCATATTCCAAATATGGATGGAAAAAATCACTTTTAAACATAATCTTTGGGGTGATTAGTTTGGATCTTTGATGCTGATCTCCACACTTTTTGCTCAATATTCTTTTCAAGATTAGTTATGCGTTTCCTATGGAGACAAAGACCTAAAGTTCTCTGATCCAACTGGCACTATACCCCACTTCGATCCCTTCTCCAACATTAAATCTCTTTATAAAGAGCAAGGACTCTGCGACATCTGTGCAACACATCATTTCTTCATAATATTAATACTACTACAAAAGAAAACATCAATTTTATATACACCCCTTTTTCACAATGGCATCAAACTCAATGTCTGCTTATGGTTCTGGTTCATGGACTGTTAAGCAAAGCAAGGCCTTTGAGCGTGCTCTAGCAACCTATGACCAGGACTCTCCTGACCGTTGGTACAATGTTGCTAGAGCTGTTGGTGGGACAACACCAGATGAAGCTAAGAGACAATACGACCTTCTCGTGCGTGACATAGAAAGCATTGAGAATGGGCACGTGCCATTCCCTAACTACAACAAGACTACTGGAGGCAGCACCAAAGGCAGGCTGCGTGATGAGGAGAAACGGTATTATTTTCTTTCTTTATCAAATTAATTAGACACATATTGTGATAATTACAGCTAATAAACTTTGTTTATATTCATAATAGGCCACTTATGTTCCATTTAAAGATATACTAGTATGGACAAGTTATATTTATATGCCATGACAATTTATTAGACCAAATCAAACATGGAAAAGGGCATGTCTGTTTCAACATAAAGCTTGTTACTTTACAAAGATTCTCTGACTTCTGATACTAAGCAATATGAGTCTCTAAGTCTGCCAAGTGTTTTCTTCTCATGCTTTGTTGCAACAAAACTAAAGCCCCCACAGACTAAATATGCATAGAATCATTACTTGTCAGTTTAGTATCTAATATGAACTGATTCCCACATATTGCCCAAGAAACATCCAAAAATAATATTTAATACTAAATGTTATGTATAACAGAGCTTCTTAAGATCTTCAGATTTAGAACCTGAGCTTTCTACTATAAAACTAACAAATCAACAAGATTCAGAAGCTAAATGTCTAAACAATTTTGTTTGTTTGGCAGGAAGAGAAGCATGAAGCTGCAGTAAAGAAAGAAGCAACAGAACCTATGAGTATGGTATGATGGTCAAGAATAAAAGAGAAACACGCAGAAAGATGTGTTAGTCAACTTTAAGCAATGTTTTGTATTGCTATTTCCCACAAGCTTGCAGTCTACTACTAGTATCTCGAGGTGTAAAACAAAAAACAAAAGGCCCTCGAGTTAATTAAGCAAATATGTATTCTAGGGTTCTTATTAATGAAAAAAAAATGTTGATCATACAGTAAGGGATTCACAGGATTAAGAAGAACCCACGTGAAAAAAGAATCAATAAACCAATCTTAATCAAATGGTTCTTTCTTTGTAATGATACTATTTACGGAGAATCAAAAATGGAAAGCATATCAAGAAGAACTCCCGAAACCAATATGTGTCCAATGGTTCTTTCTTTGTAATTGAAAGATCCTTCGCTGATTAAAATATTAATAATTAACGATAATAAAGAATCCAATTATGCAAATGAAGAAGAATTCGCGTCGATTACAAGAAAAAACAACTGGGAGGGAAAATGGAATTTTTATGAAAAATTGTCAAAAATACTATTTTTTTAGTACCACATATTTAACTTATCATTTTTGACAAAACACATTTATAATTTTTGGATTAATTAACCTAAGACTTAGAATTTAAAGTTGTGGAGTGGAATAGGGTTTTAGGAATGTAAAATTTAAGATTCTAATTAATTTTTTTTAAATTACTTCTTAATAAAAAATATTTATAAAAATATATATTTAATGAAAGTAAAAATGAAAAGTGGTATCAATAATATGGTAAACATGAAAATTCTCAATTCTTATACTTGTAAAGTATGTCACGTGCATACTTATACACGACACGTATGTTTGCCCTCATACGATATACTGGATTTGTGCGTATCATATCTTGACTTTGGGGTGATTGGAATGAACTATAACATTATGTTTTAATTGTAAAATTTAACCTGTAAATATTATTGTAGTATATCTTAATGACTTACAAGAGAAATGTATATATACTCAACAGTTAGACCTATCTCAACTAAAAAGAATTTATTAAAATCTTATGATATATATTTAAATCGGCTAATCCTTATCATAACAAGATTTATATAATATTCTTCGGTTTGGACTTCATAAATTTCATGGGTTTCATTACGTAATCAGACTTTAATGATCCATAACAGTTGGTTCACATAATACACATCTTGCTATCTACTATATTTCTAATATGTAACTTTGGAAAACCCTCTTTTCTGTGAATATAAATTTTCTTACATCAACTTTTAATTTTCTAGATATTTTTTGGCTGTATGTATTTTTTTTAAAGAAAAGCTTGATTGGTTAATATATATGGTTTTAGACTAAATTTTGACTGTATAAAACATATACAGCTACAACCATTATTCCCTATAACTTAATGGTCTGTGTAGAATACATTTCACATATGTGTATATATATTAATAAATATTTATGTGTATATATATTAATAAATATTTATTCATTACTTAAAACTATTATATTTAACACATTATATTTTCAGTTTTCAAATTTTATTCATTAGTAAATATCTTGTACATGATATAAACCATACTTATCATTTATCAACATAGTTATCAAAAGACAAAACTCAACTTCATTTTAATGAAAATTAACATACTTATCAATATATATATATATATATAATGTTCATGTTTTATAGTTTAAAGAAATATAATTTTTATAAAAAAAACTTCTCTACATTTTATATGTGAATTCCTTTTCTCTATATATTGCATCTTAAAATATTTGAAGATTAGGCTTGACTCAAACATATTAGCCTGTTAAATCTATCTAGAAACAACAAACTATTCTTTGGAGTTTTTTTTGGTTTAGTTTTCCAAAGCTTTTCAATTATGTATTTGTTAAGAAACTGTCGAATCAATTATATTTTCTAATCAACATTTTTTAGCCACAATAGAATCTATATTGCTATTTAATATATAATTAATTTATAGTTCTTCACAAAATTAATAAAGAATCAGATATATCTATGGATTAAAATTTAAACAAAATCATTTAAATTTATAATTAAATCAGTGTTACTTGAATTTTAATATTTTTTGGAGGATTAGCTTTGTTTTATCTTATTGTAGATGTTTTTTATCTACCTGAAATACTTATCTTAAAGCCAAACATAATAAATATTTATTAGTATATTTATTCTAAGTTATACATGGTTATTTATATATATGAGATCAGTTCATCAAAATTTTTTTAAAAAAAAATCCTTCTTATAATATTAAAGTATTTTTTTGTTATTAATTTAGTTTAGAAACTTATACATACTTTTCTTATCAAATAATACTAATGCATTGGGGATAAGCTTTATATGTGTCACATTGTGGCACTGGTGTATATTACTTGATTCGGAAAACAACTGGATTTCCCAGGACTGATCTCGATTCCGAGCAGTCTCTCACTCGAATCCATGGCCTAACATGTTTTTATCTTGAGATCTTCATGCATTAGGGCGTCAGGTAACTCCATTACCCGAGTACATGAATGTGAATAAAGATGTTATTGGGATCCTCCCCATTATGGGCGATTGTACTCATCATAAACGGGATCCAAAACACCTCAATCATATTAACAGAGCCCAACCATATCAGCAACAGAAGCCCACTAATGTAAGGCCTGCTAAGGATCTGCCTCAACAACAAGACATAGGAATGTTGGTACCGGTCAAAGGGAAAGAACGAGGAAGCTGCAGCAAGAGTACGGCTCTACAGCTGTGTAACCGTTATGCCATCTTATCCACTTAAGGTCACAGCTGTAGAGAGTCTAGATCCTTCTTATAGACTATATATATCAAGCTTTGTAATGCATAAGGGATCTATCCGAAAATAATAAGAAAGCTCATTATTACTTGTGCTTTAAGCTTTCTCTGTTTTACCTTCTTGCTGCAGCTTCGACAGCCTAAGACATGAGCATCTGATGGATAGGGGACAAAAATCCATGTCTTGGTCTCCTTACATGTGTCTATTTCTTCCATCATTAAGCTGTTCCATCCTGGATGATTAATAGCTTCTGCAATAGTCTTGGGTTCAAAAGGTATACCTTTCATAGTGAGCAGCACATACCGTGGGTTTGGTTTTCTGATTCCAACTTTAGCTCTCGTAACCATATTGTGAGCATTCTCTTCTTCTTGTCCATCAGCTTGATTTGGAGCTTCTGGAAGAGGTTCAACTTCTGGAATAGGTTGAACAACTGGAGGAATCAACGGTTGTATTTCCTGAGGCTCTGGTGGCGTAAGAGGGGGAAACTCAGCTTCTATATATTCAAATGCTGGCGCTGGAGGAGCCAGTGCTTGTCTTCGCCCTCCACTAATAACTTGTTCATCAGACATTGTAGAGTTTACTGCTTCTGTTGCTGATATAAGTTGTTGTCCTTTGTACCAAGCTGATAGAAGTAGAGTAGCAGCAGTAGGAAGAAAAGATTTGTAGACATCGGTAAAGGGATACCTGTTTTCATCGAACAATACATGACGGCTTAAGTAAACTCTGCCTGTAGGAGGGTGCAGACACCGATATCCCTTGTGTTTCTCAGTGTAACCAACAAAACACACAACAGACTTTTAGGATCAAACTTGTTCTGTGAGTATGGCCTGAGATAGGGGTAACATGCACAACCAAACACCCTTAGTGCTGTATAGTTTGGTTTAGTTCCATGCAATTTCTCAAAAGGACTTATATTGGCGTCATGCACTGAAGTTGGTAGCAAGTTCGTCAAGAAATTTGCTGTGAATAACGCTTCAACCCACAGATTCTGAGGTAGACGTGCTTCAAACACCATTGACATCCCAAGTTCCAGTAAATACCGGTGTCTTCTCTCTGCTATTCCGTTTTGCTCAGGTGTGTGTGGGCAGGACAAAAAATGTTTAATCCCACAGTTTGCAAGGTGAGTCATGAGTTCCTTGTTAACAAACTCTCCTCCTCCATCACTTTGAAATATTTTTATCCTGCTTCTAAACTGATTCTCTACCAAGCTCTGAAATGATTTGAAGATACCAACCACATCAGACTTGTTTTTGAGTGGATAAAACCATGTGAATCTTGAAAAATTATCAATAAAGATCACATAATATCTGAATCCTTGAACTGAAGCAATAGGAGCAGGACCCCATACATCACAATGAATCCTTTCTAAGGGATGAGAAGCCTGATACACTGAGCTATAAAAGGGTAGTTTTGAGGTCTTTCCTAACTGAAATGACTCACACATAGTCTTACAGACTTTATTGAACGAAATAGCTTTAGTTGAAGATAGATGTTGAAGTATCTGTTGATGAGGATGCCCTAATCTCTTGTGCCAAACTGCATCACTTGCTTGTTGTTGCCTAGATGAGTAGAATGCCAGAAACTGAGAGTTCTCCAACTTATACAGACCTTCACGCTTGCTTCCTCTGCTGAGAAGCTGATGTGTCTTTTTGTCCTTAATGAGAACATTATGTGAATCAAACGTTACTTCACAAGGATAATCATCGGTTAACTTGGAGACAGAGAGCAGAGATTTAGTGATACCCGGACACACAAGAACATCAGTAAGTGTAAGGTTACCTGATGTAGCTGGCATAGCAACAGAACCAACATGGGTTATTGGCAAGAAATCACCATTTCCGACAAGAACAGCATCAGGACCAGAATATGCTTGAACGGACTGCAGTCCGTGTGTAGAGCCAGTGATATGATGCGTTGCTGCTGAGTCTGGATACCATTCACTTCCATCTGCTTCATGATCCTCCAGTACTCGCATAGCAGCCATGGCCTGAGGTCCCTCATTCTGCTGATATGTCTGATCAAATCTCTTGTAGCATTTGTAAGCTGAGTGTCCAAACTTTCCACATATTTGACACGTTGGTCGTGATGAGTTTTGCTGAGTTCCTCTGCCATTGCCCTGTCCAAACTGTTGATAGAAACCTCGACCTTGTGTAGAGTATCCTCTGCCCCTGTGACTTCCTCTGTGTTGACCTCTCCCACGACCAGAATAACCTCCTCTCTCTGTATAGAACGCTTGATGGGGAGTAACCTCAGAGGGGACATCATAACTTCGAACTTTGTCTTCAAATGAGATCAGTTTGGACATTACATCATCCAGACATGGAGGAGCAAGAGAATCCATAGAACTTTCAATCACAGTGCAGATCGACTCATAGTCTCTTCCTAGACCATTTAAGACACCAAAAATCTTCTCACTTTCAGGAATCGCAGCACCAATAGAATCTAACTGATCACAAAGAGTTTTGATTTCTGACAGATAAAGAGACATTGTCTTGGTTCCTTTAGACAAGGTCTGAATCCTTCTCTGTAGAGCCAGTTTCCTTGTAGCAGAGACCCTATTGTATTTTTGACCGAGAGCATGCCATACTTCCTGAGAGGTGTGAAGACTCCGTAAAGCATCTTCAGAGAGTGTGCCATAGATCCAGGCCATGATGAGTTGGTCCTTATGAATCCATCTGTGATACTCTGGATTGGCTACTTCATTGACCTGGTCTCCTTGACGAACGTTGACAGTTTGGCCGGGATGTTGTTGAGCTCCATTAACGTAACCAAGCAACTGTTGTGAGGACAAGAACTGCTCAAACTGCAGCTTCCAAATGAGATAATTATCATCTTTGAGCTTAGGGTTACACACTGGTTTATGGTTAGATTGGACACCGAAACAGGGTTTTCTTCCATGACCTACTCGCTGTGCTCTGATACCATGAAGGTAAAACAGAGAAAGCTTAAAGCACAAGTAATAATGAGCTTTCTTATTATTTTCGGATAGATCCCTTATGCATTATAAAGCTTGATATATATAGTCTATAAGAAGGATCTAGACTCTCTACAGCTGTGACCTTAAGTGGATAAGATGGCATAACGGTTACACAGCTGTAGAGCTATACTCTTGCTGCAGCTTCCTCGTTCTTTCCCTTTGACCGGTACCAACGTTCCTCTGTCTTGTTGTTGAGGCAGATCCTTAACAGGCCTTACATTAGTGGGCTTCTGTTGCTGATATGGTTGGGCTCTGTTAATAAATCACGCCTCCATAAAATATAAGATAAGACCGAAGTTTATAATGTAATCTTCTATATTTAGCCAACTGTTTTTATGGTCCTCAAGATTTTTACTTTCGGCCAGTTAACATTGATTATATTATGGGTAAAATGAGAATACGCATGATAGATCTCTTTTACGCTAACCTAACACGTAAAGTGTATCTAAAGTTATTATCTATACTTTCTTACAATACTTTATAACAATTTGATATTGGGTATATATGTTTTAATCAACTAACCAAATAATACAAATCTTTTCTTCTATACATGAATATCAAATTAATTAGTTATTATTTTGTGGTAAGCAAAAAAAAACTTAAATGAAGCAAATTAGTATACAGAAAGTTGAGCAACTAATCAATCATCCGTAACGCGATACTAGCAAGGAGAAATTGAAAGAAATTTCGTAACCTCAAGTTGGTATGACTGAAGCATGAGTAATCAAGTACCAGAAAATTATCTTATAGCCTATCTTTGTTTTTATTTTTTGGGGAAATAATCTCTATCCAGCTTGAAAATAATTCGTATCAAACATATATACGTAAGAATATTTATGCATGTAGATAAATTGACTGCGAAAGTTAGTCTAACGTGTATAGACTTTGTATCTTAGAGTTTAAACTTTGAATTTGATATATAAATTTTTTATGGAGACGAAAATACAATTTTTCAACTTCGATCATAAGCAATCGCGGCCGCAGGCAACTCCCAGCACGTTATCCGACTTCTAGTCAACCCACTGATATATATATATACAAAAGATAACTTTATGTATAAACGAAACTTTTTTAAATCTTCTCACAGTCTTGCTTATTAGCCAAATATTGATTTATCAATTTCCATTTTGATTCCTATTTTGTTTTTGGTTTTCTTGTTATCTGCACAATCGCCAAGACGTTAAACCTCACATGCATGGGCTATGGCCGATACGGGTCTTTATATAACAAAGTCTAGCTAAACATTACATTTCTACTTATTATTATCAAATCACAATCATCAATATTTTCATTCTCTCTTCTATCACATCTTCATCCATGGCTTCTTCTTCTTCGTCTTCAATTGATTTCTCAACTGCAATTCTAATAAGGGTTGATCAATCCGGTAAAGGAGATTTTAATAAGATTCAAGAAGCAATTGAATCCATCCCTTCCAATCTAAACAACTCTCAACTTTATTTCATTTGGGTTAAGCCTGGAGTTTATCGGTACGATGACAGTAATTTCACTATATACAATATGATTACATACCTGATACATGCATACTATATAGAAACAATTGGGAAAAATGGATCCAATAATATTTTAAAATTAGGAGAATAGACCATTATTAAAGTTTTTTTTGGTTTAAATGTTATATTAAAAAGGATAATAGTTAAAAGAACCATTATTTTATTTTTATAGTTGAAGATTAAGTTTTAGAGGTTAAGAACTACGGTTTTTTTTTTTTTTTTTTGAAACACGTTAAGAACTACGGTTTAGCAACAGTTTTTAGAGGTTAAGATATTATACGATAGGGAACAGTTTATAGGGCTTAGGATTTTACAATGAGTTTAGGGTTTAGATTTTAAACTCGGATATTCTTAATTTTGATATAAGGTATAGACAGTTTTTTATTTGTTCTGTGTATTATAGTATATGTTTTGTTGATAGGTTTGCCTTTCTATCAGCTAGTAATAGACTTCGTACTACTATTTTTAATTTGTGCAACATATTTTATTGATGACTAGTTCAATATGCTTAATATGAATGAAACAGAGAAAAGGTGGTGATTCCAGCGGATAAACCCTACATAACATTGAATGGAACAAAAGCCTCCGACACAGTTCTCATATGGAACGATGGTAAAGAGATTAAGGAATCACCCACTCTCACTGTCTTCGCCTCCGGTTTCGTATGCCGATTTCTCACTATTCAGGTCAGTCTTCATCATTAAAATCCTATAATATATGCATACTCTAAACTAAAAAAAGGTTTCCTATTCAAATGGTTAAGATCGTAGAGTTATTACACACAAAATGTAAACCAACGCAAATAAACATTGGAGAACTACGAAAGACTGATCGTGGCGTGTCTTGTGTTTGTTGTAAATAGAATGAGTTTGGAACATCGGCACAGGCGGTTGCGTTGAGAGTGGCAGCGGATAATGCAGCGTTCTATGGTTGCGTGATAACGTCATACCAAGACACTCTTCTCGACGACAAGGGAAACCATTACTTCAATAACTGTTTTATTGAAGGAGCCACCGATTTCATTTGTGGAAGCGCATCTTCTCTTTATGAGGTAACTCGTTTTACATTATTATTTTAAGAGAAATAGCATAATAGTCTTAAAAAAAAAATTATCAAAAAAATGAGCAAAATAAACTTTATTAAAAAAATATAAATATACATTTATATCCATAGGGTTAACTAATCTATACTTAGGATTTAGACTTATGGAGTGAGGTTTTGGGGTGGGTTTAAAATTTTAAAACTAAATATTAAAAAAATTCAAAATAAAAAAGTTATTTCGGTTATTTTTTTTTCTCGAATGCTACTTTAGTGACAAAAACTTAAAAATGACTATTTGATATAATTGACTTTACTAAATAGTGTAAATATACATTATACCCCTAAATTAACTAATCTAGACTTAAATTTTAGAATTATAGGGTGAAATTTTGGAGTAAATTTAAAATTGAGGAATACCCTAAGATAAATATAATTTTGTCACCAAAATAGATTTCAAAGAGAAAAATGACCAAAATAGATTTTATTAAAGGACGTAATTATATCTCTTGAGTTAACTAATCTAAACTTAGAGTTTAGAGTTATGGGGTTTTTGTAGGTGAAGTTTAAAATTAAAAAAAGTAATTAAAATTTTCAAAATAAAAAACTTTATTTTAATCATTTTTATTTAAGGTCTATTTTTATGAAAAAAATTTTAAAATGTCTATTTAAAAGATTTTTCTTTATTTTTTAAAAAAAAAAATTCTAAAATTTTTAAAATAAAAAAGTTATTTAGATCATCTTTTTTCTCGAATGCGATTTTGGTGACAAAAACTTAAAAATGATTATTTGAGCCTATTATTAATTTCCATTTAAACAGAAATTCATATAATATATCAATATATATATATCAACGTTCAACAAAAAAATTTCTATATAGTTATTTCTCAAGCTTTAGTCCCATTAATTTTCTAATAACTACATGATCAGCTGTTAGGTGATAACATTTTAGACGGAGAGAACTAATGTATTTCTAGAATATAATAATATATAAGCTTAACTGATATGTCAAAAAAATCATGAAACAATTGTATGCTCAAATGATTGAATAGCAGAAACGTTTTAGCTGAATAGAGTTACATTGTTCTCTAACGTAAATAAACTTGCGATTAGACAGAACTTCCAAGTTTAACTTGCTTTTTCGGGTATACTGTATATAGAGGTGTCATCTACACTCACTGTCGCCAAAAGATGGCTCGATAACGGCGCAAATGAGAAGGTCGGCGACAGAGAAATCAGGGTTTATATTCTTGGGATGCAAGTTAACCGGTTCGGGTTTAACATTTTTGGGAAGACCATGGGGAGCTTATTCGAGGGTTGTCTTTGCTTATTCTTTCTTCTCCAATGTGGTTGCACCTCCAGGATGGAACGAATGGCGAGACCCCAGCAAAAAAGAGTAAAAGTCTTATTTGTGTGCAGGTTAATTAGATTCTTAGACTAATCAATTGTATTTGTAATAATGGTGCAGTACTGTATATTATGGTGAATACAAATGCTACGGTCCCGGAGCAGACAGGAAGCAAAGGGTGAAATGGTCGAAAGAATTATCAGATGACGAAGCTACCGCCCTCTTGAGCAAGGATTTTATCGGTGGCAAAGACTGGCTCCGACCTTCACCTTCTCATTTCAAGAATGCTCCCAAACCAAACCAAAAATAATCTAAACCAACTAACAAAACGTTCCATCAATTGATTAATATATTCTTCTTTATTTCTTGTTTAAATCCTTTCTGCGTATTGATTGTAATAAAAATGTGTAATGTGTGTACAGTGTGTCTATTCAACACACTTGTACTCTATAACCAACACAGTGTGTGTATATTCAACACACTTGTATTCTATAACCACTAAATGATTTTACTGTAATCCCTTCTATTATTGGCTCTCTCCGACCATCAAATGAACTCTTCGAACTAAAAAACTAACAAGAAATGAAAATTAACGAAACAAAAACCAAAGGAATGAGGTTGGTTGGAAGTAGAAATGAATCATATTTACAGAAGAGGTACTCTGGGATTAAAGGGAACTAACAGAGAGAAACTTTCCAGCAACAAGAAACAAATTCAACTAACCATCTGAATCAATCAGCACGAGAGGCACCGCTGCTGCTCGCAGAAGATCTCCGGCCACTGTATTTCTGCAAACGTTTGAGATGCATTTAGCAACTTTAACTTCAGATCCGTAACTATGTATCAAGTGTGCAGAGACTCATAAAAGAGTAGAAAGATTCTACTAAATGAATAGACTAGTTTTGATGGAAGAAAAGAAAGAGATACCTGTTTGCCGATGCTGAAAGGAATGTACTTGTGCTTGATCATGTGGGAGATTTGGCGTCTCATGGTGAGGACAAAGAGAACAAACCAGTAGCAAAGCAGAATAGGCCAGAAGACAGGGACATCAAAGACCGAGAAAAACGTCATGAGAAAGGCTATGCAGAATGCCTTTGTCATGGAATACCTGAAACACATTCAAACAAAAAGAAAGAAGCTAACGACTGATCAAGCAAAACATTTTATGCATTCAAGATAATCAAACATGCAATAAAGTACCAGAATTTGAACTCGGGGAGACGGCGGATAAAAGGCTTGAACTCATCAGAACCTCGAGTAGGGAGAGAAGCACCATCAGAGGCATCAAGCTCAGGATCAACAAGAGGAGACAAGAAGCCGATAAGGAGATTCAAGAGGTAGATGCCGAGACCATAGGAGATGATGTAGAAACCGTGAATAGAGAAAACCCTCAAACAGTAGATGAGAAACACAACAAGCGTTCCAATCCACCTGTAGGTTGAATGAGGCGTAGTCTTGTCGAGATAATACTTGTAAATCCTCCATGCCTCGTGAGCACGCTTTTGAACAGGTGTGGCCATGGAACCACTGTCACCACCGCCGCGTCCGTCCATTGCAGATTCTTTAAAACCTTAGACATGAATATAAAAATTACATCTTTAGACAAGCAATGACATCTACAACTAGTGGAAACATGGTTCAGTTCATAACAGAGCAATGAATAATAGTTTTCTTTTCCTCAAATGCAAGATACCCTTGAAACACTATCAAGAAAATCTTAAGCTTTACAATCAGAGTTTAATCAGCTTTAGCTTCGAGTCCTTCCCTGAACATGATTCCATAACAATTTTCACGGGAATGGAAAATCTCATAACTTTAGGAACCCTAGCGAGAATCAATCATCTCTTCGCCTAAACAATCTCACTAAAAACCCTTAAAATCCAATGAAATGATTCTCCAGCGACCAAATAGATTCGAAGAGATGGCGACAGTGAGATCTGTAGAAGCTGAGACTGAAACTACTTACAGTGAAAGAGAGCTTCGCAGCTGGCCCCAAAAAAAGCGACCTCGACGACGAACAAACCAGGGAAGCAGCAGATCTCTCTGGCTAAGAAGAATATCTCTCACAAGTATTCCTTTGCTTTTTACTTAATTGTCCTCGTATTTTATATAATTACGCAAACGGCACCGATAAAAAATGTTTGGTTCAGTGTAACCCCGAAGGTCTTTTCTTCTCCTTTCAAATTCACCAACCAGTTTATGTTTCTCCATTCTAAACCCAATTTCAACTGATTTAAGTCATTTAACTGAGTTTTGAACACTTGTGTACTGATAAGAGGTGTTCTAGATGTAATGATCCAGTGGAGTCGATTAATCATCTTCTTTTTGAATGTTTTCCAACTTTATAAGTTTGGGATTTATCGGATAATATGTTTCTTTCGAGTTACTTTCCAAGTATATTTATATATCAAAACTAAGTTTTCTGTTTTGGAGGAGAAAAAGGTGGTTCCACTAAAAACACAATTTTCATAGATTTGTTGGTAAGTCTAGAAGGTGCAAAATGACATTTTTTATGAAAAAAATATCCCTTCAATTGCTCTACAACTTATTTTTGTTTAAGCAAAATGTAGAAAAAGCTAACTTAAAAGAGAAAGCGGAAAAGGATCCCAAAGATCCTCCCAGTGTACTATTTGAGGCAGATCCTTTTAGATACTCAGAATTTCAATTTGCCAAATTGATACTTCATGAATTGACAATAGCACAATTAGTAGCTTAAGGTAGAATCGTAAGAATCAAATGGGTGTTAATATGAATTGTTGCAATCAAGCCTCTTAGTCTGATGCTGAGATGGAAGGATTTCTCTGAAAAGCATCGTGCATGAGAGATATGCAAGTCTCCTTGATCTGATTTGAAATGAACTGTTCAGATTTAATGGATATAATTACAAATCCAATATATTAGGTGACGTTCATTTCTGAGATTAATATGTTTAAGAGTTTGCAGGAAATCTTGAATTTAAAATTTAAAATTTGCAAAAAATAAAATATACTTATTTATTATATTATAAAGAGGATGATCAAAAGGTTCATAATACAAAAAAAAAGTGCTTGGCCAGTAGGTCCAGTCAAGACTCAATACGTTTTTAGTGTTCTACATCTCTATCTCTTACTCCCTCTGTTTCAAAAATAAATAAATGTATAAATATTTTCACACATATTAAAAAAAACACACACATTAAATTATTATAATAAATATAGTTTTTTTTGTAATTTTCAATCTTTAATAATTTTAAACAGTAGTAAATCAATAATATCAAATTGTTTTTTTTAAGTTTGCAATATTTTCATAGAAAACAAAAAAAAGATTTATTAAACAAAATTAGTTCTAGAATATTTATCTTAATAAAACAGATGGATATATGATAAACAAAAGATTAACTAAACTTGAGTTTTTTAAAAATTTACATAGAAAAGATCAAAAGCTTTCTCTTTTGAATCTCCCTCCAAAAAGCTTTCTCTTTTGAATCCCAGCTAGATTATTGTTTTGGCATCTCAAAGATAGCAGCAGTTCAAGGCTCCACATTCATATAACAGTACCGTCTTGAATTGTAGCCTTTTCAACTACCACAGTGATTCCAGATCGAATATAGAATCCTTCCTCCGGCCTATCCGCTTCTTGTACATCCTGCAAAAACATTTGGATTAAAAAAATGTCTTACAAAGTTTCTATCAAGACTGTCTTCCGAAAACATGATGGAGAAGAGATTCAAGGAAAGCATACGCCTTTGTTCATGATGATCACGTTTTTACCAATCTTGGCATTCTTGTCAATTATGCATTTCCTACAAAAATAGTTTTTCATTAATTTCAGACAAATTCCATTGGTGTTTTTGTTATGTCTTTTACAAAACTTACCTGATCTTTGTGTCTTTGCCAATACCAATTGGAACCTTTCCTTCTGCTAATAGAGATGCAATCTCAGATTCAGTTTGGTAATAGTCTGCACCTAACATCAAAGTATCCTGTCCAACCAAAACTCTTTTTGGTCAGAACAATATTTTGATTGTTTTTTTGTTAATCAAAAGGAAGAGATATTGAAGATCCTACCTGAAGCTCAACACCATAGTCTAGACGTGACCTTTCTCCAATGATGGAGCGTTGGACGCTGCATTCTCTCAGGAAACATCCGTGTGAAATTATCGAATCTACCATCTTCAAAAAGGAACAATAAAGGATTAGAAAAATCAGAACCAAAGAAACAACCATAAATAAAAGGGACACATACACGGCATTTCTCAGTTTTGGTTGGTGGGAGGAACCGTGGAGAAGTGTAGAACGGTGTGTCTGGATCATAGAACTCAAACTTTGGTCTCTGCAAGAAAAAAAAGGAGAACAAAAGGTTGAGAAAATGGATCCAAGAGATCAAGAAGATTAGAGTGTAGTCTCTGAGATTCTTAACCTCCTCAACAAGAGCTAAGTTAGCCTCATAGAATGTCTTTATAGTTCCAATATCTTCCCAGTAATCTCTGAATATGTATCCCTGACCATGATACTGTTTGGTTATTCATTGTCCTCATCGGATAACAAAACTTTTTGTTTACAATCTTACTTGAACATTGTGATCCCTTATGGTAGCAGGAATAATTTCAGATCCAAAGTCATTGGAACTCGGATACCGCTGTGTCAGAATGTTCAGCAAAGCTTCTGTTTTGAAACAATAAACTCCCATTGATGCAATGTATGGAGAATCTTTTGCTTCTTCATGAGACAGTCCAAGCATTGTTGTGTCCGTTTGCTGTCATAAACATTCTTGAAATGTTTTTGTGACTCTACTAAAAGTTAAATATGTGTGTTTGGGAATTAGACAAACCAGTACCATTGATTTCAGATCACTTCCCGTTGGTTTCTCAGAGAACTGTGTTACACGCCCGCCTCTATCAATCTTCACTAGACCAAAGTTCGATGCACGGCTGAAGAATTCACAAAATGAGCCTGAGGTTTCTCATATCAAAAGGCGTAAAAAGAGATTCAAGAAACTAACCTTTGGCTGACTGGTGCGCAGGAAAGAGTAACATCAGCGTTACTATCTACATGAGACTGTTACACCTTATCGAGTTAGCAAAAAACTATTAAAGAGGGCTTTTAAGATGATGAATTAGATTAAAAAAAATACCTGAACAAAGTCCATGTAGTTCATTCTATAGAGATGATCTCCAGACAAAATAAGTATGTTCTCGATGTTCCTATTCTTGGCATCCTTTCCCAAGAAACCATTCCCACCATTTAGAAAAGGGAACATACATTTATTTATACTGATAAAACTAGTAAAAAGTGGTCATGAGATCAAAATACCTCAAACACCCACAGAAATTTTCTGACAGCATCAGCTGTTCCTTGAAACCACTTCTTCCCAGCTTCCCCTGGTGTTTGTGTAGCAGCAAGAACCTGTTCAAAATAAGAATTTTACTTTTTTTTTGCTTTATTCCTCAAGAAAATCAAGTTATGATTTTAATTTGGTGATAGTGTTTGATACCTCAACAAAACCACCTCCAAAGTTGATACCATTCCCAAAGTAAGTACGTGCTAAGTGTCGATTGAGGGAAGCCGAATTGAACTGTGTCAGGACGAAGATCTTGTTGATGCAGCTGTTAATGCAGTTACTCATAGGTATATCAATCAGCCTGTAGCATCCACCTACAGGAACCTGCATAGTTTTTGAGACATAATCATCAATTACACAAACCATTGTTTTTCTAGATATGAGACTTGAGGTCCTAATATCATTGAATGTTATGAATACTTACAGCAGGTGTGGCAGCCCTCTTAGTAAGAGGGAAGAGTTGAGCACCATTGCCTCCTCCTAGAATGATTGCAGCCACGTTTTTGGGGTCTGCCTTTCTTTTCTCAAACATGGAAGGCTTTACTGTCTGACAAAACACAGTTAAGAAGACCTCTTAGTGTTGTTTTCTGATCTACACAAAGCCTAATACTCTTTCTTAAAGCAAGTTACAAAAGAAGAGTAATGTGTGTGATCATCAACATACCATAGCTTCCTTAGGATTCTTTGAAGTGGCAACAGCGTAAACAACACCGTGCTTGAGCTTCTGATTCCCAAGCTTCTTGGAGTTCAAATCTGAACCAGAACGTTTGATGAAACCATTTTTGTTGACCTTCTCACCCCAAAACTTGTTGTCTACATTCTTGACAGTAAGTTTTGGCAAGAGAGAACTGCTTTTCACAGAGGCAAAGCAGTGAGAAGAATCCATCTTTTGAGCTGCAAGAAACAGAAAGAAAGAAACCTGAGAAAGTTAATGACAGAGACGGGTTCAGGCTGCAGAAGAAGAATAATAAAAGCTTCAAGTAAAGTGAATGACACACAAAGGGATGTTTCCGTACTAATATATATAATGCAACTAGTAATAGAATAATGCGAAACAAATTGTTACAAATCTAAGCAAAGTGTTAAAGTGAAACCGACCAGAGAGTAGCCTCTAACTAATAGATAAAATCCTCGAAAGCTATGAACTTTCTAGAAACCCAAGATGATTCACAGACACTGATCCCTGAAAATCTCAAAATCTCACAAGTCTCAAAGCACAAAACTCTTGAAGTTTGAAGATACTCAATTTCTCCACGGCGTTACAAACTTAAGCAGACAACTAATTCATTGTTGGGGTTAGAAAGAAAGAAACATTCTGAATGAATGTTATATATATACTAATAATAAAAGACAAAAAAAAAACTAGAAGGACACTTAAACCAAAAAAAAAACTAGAAGGAACAAGCTTGAATCATAATAAGCTTCCTCCAAACAAAGAAAGACTAAAGTCTTCTGTTTCTCAGCACTAAACCTAAAAAAGAATATGATTTTTAGGCAAAAAGAGTGATTTTGAGTGCACATTATAAATCGATAATAGCAATGTTATAGCTTGAAAGATAGGTACTTTTTTCTTAAAGAACGATCCACATAAGAAGATCTAAGAAACCCAACTCACCAGAAGAACTAAAACTCTTTGTTATGATTGGTGATGAATATGTTGTTCGTTTGAAAAGGAAGAGAACAGGTCTGAATCAGTGAAGTGCAGCTTAGTTGACGGAGAAAGCTGTTACTTTTTTCTAAGTTTGTGTCTTGTGATCTCCCCCACGAGAAAGCTGTTACTTTTTTCGGGTCTTTTTTTGCAATTTATTTATACAGCAGATTTTACAAATATATCTGAAATAAAGACTTATCTTATGCTTTATTTATTTGAAAATTTCGTAAATTTATATATATATATATATATATATATATCTTTATGTATGCTGTAAACCAATCATTCACTTGTAGTTTGATGAATTAAAGTGTATGGTAATGTTGAATTTAAATAAAATTATATTCAAAACAAAAAGATATTTACAAGGAGGCATGTGACTGTAACGCCAAACGGACGGCTCTAGTATTCTCCCATACTTTCAGTCCAGTGCTACGAGGACACATGGAACCTGTTGTCTGCTCTAGTGGGGCTTCCGACCATATTCAGCTGCACACGTTGTGGTCATGAGAGTCCTTTATGATGTTAATGTTTTTCAAATTATAGTAAATGCAATTATTTACAAAACAAAGATTATTATATGTATTGAAAATTACTGATTAATATATTAGGGTTAAGGATTAACATAGATAGGTACAACTTACAGTCTTACAATTGCCTTTTTGTCAATAACATTTGTAAATAATTGACGATTTTTTTTTAATTTCTTCTTCTTTTTTCACAAAGGTTTTTTTTTTCACAATTTCTAGTATCAAAAATTATATCAACAATAGGGTGGACTGAGAAAGTGCACACTAAAACTGTTCAATGGTTTACTCGTTTTCCATTTACGGTTTACGCATACATTAACTAGTTTGGCTTAAAAAATGATATAGCAATAGTATTTAGTACAAAATCATTAGATTACTTCACTCAATTGATAAATATCTCTCTTTCATGTTTCTTCTGTATACTGCAAGATAGGCGTGGACGTTTTTACCCAACCCAAAAGTAACTACCTAAACTTAAAAGGAAGAAATCAAAACTGGATTCGAACCGTTATACAAAAATATCCGAATGAAACTTATAAGCTTAATACTTTGGGGTTTAGGTATAATCCAATCCGAACCGATCTAAACTACCATCCAAAGATATATTTAAAGGTAATTCAAATATTTATAGTATTCAAAACATTTTTGTAGTTTGTTTCATTTATTATTTTGAATACTTTTAAGTTAGTGTAAATAGTTTTAACTAATTTTAATTAGATTTGTAAATAATTCATATATCAAAAAAATTGTCAAATTTTCAAGTTTAAAAATATATATTTTGGACGATTTCAGACTTTGGTTACAATCCGATCTGAACCAAACCTGGAAGGAACCGAACCCAGTAATTAATAAAACCTGAATGAGACTTATAAGTATAGTACCGAAAATCTGAATCAATCAAACTGAAACCGACGGATCCCTGAACGCTCATGCCTACTACAAAATACAGTTTGTAGAAGGGTACAAGTACAACAACTTTTTTGTAAGGTAAACAACAAATTTCACAAGTAGAAATGGAAAATTACAAAATCAGTATTGTTCAGAATTTCCAAAAATAAATTATTACATAAGCATATATATATGTACTATATACTAAAAATATAACATGAAAAGTAAATATGGTGATAGTTTCTCAATTGTAGTTTTACGGGCTAATGGATCATTGTTATCTTTTCCATGTTTTGATATATCTCTGATGTAAATTCTGTATTTTACTAATACCTTATGGATAAAAGAATTCATACAAACACGCAATATAACGCTATATAAAAAGATCCAAAATTCCATATGAAACTGAATGTTCATCAATATTTAGACATCTTTGTATCAAAGCTTTTTGACTTAAGTTTTCTTGATTGCAAAATTGGACAGAATTTGCCATCACTAAATGTAAATAATGATATCTCCTTTCTTGTCTTCGTCTCCTGAAAAGGAAAAGCTGATTTCATGCATTGTCATTTGTCATGTGTGAAGTGAAATTTTTTTAACATCTTTAGAGTGAAGTTTTGAATGATGTTTTATGTTTTCTTTTTTTTTCTATTGGATGAAGAAGAGTATTATGGCTCGTCAGGAAAATCATATGTATGACTCAAAAGTCTCCTTTGCTTTTTGCAAAGAAACAAACCCCATGAACATGACACTTAAGTGAAATTTTATTAAAAACTAAAACTTATACTAAATTAGTTTTGATACTTCTGTTTCTGAAGAGCAATATTGAGAAATCAAATAACTGACTTGGATATCTGAATCACAACACTACTGAGAGAGCAAAAAAAAAGAAAATGATTCAGAACTAAGTAGACATAATATCCCAAAAAAGCATTCAAAAAGAGTTTCTTATGATTAACGTATTACATCAAAAAGCAAAAACTGAGATGAGATTCGAGAACCAAACCATAGACAAAGTAAATCTGTTTAGGTGTTGGTGGAACGAGTGTAGATCTGCTGGCTCGAGTGAGCAGCGACCATCCTGATCACACCTTTTGCCATTAACTCCCTGATGGCCTTCCTTGCTAGAGACCCATTGATCTGTAATGACACAGAAACGTAAAAACATAAGAAAGAGAACAGAAACTTGTGGAAGCAAAAACTCAAACAACATCATAGCAAGTAGAAAAGCACCCTCATACGGTCGGAGAGAATGGAAGGGGTGATGAGCTTGAACTTGGGAGCCTCAGTGAGAAGCTTGTCGTAAGTAGCCTGATCGAACAAGACCATGTTGTTCACCTTCTCCTTTTGCTTTCCCTTGCTCCACTTCTGTTATGTTTAACCATATAGAGACCAACAATTCAGGCAAAAATGATCATGAAAATAAAACAAGACAAGCCTTGAAAATGTCTGAATCAGACATATATAACTTAATAATCAAGTACAATTCGAGATACATTAATGTCGACAGAAGGCAAAGAGTTTCTAGAATCATATTAATAGATACAACCAGATACCCTAAATCTAACTTAACCGCAAGAAGATAACAACATCGAAGATATAATAAAGGGTAATTGAGGAAGCGAACCTTCTTCTTCTGTTTTCCACCGCCGGATTTGGCTGGCTTCGATGACGGCGGCGGAACCTTATCCTTCTTTGGCGCCTGAAACACATTTCAATTTAGATACCTAAGCCAAAGAGAAACAAAATCATTACCGACAGGGAGAGAGAGTAACCATGGTGTTGAGTAACAGTCAGCGAGTAGACTATAGCCCCGAATATGAAGAAGATCAACGGAGACGACAGTGAGAAAGAAAGATTGTTGATGGTGGTGCTCTTCTTCTTATATATTAGGGTTTCTGAGTCCGGAGCGTTATAAAAGGCCCTATAAAGCCCATTGCCGCTTTACTAATATGATCAACTGTTATTATAGCCCAGTCGAACCCAATTAAACGAATAATAGTAAATAGCCTCGTTCGAAACTCGCTAGGCGCTACGCATGCACTCGAGTTGAGCCCAGCAATTAATGGAAAAATCAGAATTAATTAGAGATTAATCGAAATCTTTGATTAATCAGAGATTAATCGAAATCTTTGATTAATCAGAGATTAATCAAAATCAGAGATTAATCGAAATCTTCGATTAATCAGAGATTAGTTTTATGGCATTTATATAAACATGAGAGTTATATATGAAATATGTCTATGTATTACAAGATAATTTATGGTCTAGTGGTTCACTCCCTTCTACAAACTTCATTTATCTTGGGTTCGAAGGTCAGTGTGGCCTTCTTCCTTTTTTCAGCACTAGGTTAAATGAAATGGGAAAAGACACAAATGACTTCATCTTCAATCTAAGTGCTATGCGATTTTTAGGTGACATTTTCATTTGTGCCCTTGCGATTCATAGCTTTTTCTTGTTAATATTATGAATGGTAACCCAAATTGACCAGATCTATAACCTAACATATGATTTCGAACAACAAATCTACCGAACAATGGACTTTTTTATTTTTTTCTCTAATGAACAATCGAATTAGAGTAAAACACCACAATGTGTCACCGTTTCACGCATTTTCGGCGAGTATACGGCTGCTAGGGCGCGTTTTTGAACAAGGGTAAATAGTAGTGTTCTAGAAGTCCGTATAGGCGGCGTTTAAACGCTCAGCAAATCAGATATAAGCGAAATAATTTTCTTAAATTAACTTTTTATAAAATATGTTTGAGTGTTCAAAAAAAATAAATTTCCATAAGACATATAACCACGATCTAGCAATTTTTAAAATATTGGTAAATAGTCACTACCATGTATGATGATCTTTGTGATGTTGATTTACAAACATAAAATGTGAAAATTTTGGTGATAGTTCGACAACCTTCACATCAATTGACATTAATATTTAGCTATATATCAGTTTTCTTAAAATTTTGATTGGTAGAGCATTAATAATAAATTTATGTTTATATAATCCAATCAATAATTATTAAAAATCATTTACAATAGAACAATTCTCTTAAATAACTATTTTAAGTTTTCCACCAAAATAATTCTTAAGTGCAAAATGATTGAAATAACTTTTTATTTTTAAAATTTAAATATCTATTTTTTATTTTTTTAAATTTTAAACTCACCCTCAAAACTCCACCCCATAACTCTAGATCATAATTCTAGATTAGTTAACCCGAGATATAAATGTATATTTACACCCTTAATAAATCGTCTTTTGGTTATTTTCTCCTTATAGGTTATTTTGTGATAAAAACATTTTTAGTGCTATCCTATGATATTTTTATTTAGTAGAATATGTAAATGTTCTTCAAATGATATTTTTCTAATATTTTTCGTGTGAAGTTTTTGGTAAAACATTTGCGTTTGAATATATAAAAAATTACAATAATTTAATATATAGCTATTTTATTTTATAATATCAGATAATTAGATTGGTATCCAAAAATTAAATTTATATTTTAAAATAAAAATAATAATTTTTAGTTTTAAAGTACATTTTATATTTAAAATATAATTAAATATGATTTATTACTGTAAATATAAATATATCTATGTTATTGAGAAATAAACAAAATAAATATTATATACTACTTTTATATAATACATATGTATTATTTACGCATTTTATCAAAAACATTTATGAAAGCATATTATTTCTACAACATATAACTTCTACGACATACAATTTCTATAGAATATTGCTATTGTTTTGTTATCAAGTGTACCAAACAAGGCCTAAGTATTGTACATTTTCACACATGAATTTATCTCGCTCTCTCTATTGTAAATATATAAATTAACTTGATGTAAAGATGATAAGTGGTCTTTGTTATCAGTTTCACTGATATAATCTAATTATATAAAATCATATTTGCTTCTCTCACATGACCCCACGTCAGATCCAGCTCAGAAAGTCATTACACAAGTTGTTGACACGTGTCCTAAGAGAATGAAACTCATCGTTTCATTTATTTTCATTGTGATGGGGTTTGATAATCTTTTATCATGTTTGGGCTCTAGAGATTGATGGTTTATGCAGCTCGGGTAGATGTAATCGTCTCAAACCCTAATTAGTAACTACGGCAAGAAACGGCGATGGAGTTCATCTCCAAAAGAAGCATTAACAACTGTGTGAAAAAATACCTTCAAATGCGACCATAGACATAGTCTCATTCCCTGAAAATTCATATGTACATGAATTATCGAGGTCTACCTCTGTTTTCTTTCTAGATGTGGGTGCCGTTTTTTATTCCATCTGATTTTATTGTTGTTAGGGGTTTGTTGTTCGGTTTTGCTCTTAGATTTATGTAGTTCGGTTCCGTTCTTATGGTTTGTGTCAGGATCGTTTCATTTAGACCCATAATTCATGTAAACAAAATAATTGAGATTAGTGCTTCTCTTTCTTATGATATGTCGGCCGTCAATCAATTTTTGTCTCAGAGGGTCAATAACATCATTGGTGCTTTCCTCTTTCTCTTAAAGGTAACACTATCCTGCTTCTTTTGTTCCCGTGCTCATTTTTTTGTTTTGCTTGGTACCATGAACTTAAATATAAACAGGTTTGTCTTCACAGAAGAAGAAAAGAGTATTGACGATAGGTTTTACGGGTTCAGCAAAAAATTGGTCTTGGATTCTGCTCGCGTATGTGGCTGTATAGCTATAAGATCTTTGGATCATTTGGTTCGTTTTATGATTGGAGCAGTTGTTTTTCAGCTGTTTTATGATTGATATGTGTGTGTATTGTCTTCCCTTCACAGAATGCTTTGATCATTTATCCAAATGAGTTAAGTAAAGCATCCCAACAGGTAATCAAGAATTGGTGTTTTTTGAAAAGAGTTATAGTTTGTTTCTTTTGTCTGTCTCTCCATCTGATGTTTCCTTCTCATGTTAAAGTAGTTGCTAAAGCTAAGTCTTTCAAAAAGGTAAGCAAAAAATGGTGTTATGCATCTGAGTTTGTTTGAGTTTATAAGATATAGTTATCATGGTTTGTAATGTTTTCTCATGTTTTAGGAGTATAGAGCTAAGCTGTATAAGCTGAAATAAATGAGAAAAGAGTTGGATGATATAGTGCAGGTAAACACACAAAAATAGTGCTAATGAATCCAAAGTTTGTTGATTCAAAAAGGAGATTTTGACTTCTCATATGTAGGGCTGAAGTGGCTAAGGTCGAAAAACTTTAAGAAAGAAACTACTAAAAGCCAAACGGCTTGAACTTGTGGAGACATATTCTGAAAGCTAGAAGGATGAACCAAGGCTATGTAATCAAGTGGTCTCAGTAATCTATATTAATAAAAGAGTTGACACAAAAACGAATCATGTATACCTCTTTTTTTTTAATCTCGTATATCAGACTTTTTTATTGTGTAGATATTATTGAACTTGCGTATATAAAATTTTCAATTTGTAACTGATTATAAATGTTTGGAAACAAGCAGAACTATTAATATTTTAGATTTCTATCCCTCATTTATATTTTCCACTCAAACAAATTTCATAGATTCAATCCTATCAACCTTATGATCCTCTAAACCAAATACAAACCTGTTTGGATGTTTGCCTTATATTCTTCACATATCTATTTAATATTCACAAATTGTGACCTCATGAAATGATAACGGTCGAGACCTTCAATCTTCAAGACTTCCGTAAGGAGAAGTTTGGAATCAAAGCGTGGAATAAGTAGAAAGTATACCACAATCAAAGCGTGGAATAACGGGTAACGATAAATAACCGTTGGGAAGAGATTCCGTGTAGAGTTGTCAGATGGGCTAGCCTATGTCCATTAGCCCATATCCATTTGTCCATTTAGTGTTTGTGGACAGAGAGTGACCATGTCCATTAAGGACCGTGTCCATTAATGACCAAATCCATAAACACCCATATTTATATGGGTTGCCATGGAAACCATTAAAGACCATATAAGTAAATATGTCACAATTTTAATTCGCTATAAAGATCGTTTAAATATTCCAATTTTAAATTTGTGATTTTTGCGAAAAATCTCGGTTTTGCGATTTTGGCGGGAAATCTCAAAATTTGCGATTTTAGCGGGAAATCACGGTTTTACGATTTTAGCGGGAAACCACGGTTTTGCGATTTTAGCGGGAAAACACGGTTTTGCTATTTTAACGGGAAAACACGATTTTGCGATTTTAGCCGGAAATCTCGGTTTTGCGATTTTAGCCGGAAATCTCGATTTTTGCAATTTTGGCGGGAAATCTTAATTTTTACGATTTTAGCAGGAAACCTCGGTTTTGCGATTTTGGCGGGAAATCTCGATTTTGTGATTTTAGCGGAAAACCTCGGTTTTACGATTTTAGCGGGAAATCTCGAGTTTTTGAGATTTTGGCAGAAAATCTCAATTTTTTTGCGATTTTGGCGGGAAATCTCTGTTTTGCGATTTTGGCGAGAAATCACGGTTATGAGATTTTAGGGGGAAACCTCGGTTTTGCGATTTTGGCGAGAAATCTCGATTTTTGCGATTTTGGTGGAAGTCTCGATTTTTTTTGCGATTTTAGCAGGAAATCTCGGTTTTGCAATTTTGGCGGGAAATCACGGTTTTGTGATTTTAACTAGAAATCTCGGTTTTGCGATTTGACGAGAAATTTCGGTTTTGCAATTTTGGTGGAAGATTTTGATTTGTTGATTTTGGTGGAAAAATTCGGGTTTTGTGATTTTAACGGAAAAACTCGATTTGGCGAAAACACTTTTGATTTTGATAGATATCAATTGACAAAATTTTAGAAACCTTAACTTTTTGTGACCATTGGGTGGACCATGTTCATATAGTCCAAATCCATTAACACTCATAGTCCAATGGTCTAGTGATTTTTGTCCATTTAAAATATGTATGGATAAATGGGTATCACCAAAATAGACCCATTTACATATGGACATTGATAACCAATGGAGGACCCACCCATTTGACAGCTATACACAATATGCCTTATACACAAACATGACAAAGAAATATATAAAAAACTCTCATATCTAGAAACGTACAACTATGGACACGATACACATAACATACATAATAGTAACTAAACATAAATTATTTATACCTATACTTGAAAAACTAAATTAAAAATAGTGTCCACAATGCATGTTGGTAAGGGGAGGTGAAAGACGACAATCACCAATGACACTGGGTCCACAATTCATGCGACACCAACAAAAAAACATATAAGTTGAGATGGAAACCAAAGAAACATCTACACAAACACACCAGAGAACATAATGCAGATTCAACAATGATTACAATTGAATAACTAAATCTGTGAATAAAGAGACTGTCGTAACTTAAACTGTCATGTAATTATATGACCACCATCATGTATCAATACTCTATTAAAAAAATAAGTGAACATGGAATTACATATGGAATTAAAGTGGTAAACGTAGTGGGACATTATTGCAATAAAATAGCAGTTATAATCACGTGAATATCTAAACTCCTGATGAAACGCAAACTAGAACCGTGACCCAAATAAAAACATACGAATTAACGTCCTAAACACATAACATCACTAATACTATGAAATAAAAATAATCATATTGCAACTTTAAAATAAATACCAACAATTAATAATTAAAAATAAATACAAATCACCAATCCAAGGAGATACGAAAGGCCCATAAAAAAATAATAACTGAATAAATTACATCAACTATTCAGCTAAAAATGCTTTACAGCAACACAAAACAAATACAAATGCTTTACAGCAACACAAAACAAATACAAATGCTAAACTATATTTGAAACATAAAACTTGCTTTCCATGATCCTTGGTTTCAAACATCTTTTTATATAATTAGATTAATATATTAATATTAAAATAATAATAATTTTTAACAAAATTAAGAAATAATAATAGAGTATGTATTTTTTACAGAAAATTACAAAATTGACAATACTTTTGATCAATCATTTTATTAATAAAACTCATGAAATACTAAAGACTTACAAGTTTTACTCAATTTTGATATAATTAAGTTCATTTATAAATAAGAATAAACTTCGTATGAAAATTTTAATATGTTTCTTTCATATTGGATAATAATGATATTTAATAAATGATTCTTTACATTTAACTTTTTTCGAATAAATTTTGGTATCCCTTATATACCTTTATAATTACTATTAAAGTTTACATCGACGAATTCAAAACTAAACGTTTTGTTTAAAAACAAAAAAGAAAATAAACCCATTTTTGTTTACTTAAAAATCATAATACATATATATGTCTTATTAGGAGGAAAATACGATAACAATATATATATATATATATATATATATATATATATATATATATACAAGTTATCCATAAACAAACCAAACTAAAATATATTACGTATAATCTTACCTCTTCTAAATTTTTTTACAATACAAAAAATATCATCATACACATCTTTGCAAGGCAAAACTATAATATAAACCACAAAATCATACAAAAATAATAAACTAATATTGTTTGTAAAGTATAACCTGCCTGTAGGGCGGGCTGGCCCTAGTTTCCAATAATGTAGTGCATTAGTAAGTGTATGGCCTTTAATTTATTTCTCTCATGTCCTCTTGCCAATTTTCAATCTTTGGCACTAGCAGTAGACCTGGGAAAAAAGATCAAATATCCAAATGAGCTGAAAATGTACTTGAACCTGAAATGTTAGGGCAGGATTAAAGGGGGCTCTTAAAGGGATTTTTAAGGAGAAAGATCCACCAAAACTTTAAGAACCAACTTTTAAAAACCTTAATTAAAAATTCACTTTGCTTGGGTTCTTGTATTGTTCACTGGTCCACTTAGATGTGGCGGTCCGCGATTAATTCGTTTTTAATTTTAATTTAAAAAAACATCAGACAAAAAAATAAAAAATAAATAAGAAACCCTAATATGGTTCTTAGACCACCTCCATTAGTGGTTCTTAGGGGGGGTTCTTAGCCAAAAATAGTGGCGGGCCCCACCACTTCCCCTAAGAACCACCTCTAAAAATCTCCTTTTAAGAACCAGTTCTAACACTATTTTGCGGGCCCTGCTAATACGTGGCGGCCCACAATTGGTTGTTTTAATTTTTATTTTTTTTAAAAAAAATCAAAAAAAAAAAAAATTAAGAACCCAAAGGGATTCTTAATGGATGGACATGCTCTTAGGGTTAATCATGGTCTTAGCAACCAAAATTAAATGGAAAATCCAAAAATCTGAAAAACACACAAAAAACCGTAAAAATGTGACAAGACATATGTATTAATATTTGAAATCAATATTCAAACCTAAATAAATATTTTAAAACTCAATTTTATATTTATTGGGTATAATATTAAAAATATATGAACCCAAACTAAAATTATCCAAACCCAAAATTAGTTCAAATCTAAAATGATTATTAGATAAAGTTATAGAATATATCCCAACTTGAAGTATTATTGAACCAATATGGTCTGCACATATACTTGAATGAAATCTAGAAGGTTAAGCCCACTCCCCCCCCCCCTCACCCTCAAACAAGCCAATATGAATAGAACATATGCCTGAATACTCATGCCTACTAGCTAAGATGGCTCTCTCGACCAAAGCCATATGAATATTGGAGGGGTTAGTGCGACCACCTCATAAACCACTCCAGATTTAATATTTTAAGGGTACTAATATATACTTTGCATGTTATAAAAATGGATGTTTTAGAAAAAAAATGTTTTACAAAGATGTATTTTATGTTTTCTATTCATTTAATTAAGTAATAATGATTAAAGTTTTGAAACTATAGTTGTTGAATTTCTATTGGTATAAAAACTGTAGGAAATAGATACTATAGCACAAAATTATATAATAAAATAATAATATATTAAATAATTAAGAAGCATTAACTATTAAGTACTAGGATTGGTTCGCGCTACGCGCGGATTATATATTTTAATTTGTTATATATAGTTATTTAGATCATATATGTTTTATTACTTTACTTATATGTCATTTAATTTATAACATATTTTCTTACGACTATAATATATTTATTACAATTATAATAGGCGAATCTAATATTAAGGATCCTCTAATATAAGGGCTCCTCTAATATAAGGGATCCTTTAATATGATTCTCTAATATAAGGGATCTTCTAATATAAATACTCATTGTTTAAGTAGAACTATATTATATCTCTTATCCAAAAAAACAAATTTTATAAAAAAGTAAAAATAAAAAAACTTTTAAAAATGTTCTAATAGTTAAATACACATCACATATTAATATTTACTATATCATTTGTTAAACTATAAAAACACAATATGTTACAATTTAACTATAGTTAATTCAACACTATAGTTAAATTGTAGTTCTGAATTAACAATATGTAAAAACATAATCAAGATATTCTCAATTAAAAGTACAATTTTATATATTTTCTAAACTTAATCTTTAACTTTTTAATTTATTTTTATTACTATTATTCAATTGCACCCAAAGAAAAATGATATTTTGTTTTACAGTTACTATTAAAAACAATATCAATCACATTATTACATTGTTATTAAAAGTACAATTTTATATATTTTCTAACTTAATCTTTGACTTTTTATTTCTGTTTACAATATTAAGTATTAATGCATCTGTATATTGATTTGAGTGAATTTGGAATATATTTTCAGTCGAAAATTATGATCCAATAACATTCTACATTCTATATATATATATATATATATTGTTATTCTATGTAATGTAAATTTTATTTTCTGATTCTGATAAATATAGTTTTAAATTTTTGAATCAGACAAATTTACTTAAGTATATAGTTATTGACAAATGTAGCGAAGAGTCATTAAAAAAAATGTAGCCAAAAGTCATTAAAAAAATGTAGCCAAGAGTCATTAAAAAAATGTAGCCAAGAGTCATTTAAAAAAAAATGTAGCCAAGAGTCCTTGCGTAAAAAATTCTTGTATGACGTGTTCGGTATATCAGATGAATAACAAATTTATGAATAATTGTTGGGAAAAGAAACTAAAACAGATTTTTTAAACAATTAAAAATTATAAGTTAGTTCTAGTTTCTAGTGTAATCACTTTTAACATAAAGACGTACAATTTTGAATGATATTGAGAATGAAAAATTGACGAAATCACATTTTCAAACTGTCTCATCGTGATAAAGTTCTATAATATTCACCACATGTGTTTTCAGTAACATTTGCTATAATACTAAAAAGTGACACTAAATCTGTTGCGTTGTATTGTAAAATAAAATGATAATAGAGTTTAATACATGTCATCTAAAACACAGTACATACCTTGTGCTTATAGCTTTCACTCTAAGAAAATGGACAACATGCATAAAACAAAGTAATCAAAAGAGATAAAACAAAAGCAAAGATTACTAAGAACATTTCTTGAACAAAAGACATTCTTGGAAAGAAGACTGATACTAATATACTCCAATACAAATATATTTGCAGGAGCTGAGGAATAATACCAGTCGCCAAGGTTAAGATGTCCAAAAATGCATTGGTGAGTCATTTCTCTTTGTATCAATTCTCACATGTGAGCTGTTGTTTCTCTGATCATCTGACATAATAGTCTGCACGAAAACAACTGAAGAGAATGCATCAGATGTCATACTTATAATAAATTGCTTCAAACTATTATTGGTATGCTTATAACGGAAACTAAATCTCAAGCCTGCAATTATGAAATTATATTAATTTGAGGGTTACACGATCCTTCCCAGCGAAGTCATTGTGAGGAGTAATGAAAAGCATTCTTCCTGACGACAAAAAATTTAGTACATGAGAATTATCAGAATCTTACATTTGTTGTGTATCACAATTTGGTCAAGAGAGCAGTATGTCCTGGCTTCGTCACCACAAAACTATTCCATTAAACTGACTCTCCTCATTGGTTTCTATCTCCCTTTGTTTCCCTTTTTCCAATCCAATAGCTTCTTCTAGCACACTCTTTCCTAACACAAACCCTCAGGTTTTGTGACCCTTGAGAGGTATAAATTGGATGTGGAAATCCATGTGTTTATGAGAAGAACGAACACATCAGAGTCAAACATATCCAAGACATTCATCTCAACATAGTACCTTTTTTAAAGAACAGATATGAGTTAGTAAAATATAAGCAAGAAATATGTAATAGAAGAGACTGACTTAGAATTTTACTACGGTTGGAAGTTGAGAACATAGGAATTAAGTTCTGACACTGTAAAGGAATTCATGATTGACTGGCCATCAACGTGAGCTGGTCGTAATTGCAGAAGCGGAAAACTCCATCAGGATAAGGTCTATGCTTTCACGCTGATTGACCTTGGATCAGAGTTGTCTTAATATCATAAGTAAAAAAAAATAACAACCATTGGAAACCCCTCGAGTCTTGGATGACTTATCAAAGATCTATAATAATTACTTTCAGTATCACTGAGAAACCACAACAACCTGAACATTAAAATCTTAGCAAAATCAACGAAACAAACACTGAGAAAGAAATAACATTGTAAGACCGGAGACAAATGAGAAGGATAATGGGTAAAGAATCATCTAAACCAAAACAAAGATTCGGTCTCAAAATACAACATCAAGTAATATAGGAGTCAAGAGAATAAGTGTACTAAAAGAGATATGAAGAGAATATGATTTCAAGTTGAGGAATACAAACCTATTTATACCCGCAAATACACCGACTTCACGATGTAAACAATGCATTAAAGACCTCATAGTGGTTGATTGAATTAATAGGATTAACCACGACGAAGCCATAACTCAGACTGTTTCAGAGATGGGGATGAATGGGAAGAAGACCAGAAGTCGCCATAGAACAATGAAGAGAGATGAATCCTAAAGCTCAACTACCTAGGCACACTAAATTGGGCTATCGGGCTGTATTGTATTGTAACTAAGAAGAGAAATGAACTGCAGCCCAACAACATGAATTACATTGTGTAACAAAATAAGCCCAACTCAACGGAATACACGTCTTAATGAAACGGTGAGTATTACGGCAAGGGACACGTGGCAGAACGGGAAACTTCGATTTGATGACGTGGCGATCCTAGGAGAGAGACAAACTCTACTTTATATAATAATAAGATAAGATAAGATATTACTAAATTGTAGCGAGCAATTAAATCAAAAGAATCTCTTTTATTTACAATTATTTTATATGGTGAATAAATCAAAATAATTACTCTTATTTATTTATATGGTATATAACTAAATTTAATTGAGATAATATGTTTCTAGTATGAAAATCTATTAAATGAAGCTTTTTACTCATATGATTTATGAACATTTGTATCTTTTTATGATACAAGTTTTAAGCTATTGTTCACAAAAATTTTATTGTGGGACTTTTAACATATTTAGTAATTTATATTCGTTTTCAAAAATCTAAAATATAACAAATACGAAAATTTTAAAATTTTGTTATACATTTAATGTGTTTTATTATTATTTTAATAATATAATTAAATAAAATAGAGGATATATAAATTGTTAACAAATCTTTATTATTAAATATTATTAATTGTTATTCGTCACATTTATTCTAAATCAAATTAGGTAATTCTATAGTTTTTTTAATGAAGAAATGTTTTTTTGTGAACATATGATTAATAGATGGTCTATTATATTTTATACAGTTACACTCTTGTAATACTTTTATTAAATTAAGTCGTTTTAATATGTACTATGAAAAAGTAACGGCGTTGACACTTAAGGAATGTTACAATTAAGAAAATAATCAAAATATTTTTTAATCAATATATAAAGGACGTCAAGTATGATTTATATCTTAATTAGTATCTTTTTCGCCAAAATGATTTATTGTGTGACAGTAAATGAATGATATTGCATTTTACTGCTCTTTTAATTAAAAAAACGGTAAATCGTTCTTCGGCGAAAGAATCTTAAATCATCGATGGCCACGTTTTAGAGATATCTGAATATAGGTGGATTCGAAACTCAGTTCGATCAGTGGCGGTTCTACGTTGTCCACAAAGGGGGCAAGTGCCACCATAAAAATTTCAAAATTTGGTAGATATATCTAAATTTTAGTTATTTTCTCTTACTAGATAATAATTTCTAGCTGTATTTTTATGTTTATATAAGGTTTGCCCCCACTGAAAAATAATTCTACATTCGCCACTGAGTTCGATGGGCGATGTTGAAACGCCAAGGTACCACCGGACCATTAATAGTTTGATCTTTTAATTAACTAAGTCATTCATGTTTTTCTTAATTGACACTGGGAATCGGGGATAGTAAAATGACTTGTGAAAGCATTACGTATGCTAATGCATTCGTACGTACAAGTGTACCCTTGTATATTTGTATTCAAAACAATATCGTCAAACAATTTATGTGATTTTATTCTAAACTAATATGGTCATGGATGCCAACAACATAATGTAAAGATGAAATTTCACTAGGCACGTGATAAGCTTTACTTACTTGTACGGTTATTATAGTATTATGTGAAACACATTATCAAACCGACCTTAGCTCAGTTGGTAGAGCGGAAGACTGTAGTTGTTGCTGTAATCTTTAGGTCGCTGGTTCGATTCCGGCAGGTCGGATATTTTTGAAATACGTAACTTCTTGCCATATTACATGATTTTTTTTGCATGGTTGATTGATATCTAGATAACCGAAGTGAATCCGTGTGCGCCATATTGTCTTCCTCTTGTTGGCGAAACTGTTTGTTAACACTTAACACTGAATCAGCTTGCACTCACATGTGATCAGGGAAAAACGTTATAAAATGCACGTATGCTGACAAAAAAAAAGAAAAGCACGTATCAGACAAAATAAAAGGACAATTGAAATAATTATCAATCATCAACTAGAGATTAATTAAATATCGCAGGAATACTAAAGCCTTATCTTATGAAACTCAGATTATGCTTCTTTATAGATTTGCCACAAGAAAAGGGGTCACACTGATAGTTTAATCAATTCAATTAATTTTCTTTCTGTCAAATTGTCTTTACCTAACCAACAATTTCTTTCTTAGAATAACATTTTATAAAGATCTAGTAACATATAACAAGAATTCCATCAACTAACTTTTTGTGTGAGATTCATATTCCTAAATCTATGTTAAAATTATAATGAAAACGAAATTCATAGATTTTAGAGGCCCACATACAAATTTTCTCTTATGTGTTTCATTAAGTTCAAGGGTTGGGATCACCTATAGAAACTGAAGCCATTGCACTTAATTGGGCAATAAAATCGATGTCACGCCTGGGAGATCTTTGAAATAGATTCTCAAGTGCTAGCGAGGATGATTGAAGGCTCAGAAGAGACATGGCCGAAGCTCCAGCCGATTGTCCAAGAAATCTCACACTCTCTCTCGATGAATCGGAGCTACAAGGTAGAGTTCTACTCTAGAGATGGTAACAAATCGGTAGATAGGATAGCTAATGAAGCTTTTTCTTTTATGAATTATGTTCCTAAGTTGTATTCTATGGTGCCAAATTGGTTGAAACCAGTATTAGAGGCTGATATACCTATTGTAGGACCAAACATTGATGTAGATCTGAACAATGTTGGTTAATGAAAGTAGTTGTTGAACCAAAAAAAAATTCAGTCATTTATCTATACAAAAAGGATAGTTTTATTAAATTTATCAAATAACTCAAAAACGATATCTTCAAATACAAAGTATTTATAATATTTAATGTGTTCTTGATATATTAACCAAAACATATTTTACAGTCTACTGATTTTCTTCTTGCTCTTCTTGGTTCATTTATAGATTCCATGCAACGATGATTAAGAAATAGAAATTTGAGCGATCATTAAGTAGATTTTCCTCTGTAAAACTAGCTTGTGTTACTCTTCTGATAAACAAGTTTGTGTTCTAAATTGCAGGTGCAAATCTTGTTTGGGTATAATTCAAATTACTTAGGATCTAGACTAGCTTATATATAATCTAAGGCGTAAACCAAATATCAATAAGAGTGATTAATGTTCAAAAAAGTACACAAAAACTCATAATTTGCACAATGTCGATTGAAGCATCGAGTGACACGTTACCGCTAGTGGGCAATGATGAAGATGTCTTATGAGTTATGAGAACAAAGAAGTGGGACTTTTATCTTTTCTTCAAAGTGCATCCAATAACAAATTAAAAATTAAAAATGAAACGAAACCACATATGTATGCTTTTTTGTTTAGAAAGAGACAAGACATAAAGAAACACTAACAAAGAGACGTTGTAGAAGTATAAGCCATTTCTCGATCTCTTAGTGAAGAAGGAATGGTTTATTTCTATATTTTAAAAGTATGACATAAATATATATTAAAGTATTCATATATTTTCTTAATGTGTCTGTCATTTCAGCGTGAGATTGCATATACTGCATATCAATATAAATAGTTGTAATATATGATAGATCTAATGATAATATAATTTCTAGATATAATTAAATACAGTAGAATCATGTTCTTGTAAGAAATGGTTTTTATTTATCCGCGTTTTGAAATAAATAGAAATATTTATCAGGATTAAATGATTTTTATTTATCTGCGTTTTGAAATAAGTAAAAATGTTATTAGGATTTATATTCGGTTATTTATCTGCGTTTTGAAATAAATAAAATTATTATTAGGATTTATATTCGGTTATTTATCCGCATTTTGAAATAAATAGAAATATTATCAGGATTTATATTCGGTTGCTTATACATGTAATATACAATCATATATACCAGACAAGCGAGGTAATGTTTAAGATTGTTATCAAATGTACAAGTTAGCGTATTCAAACTATATATTATAGTGTTATGCAGACACTTCGTAAGTGAATTATGGTTATATTAGATTAAGTTTTAACCGTTTTTAGTTGCATAGTTCCAGTATCTAATTTATGAATTTGAGTTGACAAAAATATCATAGATGTAAAAATGATATAATTTTCGCTAAGTAAATAATACATAATACTTTTTTATCAGGAACAATTGATTTCTCGGTTGATCTGTGTTACCAAAACCTTAAAAAATAGTTTAGAGAACGAAGAATGAAAACAGGTTTTTATAAACTTTATTAACTTCATATTTTTATCAGGAACAATTGATTTCGCGGTTGATCTATGTTACCAAAACCTTATAAACTAGTTTAGAGAACAAAAAATGAAAACCGGTTACATAAACTTTATTAACTTCATAGGCAATTAGAATACTATATTATATATCCCAGAGTAATTTAATTTGACACGATAGACATGCTTTGTACTAATCATTCAAGCCCTATAGAGTTTTGCAATACACATTAATTTAAGAGATTATTTTATTTTGATTAATATAAAAAGCTACTTAATGGGAATAGAAAATTAATGGTGTGCTGCTATGAGTCGAGAAGAAATTACAAATGGGTGCAGATAGTGCTTGTAACTTTTTAGCGGTGATAACCAACATTGTGTTATTAACTTTCATTGCTAAATATTTATGCGCATAATTAACTTTCATTTTTATATATAGATATTTTTCGATTTACGTATTTCTATAAAATAACTTTAATTTTTTAAATAAATTTAATTTGAATCATATGATAATAATTCGATTAGTTTGAGAAAATAGCATTGCAACTAGATCTACACACATCAGTCCGAAACAAAAAGAAAAACTGAATTGTACCAAACCGAAAAATTAGAATCATAACCAAAGAGAATTCCATAAATATCTACATATATCTTGTATCTTCGGAACCGAAAACTAAATTGGATCAAAACTAAACCAAAATGTGAATAAATACCCAAAATTTTAAATAAAATTTATATACCTACAATATTAATTATATTTTTAGTTTAGAAATAATCAAATATCCTAAGATACTTTTATCAGAATGAATTCTATATTAATATATAGAACCAAAACAATGAAAAGTAAACTAACCGAACCGAACTCAAAAACTTGAAATATCTAGGGCTAATTGCAACAATTCCCTGACAAGTAGTTTTCGTTTTCTTGTTCCATAGCCAAACGTGTTTCGTGTTGTTGCCTTTTCCTTAGCTTCAATGATTTTTCTTTACCTTGACTGCAAAAATGTAAATCACATAGCACATAACTGGGAAATTAGAAGTATAAAATAGATTGTATTGCATTTGTTTGACAAGTGAGACATGGCCTTTTAGCTAACAAACACTTTAACTGCACACTTTCCATGATCAAATAGTATTTTTATAACAAAGTTAGTATGTTACTTGTTTGATTGACATACTATAATCAGTGAGCCACAATTCTGAATCACCTATTAAGATATAATACATTTTCTGATATATTAGTTTCGGTTCAAAATCATTAGCTTCTCACAATTTGAAACATTTGTTTATGCAAATAACTAACTTTTAATTAACGAAAGAGCTAATTCTTTTTCAACCTAGATGATTATGAGATCACTAAAAATCTGGATCTTTGTCACAAGAACTATGTTTAGTTAATTTATCTGTCAAGTTTATGAATAAGTAAGTCACGAAACATGTACTTTTTAACATGTAATCGTAAATTCGATCTAGAAAAACAACAAGGTAATGGTGTCAAATGAAAATATTAGGACACAAGACTAGATTTGTGCTAGATTTTTAGTTATAAGAAATTGAAGTGTGAAACATGTATGGACTCTTTTTTTTGAATATAAAAACAAAATAACAATAATTCACTCGGAAAAGGAGACTAGTGCCCCGAAAAGAAAAGAAAGCAAATGCACCCAATGACCCTTTATAAATACTCACATTGCAAAAGCTACATTCTCTCAACCTAACAATAAAACAAAAGAACTAAGAGAAAATCAGATTCAAGACTCTCCTCTGTTTTTAAGCTAATTAAATCCACGCCGATGGATTCGCTTAGTACCACCCAAAAGGCTAAACCAAGAAAGATGAAGGCTGTTATGAAGAAGTCTCGAGTTCAAATACTCTTAGATTTGTTTTACCGGGTGATCCAAATAACTGTAGTTATGGTTACACTAGCCAAGCTCTGTTACCAGCTAGTCCTCATGTTCGAGGACTTTGGTCTCACACGTTTTCTCACCAACCGTCATCTTGCTTTCGTCTTGGGGAACGCCATAGTCATCACTATAGTCACCAAGTGTGGTCTCTTTGAGAATCAAGAACCAGATGCACGGAGAAACAGCAACGATTTTTACGACGAGTTTGTTCGAGAGAGCTCAAGACGAGAACAGCGTTTACATAAACATGTGACATGCAGAGAAAAACAGAGCACTGAAGATAAGGGAGAGAAACAGAAAAAGAATGAGAACAGTGCGAAACAATGCTGCAACGAGAAGGACGTAACTGTGAAGAGACACAGACAAATCATTACCCAGAAACAGGAAAGTCCAAAGAAGAGTTACGAGAGGAGTCGGTCAGAGAAACTCGATGGCTCGAATAAGAGTTCATGTGGGAGGTTGAAGAGATCGGAGACTGAGAGGCCTTCTGATGATTCTGACGATGAACTCCGGTACAAGATCGAGTCTTTCATTGCGAGACAGAGGAGGAACCAAAAGGATGAAGAGTTTTGTATTGTTTAGATGTATAGAATGTTGTTATTAAAAGCAAGGAAAAAAAGAAGAAAAAACTTTAGTTTATGCAATAACATTCACATAACATATATATTTGTGTGTTTGTAAATATACGGGTAAAAATATTTCATAACCCGAGCATAAAATGTTGTTTAGCTTTTCTTTTTATTTTCTTTGTATATTTTTGCTCGGTATAATAAATATGTGTATATTTTCTGTAAGTTTGACGTTAGAATAATTAATTTTGTTGTAGACGACATATAACATAATGAGCACGAAGCAATCAACAAGGAGAGTATTAAAAGAGCCATTGTTCATAGCTCTATATGAAGCAGGTCATATCCCCATGAGATCCAAATCAGAAGCTTCCAAGTGTCGATCTTCGGTTTTAGGAGAGATTGAAATAGTTTGAATACTTTGACCTGACTAATTGAGTACTTATCTAAGTAGGATATTAGAGCATATGCAATCATTTACTCCACCTTAGAGTCTTTAGAATTAGTTTAGTAATTTTTTTTTTAATAGTTAAAGATTGTAAGCAAATTTATGTGTCCAATGGTGTTTCCGAATATGGAGTCCTTAGGAATAAAAAATATTATTTTTCTAAGAATTTTTTTAAATTAAAATTAAAATTTCATTAATTGCATGATTAAAAAAAAGATACAATGATTAAAAAAAAGATACTCTAATTATTAATCTTCACCAAATTTGTTCCAAATATTTTTGATTAAATCATTTTTCAATCGTTCATGCATATGCCTATCACGAAGATCATTCCGAACGCCAAACATATTATTCAGATTTGTAGGCCTCTCGGTTTCCACCTGTGAACTTCTGGTGACGTCTCCTTCTTCAAATTCAGATATATCGTATTGCATGTATCCATCTCGTTCATTTTCAACTATCATATTGTGTAGTATGATACATGCTCTCATAATCTTCTCTATCTTTTCTTTTTTTCAGTGTAAGAACCGGGTTTCTCATAATTGCAAATCGAGCTTGCAATACTCCAAAAGCCCGCTCCACATCTTTTCGGGTTGTTTCTTGAACTTTAGCAAATAACTCTTGTTTAGGACATTGGGGGAGTGTGATAGATTGGATAAATATTGACCATTTTGGATATATATCGTTTGTGAGGTAGTATGCCAGCTTATACATGTGTCCATTGACCACATACCTAACTTTGGGAGCTCGACCTTCTAAAATGTCATCAAACACAGGAGATCAATCGAGGACATTGATATCATTTAAGGTACCTGAAGGACCAAAGAAAGCTGCCAAAACCAAAGATCATGGAAAGCTACAGCCTCTAAGACAATTGTCGGTTTTCCCGATCCACGTGCGTATTGTCCTTTCCAAGCGGCCGGGCAATTTTTCACTCCCAGTGCATACAGTCAATGCTCCCGACCATCCTAGGAAACCCTCGTTTCTCTCCAATATCGAGTAGTCGTGGAAGATCCTTCGGTGTGGGTCGGCGTAGATACTCATCTCCGAATAACTGTATTATTCTGTCAGTGAAATTATGTAAACACAAAAGTGCAGTGCTCTCACCAAGTCGGAGATATTCGTCTACCGTGTCAGCCGCAGAACCATAAGCAAGCATACGAATTGCTGCCGTACATTTTTGTAGTGGAGAAAGACCAAACCTCCTTGTTACATCTCTTTTTTGCTGAAAAAATGGAATGTAGTCTAATAGGCCATGGACAATATGCAAGAATAAATCCTTATACATGCGAAAACGGCGTCTGAATAAATGTGACGAGAATGTCGAATCTTCGCTGAAGTAGTTATTCCATTAGCGGACGTGTCATGCTTCGCGGTTTCGCGGATCGAAATCGCCTTCTCCTCTCGAGCTCTGTTTTTTTTTTCTATCGGTCGCAAATGAATTTTGTTTTCCAAAAAATCAAACACAAAAGAACACCGACCCTCTCCTCTTGTTAAACGTGCACTAAGGACCAAGTCCTTCGTATCCTTATTTACGGACTGATCCGTAGTAATGTTAACCAAATTATTATTGTTATATTTCATTAATCACATGATTAACCTCTAAGGATTCGTTAAGGATTGTCGTTGCATATGCTTTTATATTTTTATAAATACCTAACTATTGATATAATATCAATAACACAAATTATTCAAGATTCCAAGTGATCAGTCTTTGTCCAGATCCCCATGTAAAAACATATTATGTACTGCCATTTCCTGACTTCCAGTTGATGTACAAACTAACTCTTGGTTGCGTCACAATAGACTTCTAGCTTAGCTTCTTCTTTATACGATCGTGGTGCGCCATTGTTAATAATAGAAGTGTTACGGGCATGGAGCGCGGATCACCTAGATGATCAAGTTATTCAATGGGCGAGTGATCGAGAAAGGCCTATCGAAGGCTGCCCAAGCAAGATAGTCCTAAGACGAATGCAAATGGAATGAGTATGAATGAAACTAATAATAAACAGAGAATAATGAAGATGAATAAGTAAGAAGGATGATTGGAATGGTGGATCCAGTGGAGTTAAGCTTGAATCAATGGTTGGTGGGTGAATTGAACCAATGTATTAGGAATTGATTCGCCTAATCAATAGACGAATAGTTTGACTTAAATCACACAATAGTCTCTTGACGTGGCTTCAATATCACCAAATGAATTACCCACCTAGAGCTAAAGAACCAACAACAACAAAAATCTCAATTTTGCTAACAAAGAAAAACAATTTCTATTACTTTCAAATGATCAAGGATAATTTACAATGAAATATGACCAGGGCTTATATAGGCTTGACACTGGAACTAGTACAACGTTCATACGAATAATAAAATACATGAAAACTAAGTAGAAAAATCATAAAGTTGGCTCCTTTGAAGATATTTATAGTTAAATTGATTTGAAACTCTCCAATTTTTTTTGATTAAGCCTTGTATCTAGACAGATTCTGAATATGTCCATGATTTTGAAGCCTTCCTGAATTACTCCTTGATCGCAATACCACATAATATGGCTGTTAATTATAAAAGATTGTGGTGAAAACTTTTTTATTTCTCTTTGTGTACATGGCCGAACAAGGAAAGTTGATGGCCATGAAGATCTGCATGTTCCTCTGCATGCTGGTCCATCTAATATCTAGTAGAATGTCTTCTCGATGCTACAATATGATCTTGATTGGTAGACCATAAGCATAAACATAATAATTTTTATTATTCAATCAATATTTATAACAAAAACATTTAGATGAACATTTATAAGATACTAATATTTTCTAGATGCTATTTGCTCAATGTTCTCATATGGAACTTTTGGTAGAGCATTTGCAGTTAGATATAGAAAAATAAAAATAATTCTATAATTTAATTTATTTAATAACAGAAAATTATGTTTCTATCCAAAAAATAAATTAATATTTTTAAAAATAAAATTTTAAAAATAAATATTTTATCTTTTTAAATTGAGTAATGTTTCACATTTAAAATATAATCTAATTTATATAGTTTTATATATCATTCATTATTTTTAATAACAAGACATCAAAATATTATATCTTTATATTATATAAATATATATTTCAATATATATTTATACTATAAAAATATAAACCTATCTATATATTATAAATATAAACATATCTAGATTATTTAGAAATAAATAAATTACATATATATATACTAATTTTATGGTAATTTTATATATTAACCATTTAGTGCTTTACCAATAAAAATTTATGATAATTTTATATAAATTATATATAATTAGTTTATTTTATTTAATAACATCTAAAGTTTATTTATATCCAAAAATAAATTCTATATTTTAAAATATATTTTAAAATTAATATATTTTAGTTTAAAAATATATTAATAATAAATGTTTTCAATATAATATAATTTATATAATTAAATACATTCATTATTTTCAATAAAAATTATTAATATATATATATATTATTTTGAAATAAATAGATTATATATTATATACTAATTTTTATGATAATTTTTAAATTGTATGCTGCTATTGGTCTACCAGTCAATTTATTAAAAAATAAAAAATTTAATGAGAATATATAATTTATGTAGCATGCTGCTTCTATAGCATATTGTTACTACTTTATTATCAGCTGTACAAATCGAGATCTATATCTCTTGGCTTCCATTGATGGTTTTGGGTTGAGTCAATGTGAAGAAAAGGAAGACTTTCCTTTGTTGAAGCTGGTTTGACATATTTCAGAAAATGTTGATATCTTCAAATTCTTTTGGCTTCCTTTTCCTGATTTTGGGCTATCTGGATCCATCAAAAATCTTCTTTGAAGTCTATAACCGAGTTTGGTTTGGGTTGCTTTTTTGGCTTGGTTGAAATCTACTTCTAAAGATCGACACTCATAGATGAATGGGATGAAAAATCTCCAATTTATAAAATGTATATCTTAATGCTCTTTATCAAAGTTTTATTTATTTTTTTTTTTTTTTGCTTATCAAAGTTTTATTTGCAAACATGTTTACTAGTATTATTTTCCCAGAATGTGTTTTTCTTTTCAGTTTTAGAAGAGTCTAATCATTAATATGTGTATATTATAGTGTTAATTAATATAGGAGCTGGAGGCTCGTGTCCATCATGATGGTCGGTCGGTCCATATATCAAAATTTAAATAGAGTTTATAGTTTTTCGCTGGAAAAATTGAATGATAACTGGTCGACATAAAGAAAGGAAAAAGAAGAAATAAATGTTACTAACTGTTCATTTTTATCAGTCTGCTTTACTAATTTGGGAAAGCCAAAGCCATCCATCCCGTTCATAATTATCTTGTCGGATATAGAAAACTCATTTAGCAATTTACAAAGTAAGAAAACCAGCTCTTTTCTATCATTATTACTTTTCTTATGTTAGAAAAAATATTGTATGATTGTAATTCGTATATATATCTACCCATACATAATTGTTATCATGATCGTTGTATTGATTTTACAACATTTCACTAGTTTTTTAATTCAAAATGTAACTTTTATTGTAGTTGATAGGGTATAAAACTTTTATAAGAAAATAAAACATCATATACTTCCTCCATTTCAACATAAGTTTAATTTAATGTTTTGACACATATTAAAAATTATATGTTTAAATTAATTTTGGGCAATTGTTATCATGATCGTTCTATTGATTTACAACATTTTACTAGTTTTTATTCAAAATATAACTTTTTGTAATTCATGGGGTATAAAACTGTTACAAAACAAGTAAACATCATATACTTCCTCCATTGCAACACAAGTTTAATTTAATGTTTTCCACACATATTTAGAAAAATAAATTTCAAAATTTATCTAATTATATACATTAAATGATTTAATGTTACTAATAAATAATTAATACTTGAAGGAATATGAATAAAATTATAAATTTGTTAAAATCTGCATTAAAAAGTATTAAATGACTCATATAATTTTACCTTATAACGATATATAATTTGAAACAGAAGAAAATATAGAAATTATTTTTCTAGGTACTCTTTATTAAAGTGTAAATTTCAGGAAAAATGTTAATAGATGTTATTTTGAACAAACTGAATTACTACAGTTAAGAGTTAATGAGAACTCCATAATTTGAACAAATAACATCTGCATTTTTGCAAAAAATTATACTTGATTGGTTTAATAAGCTGTGTGATTTTGACATTTTTACAAAATAAAAATATATTTATAAACAGTATGATTTTGATATTTTTTACACGACTAAAAATGCATTTATATTTTAATAATTATATCTATTTAATCAACAATTAATATTTAGAATAAATAAAATCATTTATAAAATCAATTCATTTTGCGATTGATACTAAGTTTAAATTAGATATAAATAGTTTTGAAATTTTAAAATGATATCTTTTATGTAAAAATAATCTTTTTGAACACCAATCTTTTATGTAAAGGCATGTTCGTTTCAAAATTCAGATGAATTATCTGGTTGAAGATGAAAGTTTTATTCGTAAAAAAGTTACGAATCATCTAAATGATCTATCTAGATGAATTTTAAAAATTAGCCTAAAATGAGATTCATCTTATGACTCATCCAGATGAGTTTAATTGGTGCATCCGGATGGAAACCTATTCAAATAAAAATGAAAATTTTACTTTTACTAAAATAAATTTTTATATTTAAGTTTAGACAAACAAATAATTACGATATAAAATTCCGAAAATATTCAAAAATTATAGTTTTTCATCAAAATCGCAAAACCATATTTTATCAAAACTGCAAAACACATTTTCCACCAAAATCATAAAAATGTATTCCTGCCAAAAAAGTAAAATGTATTTTTTCGTCAAAATGCAATTTTCCCCAAAAATTGTAAAAAATATATTTTCTCGTTAAAATACATTTTCCCGCTATAACAACAAAACACACATTTTTTTCACCTAAACAACAAAAACACATTATACATCTAAAACTGCAAAAACATATTTTCTCACCAAAACAAAAAACACATTTTCTCACCAAAACAAAAAAATGCATTTTCCCATCAAAAACACAAAACCGCAAAAACACATAATCCCGCCAAAAATGTAAAACCGCAAAATGCATTTTCGCACCAAAACCGCAAAACTTAATTTTCGCCAAAACTGCAAAATCGTATTTCCCACCAAATCCATTAAACATATTTTTTCGCCAAAATCGCAACAATGCATTTTCCCACTTGAACTGCAAAATACATTTTTCCGTTAAATACATTTTCTCGCCAAAATCGCAAAAACAATATTTTTCTACCAAAACTGCAAAAACGTATTTTCCACCAAAACTACAAAATGCATTGTTCCGCTAAACCACATTTTCCCACCAAAACCGAAAAAATTACCCCCTCCCCTCCCCATGAAACCGCAAAATCACGTTTCCGGTGAAAACCACAAATTCATTTTTTTTTCCAAACCGCAATTTTTTTTTTCCTACCAAAATCACAAAATTGCGCTTTTTCTCTAAAACCACAAAGTTATATTTATCACAAACCCATATTTTAAAAGAATTATTATTTAATTAATTAATAAAACTATTATATTTTAATAAATATAAATATAAATATAATTAAATCAAAACAAAAGTATATAAATCATTTGTTTACTTAAACTTATCTAGATAAAAACAAATGAACAAAAGAACAAAAGTATATTTAGATGATCTATTTAGATGAATTATTTGGATGGAGAAATGGACAATACCAATAATATCCAGATGAATGAATTGATTGAATCATATAATGGATCATTTAGATGAACGATGAGAGAAACCAACATCACCTAACAATAAAATATAAAATATGTTAAGATTACATTCTATATACTACAAAATGTGAATTTGTGGAGGCATTGGTTGCACTGTTTGACGAGATTGTAAGTGAAAGAAAAAGGATTTAATTGGTTTCCTCGTAAATATACAAATCCTGTCAAACATAAGAAACGGGAAAAGCACGCGCCTTTCTTCCTTGTCCTATAAAAAATGGCTTCTTCTTTCTCTCTCTCCTCTTACACAAATTACAATGTACTCTTCGTCTTTTACATTCATATGAGAAAAAAAGGTCAAACCTATTCAAACCTTCTTTTAATGGATTAATCAAACTCTTCCTCTCTTTCTCTCTCTCTGGATTTCAAAAGAAGGGTAAAACCTTTGTCAATACCCTTGTGCTGAAATAAGCTTTTCTCTCTCTTCTAGATTTATTGTCTGAGATTTGGCATTGTGTAAATCTGGAGCCATCCTTTATTTGGGGGTAGGTGACAGAGAGAGCGAGAGAGACAGAGAGGAGATTATATACACACCTCTCTTTCTTTCTTCTTCCCTTAGCTTTTGATCCTTAATAGGTAAACACACAAGAAAATCAAGAACTAACCCTCTTATATTTCTTCTCTTCTTAAATTTTTTTGTCATTTGTTATCTCTCAGTCGCCAAATGTTTGAATACACCGATTGTTTCCATCCTCCCTGATTACAACTTACCTGAGTTTTCCGTTTCTCTGTTTCTTATAATAAATAAAACGTGGGTTTTTGGTTCTATTGTTTCCTCTGAGTTTTTTTTCCTATTCATCGTTTTTTTCTTCTGAAATCTACTGTTTTAGCTATCTTAAATTCTCGTAAGGAATTTTTTTTGATGATTATTGTGTATGCTTGATCAAATGTCTAAATGGGTTTCTCTGTTTCTTCTTTCATTGCTTGATTGTTAGCCAAGGAACCATCACATGGACTACCCTCTTGATTCAATACCTTTGTGTGTTTTTTTTTCTTTCAAATCTCTTGGTGAAATTTAGATTGGGGTTTTTAGTGTTTGAGAGATCATTATAACATGTATTTATGTGTTTATGTTGGAACAGAATTTTAAACCCAGACAAAAAGCATGGCGGATACAATGTCTGCTCATATGGATCGACATAATAAGCCAGGTAATGAGGAAATGTTGTAATGATATTATGCAATGGAGGAGACATCTTTAAGCAAAGATTCTGAATTTTTGGGTTTGTGTAGATCATGAATGCTCAGAGGATGAGAAGAAGAAAAAGCTTTGTTCGTTTAAGAAGAAAGCAATCAATGCCTCTAACAAATTCAAACACTCTTTCACCAAGAAAACTCGAAGGAACAGCCGAGTCATGTCTGTCTCCATCGTTGACGACATTGATCTTGAAGAGCTTCAAGCCGTTGACGCTTTCCGTCAAGCTCTCATCTTAGACGAGCTTCTTCCTTCCAGACACGATGATCATCACATGATGCTTAGGTTTCTGAGGGCAAGGAAGTTTGATATCGAGAAAGCTAAGCTGATGTGGAGTGATATGATCAATTGGAGGAAAGAGTTTGGTACTGACGCTATCATGGAGGTTTAACCAAATCATTTTTAATATCATCATCATCATCATCATTTTTCACTTTTGCTTGTCATTAATCAAACACTTTCTTGTTTCAAAAAGGACTTTGATTTCAAGGAAATAGACGAAGTGATCAAGTACTATCCTCAAGGTTACCATGGTGTTGACAAAGAAGGAAGGCCTGTTTACATAGAGAGGCTAGGCCAAGTTGATGCCACAAAACTGATGCAGGTCACTACCATTGATAGGTACGTGAATTACCATGTGAGGGAGTTTGAGAAGGCTTTCAATATCAAGCTACCGGCTTGCTCCATTGCTGCCAAGAAGCACATTGATCAGAGCACCACTATCTTGGATGTGCAAGGCGTGGTATGCTTCTTACTCTCTTATCACATACTGTTTCGATATAGCGAGTGAGTGATTTTGCTTGTATATTTAACTCCAGGGGTTGAAGAACTTTAGTAAGGCTGCAAGGGATCTTCTTCAGCGTATCCAAAAGATTGATAGTGATAACTACCCTGAGGTAACTAATGTTGGTTTGACACCTAGTTTTGTTATATGGCTATTAACTCAAAAGACAATAGTACTGATGAGATTGTTTGTTTTGGATTATTATAGTCATTGAACCGTATGTTCATTATCAACGCTGGTTCTGGCTTCAGGCTTCTGTGGAGCACTGTCAAATCTTTCCTTGACCCAAAGACCACTGCTAAGATTCACGTAATCTTCTTTTTTTTTCTCACTTTCTTCAATACTCCAAAGATCATAATCTTTAAGGTCCTGCTTATTTCATACAGGTTCTTGGCAACAAATACCAAAGCAAACTGCTTGAGATTATTGACACCAAGTAAGACAGATAAAAAGACCTCAATAACTCTGCCTTGTAGCCACAAATTCATAAAACTAAACCTTTTTTCTTGTGTGTGTGTGTTTAGTGAACTTCCTGAGTTCTTGGGTGGTAACTGCACTTGTGCAGACAAAGGTGGATGCATGCGTTCAGACAAAGGTCCATGGAATGACCCTGACATCTTCAAGGTACTTTTAAGACAATATAGAAAATCTTGACAAAACCGGAAAACAATTAGGGTTGAGGGTACTGAACATTAGTATCTTAACTATATATAGATGGTTCAAAACGGAGAAGGAAAGTGCCCAAGGAAGACATTGTCAAACATTGAAGAGAAGACAATCTCTGTGTATGAGAGCACAACAGAGGTACACACACAAAACCCAATATGTTCCTAACCCTTCTTCACATTAGTAGTAAAATTCTAAAGCTTGTCTCTTTTTTTGTTTTCTTGAAACAACACACCGAAGAAATGTGAAACCGTTGCGGTGAGTTTCTTTCTCTGTCTATAAAGTTTCAAGTCTTTTTATCCCTCTAAGATCCTCTGTTTGATTGATGTATTGCAGAAGAACATAGTCAATACGGAGAACGAGAAATTCACACCAATTGTTGACAAAACTGTGGATGCTTCTACTTGGCCTACAAGTCTCCACAAGACAACCTTCACCGAGCCTGAAGGTTACATATACACTGAAACATTGACTCAGTTTCTGTTATTGTATTTTTCTAAAGTCATTTCATGTGTCCGGAGCAGATTTGTACTCAGCCGTGAAGCCGTCGGAGAGGAAAGGAGGAGAAGGATACTTATTCGGCGGGGTGATGTCGTTGGTTATGGGGTTAATGACGGTGGTGAGGCTAACCAAGAACATGCCGAGGAAGCTCACCGAGGCAGCCATTTACGGAGGCGCAGCAGAGAAAGGAGAGACGGCGATGGTGTCGAGCCAAGAGTACATGTCGATGGTGAAGAGAATGGGGGAGCTGGAGGAGAAATGTAGGTCGTTGGACAATCAGCCGGCGCCATTCTCCGCCGAGAAAGAGCAGATTCTCAACGCCGCTCTAACCCGCGTCGACCAGCTAGAGTCTCAGTTGGCCGAGACCAAGAAGGTAACTAACCAGTCTCTTCTACATAACTACACGTTATTGTTTGTGTTGAAGTAACGTGTAGGACACGTATGATGTAGCGATTTTAAATTATTTTTGGTTTGAAAATATATCAGACGCTGGACGAAGCCATGGCTAAGCAGCTAGAGATAGTGGCTTATATCGAGAAGAAGAAAAAGAAGAAGAAGGTACACAAACGACACTCTTCTTCTTGAAGAATTTTTATTCAGACTTACTTAATTTTTGAGTACATTTTTCTTTATTAGTTTTTTTGTTGTTTCAGTTCTTTGGATTCTGAAAGACTTGATGATGCCTCGAGACTATGAAAAACCTGGAAAATATATTAAAAAGCCATATATATATATATATATAAACATAATATACTCGTGAAGAGTATTAAAGCTTAAAATGTGGAGAGATATGCTTTCATGTAATTGTTTCTGTTGTTTGTCAAAAAAACTGAAAGCTTATATATGTTTACTTCATCATTCCTTCACATCTAATTTGTAACGTACTAAAATTTTTTAAAAATGTTATATTCTTATGTATAAAAATATATATATTGTTAATATATACCCATAGGTCAACAATGTTGTAGACTGGTGTTTCTGCAATTATCGGTAAACTGCAATCGAAGAGAAAGAGTTATGCAATTTTGGTTACTCTGTGAGTCTATGGTTGGTTTCTCTTGGAGTATATTGAAGCTTGAAACACTGAAAACAATTGCTAGATTTATCCACTGCAAATCACAAATACTGAATTTGTATCTTCTGGAAATTGAGCTTCTTTTTTGATGATCAATGTAAGCAAGTAATTCTTCTTGACCATCCATGTGACCTCATTTAATTACAAAAACCTCTTAACAAATAGTTCTAAAATATCAAACCAAAAGAAGAAGAAAGAACACAATGGTTTTGACCAAAACAAAACAAAATATTAAAGGTGGGTCAAGGGAGAGATTTGATCTTATAAATATGAGGATCAATCTAAAAGTCTTAAACTAAATCTTCTTTTTTTTAAAGAAGTCATAGAGGGTCAGCTGACCCCTCCCCACTTCATAGCTCCGCCACAGGGTACATAGCCATCATATCCCCGGAAAACTACCGACCAAGCTCGTTTCACCCACTCTCTTTGTCTGCAAAGTCTCAGGATTATATACTATAAACATACTTTTTTTTCTTTTGCATGGAATCTAATAACATCCATAGATAAACATCTAAACAATACTGAAGCTGAAATGTAATAGATAAACAGACAAAAAAGTACCTCGGCATCAGATCCGGACTCTGTAGTGGAAGTGTCACTTCCATTTATCTATGTTCAAGACAAAGTCAAGAGTTTAGGCACTCAGCTTCAAGTTAAAGATTGACTAGTTCCAGGATTCAATAACTAACATACACATGGATAAGCAATGACTTTCCCCTCGCTGTTTAAAACTTTCACCACATGCTTCACCCGACATGCTCCCCCATGATGCACCATCTGAAAATAGTGAAGATAACCAGTTGTGTCAGTTTCAGAACCGGTACAATAATGTAATAAGCAATAAATATATTGACCTTCAAAATTTCCGGGATTTTCCATGGTCCTTTGTCGGATAGCATGCAACCACCTTGATCCGCGCAAGTACATGTACCTCCCAAGAACTCAGGCAACTCACTTCAATAAATGCAGATGGGTTTAGGACATAAGAATAAAACAGAACAGCTTCCGTGTAAGACTCAAAAGAATATAGGATTCACATACTTGACATCAATCACTTCAAGCAATTTGGTCTTATAGTTGTTTCCAAGGACCTACATCACAATGGACCAAAGTGAATTTTATATATAACTGAAGACAAAGCCAGATAATTAAGATGATCTTACATGAATTTTGGAAGATGTTTCTGGGTCTATAAAGCCCCTCACAGTATTCCAAAGAAGTCTAAATGCAGGCCCTGCATTCACAATAAACATTTTGTGGAGAGTCTGCATGAATTAACAGCCGAGATTAGCATATATATGATAAAAGAGTCTTTCAATAACTGCATACACAGAGAGGATCAAGTATTAGAAGTTCCAATACCTCAGGATAATTATCCCCACTGATCTTTTGTAATCGTGTGATAAGCTCCCGAGCAGACTTGGTAAAGTTTTTCAATCCCTGGAAAAAAATAATAATGATATGAACATGAGAAACTCAATTCACAACTCCATTGAGAGGTTGTAGGAAACTATACCAGTCCCTGAACATCTAGAATAGTTGTGTTGGAGTCAATATGCATCTTAGCAGCAATTGTGCAGGAAGGAAACTTGATCATAAAGCTCCTCTCAAACTCCTTTACATGATATCTTACATATCGATCCATGCTTGTGACTTGCATGAGTCTGTTAGGATCAACTTTCCCCAGCCTTTCAATGTAAATGGGTCTGCCTTCTTTATCAATACCGTGATAACCGTGTGGGTAATACTCAAGAACTTGGTTAATCTCTTTGAAATCAAAATCCTGTTGAGACAAAAAAGGTTAGAGCACCCCCAATGGAGTTCTAGCATTGGAGTTCTCAACATATATATATAAATATTAATATTTATTTATGGGTATCTAAATTTTACAGGAAATTCAACCGAAAGTATCATTAGAGGTGCTCAGACGAATCTTAACAATCAATCATCTGTTAGAAGTATGAATGATACCTGAAGAATAGAGTCAGTGCCAAACTCTTTCCTCCACTGAATCATATCAGCCCACATGTGTTTTGCTTTCTCAATGTCAAAGTTCCTGGCTTTCAAGAACCTCAACATCATGTGATAGTCATCGTGTCTAGTGGGAAGCAGCTCGTCGGTTAGCAATGCATGTCGAAAGGCATCAACAGCCTGAAGCTCCTCGACATACCTGACATCCTCGATGTAGACATAATTACTTTTTCTTCTTGCGCTCTTGTTGTTGAGAGAGTGCTTCAACTTGGTAGATGCATTCTTCTTCAAAAGCCTCTCATCATCTGAATTATCTATTCGTTCCTTTTTGTCATCACTGCTCAAGAACACCTCAAAACCTGTAGTGAAACCTGATGAAAAAAAATCCAATACTTGTTGAATTAGTTACTTCAAACAATTGAAGAATCTACAAGAACATAGCAGCAGATAGGTGTGACAATTTACATCATCTAACGGAAATTTCAGACTAAAAAACCCTAACTTTCAGCTAAAGTAACCAAATTTATGGAGAAAATAAGATAACAGAGAATCATCAAGTTTCTTTCATCTGAGAGATTACGCTACAGTAAACCCTAGAAATTAAAAACGCATAATACAAAAGAAAACACAACATAATCACAAAATCACATGCAACAGAACATATAGTAAAGCAAATGGGATCTGTTACATGGTCTTGGGCATGACATCTTCGACAAATCTTCTATTTCCTTTGATCTTGGATAAAGATGGCTGATTCACTTATCAATGCACCACCAAATTTTATGGTATATTTGCTTTTTGATATCGCTCCGTTCCGTTTTTCAGAAAGATATATAATGCGTTGGAACAAATTTATTTCAATTTAAACAAAAATTAGAGAATTTTTAAGTATTTTTTTTATTAAGAAGTAATATTGACTGTATATTTCAAAGTAAATAAATATATTTTTATAATATTATTTGAGAAGTCCGTTATATACATGTCACACTCTTGTTAATTCTTACGACGGTGAATCACAGAAGTACCCTTAATGAGTTAAAAATATTACATTTAAATACTATTATTAACTTCTTAGTTTAGTAATTTGTTTTAATGAAAATTTTAATTTATTTTAATATCTAATTTTTCTAAATAACATATATGATAAAAAAGAAACACTTAAAGTTTTTATAAACTTATTTAAAAACAAATCTATGTATATATAATATGATTTCATTAAAAAAAGAAAGTTAATAAAATATTACTATTCCATTTAAAACATATTTTTGCATAACATAAAATATAATTTCAAAGTAATAAAATACTTTCTTTATATCTATTTTTTTCTTAGACGAAAAGAAAAATATATTTGTAAATAATGTGATTTCAAAGAAAATTCACAAAGATAATTTTGATAGAAATATTACTTCTTTAAAACATAAATTTTAAAAATATAAATTTATATTTTTAAAGTAACAGAAATCTTTTTCCTCGTATTTACTTATTTTCTTAGATGATTACATAAAATAATTAAGTCGCATAAACTGATTTATGTTTAATTGACTTAAAGTAGTTTAAAGTTAGTATTATTGAAATGTTTTATTTTTTTCTTCAAAATATTTAGTTTATTATAACAAAATATCGCTAAATTATGTTTTAATTTTATACTATGATTTATCAAAAACAATCAAAAAAATTAATGCTTATTTGTAAGCATGTAATGATTAAAAAAATTATTTTTACAATAAACATATGGGGAATTTGCCAAATATGACTCAAAACTTGATTTTAAATGTAAAAGTGTACCTTAACTCAAATCAAACGCAAAAATAACTTAAAAGGCTAGTGAAATTACAAACATTCTCTCATGACTAAATAAAAACATAATATTGTAGTTTACTATTCTCATGATGTAAATCTTAAAAATAATTTATAAATTTTATAAAAAAATATTTCAATTAATAAAAAATCATAATACTGTAATTTTCGACATTTATAAATGATGTAAATTTAGATTTGCTAAAATTGAATAGTTTTTAACATAGATGACTGAATGTAAGTTAGTCATGATATTCTTTGGTTTAGAATTTGGTATTATGTTATAGTATTGTATGTGTTTTTAGGGTTAGATTGTGGTATTTTAATTTTTTTCAAAAACTAAATTTGACCATGTCTTTAGTTTTGTGTATATTAAACACTTTATAAGTTTATTTTAAGTTTAATAAAGTTTTTTGTATGTGATTTAATAATATATTTGATTTTTGGGTTTGAAAAATTTAAATTTTCGAAGATATAATGCACTAAAAAACTTACTTGAAGACTTAACTACCATTTTCCGTTTAAAATTTTAGAAGAATTTAGGTTTCCCTCCTATTGTTAAGTCTTCCAATAAAACTTTCATAAGTCTACGAGTGGAAGTCTTAAGTCTTCTATAAGATCTAATGTATTAAATCTTAAAAATAATTTAATAATTCGTAAAAACTATTTTGGTTGGGGGAAAATCTCAATCATCTAATTATAGACAATATAAATTTAGATTTTAAAATTTATTTAAGTTTTATGAAGTATTTGTTTTTAATTAGTAAGTTATTTTGAGTTTAGGGCGAATAGTAAATTTAGGGTCTATAAGACTTTCAAGTAAGTCTTCAAGGAGGTATTCTATTAGAAGACTTACTTGAAAGTCTTCTCGAGAATATTTAATTTTATTGAAATTTTTGTCTTCTTATATAAAAAAAATTTACACATTATCTTTGTTCCTCTCAAATGGCTGCAATAAAATGTGATTTTCTCATTATAAAACTCTCCAACCCCTCTCTAATCTGTTTGAACCTAAAGAACCAAAATTTATATCAATTTCTCATTTTCATCTCATGTTTCTCACTTATTTATTTTGTTTTGCAGGTTTTTCATCAGTTGGTTCTCATATTCTACTCTTTTAAAGGTAGATCTATAAATCTTATATTTTTTTTCATTTGGTAACCTCTTGTTGCTTAAAGTTTTTAACCTTTGAAAACTCTTTTTGTTGTTTTAAGTTCTTACTTTATTTTTGAAGGCTTTCAATGTTTTGAAGTCATTTGAATATTTTTGGATATGCAATTTTTTCAGATCTGAGACGGCTTAAAAGACTTTCATGGAAGTCTTCTCGGACGTCTTCCAACAAAAAATGCACTAGAAAACTTCCACAGAAATCTTCCAGACGAATAGTAAAATTAGGGTCTCGAAGACTTTCAAGTAAGTCTTCCTGGAGGTATTCTATTAGAAGAGTTACTTGAAGGTCTTATGAATTGAAATATTTAATTTTATTGGAAATTTTGTTTTTTTTGTATAAGGAAAAATTTACACATTATCTCTCTTCTTCTCAAATGGCTGCAGTAAAATGTAACTTTTTCATAATAAAACTCTCCAACCTCTCTTTAATCTGTTTGAACTTAAAAAACCAAACTTTATAATAATTTCTCACTTATTTATTTTGTTTTTGCAGGTTTTTCATCACATGGTTCTCATCTTTCACTTCTTTAAAGGTAGATCTATAAATCATATTTTTTCATTTGTTAACTTCTTGTTGCTTAAAGTTCTTAATTTTTGAAAACTCTTTTTGTTGTTTTAAGTTATTACCTTATTTTTGAAGCTTTTCAATGTTTTGAAGTCAATTGAATGCTTTTGGATATGTAGATTTTTCTGATCTTAGACGACTTGGAAGACTTTCATGGAATTCATCTCGAAAGTCTTCCAAAAAATAATGTAGCAGAAGACTTCTGCAGAAGTGTTCTCGCGGAGTTTTCTTTCTAGTTCATAACAAATGTGAGCATTTTATATCAATTTCTTATAATAAATAATGCACTAGAAGACTTCCGCGGAAGTCTTCTAACATTTAATGCACTAGAAGACTTTAAGGTCTAAAAGACTTTTAGAAGTCTTCTGCCAGAGTTTTCTCTCATATCTCATCTTTAATAAAAAATCATACTTTATATTAATTTCTCATTTTTATCTCATGTCTTTCTCACTGTTTATTTTGTTTGGATAGACAGATCGTCTTTTGTTGGAAGACTTACCGGGAAGTCTTCTGTAGAAAGTCAAAATTTTTGACACATATCGGTCAATTGCAAAACTAACATGTTTATCCGAGAAGACTTCTAGGGAAACTTCCTAAATTTTTTTTTGTCAACAAAGAAAAGTTGGAAGACTTCCACGAAAGTCTTCTCTAAAAAACACACAGAAAGTCAATTACAAAACTAACCTATGCTTTGACCGGAAGACTTCTGTGAAAGTCTTCTCCGTCGAGAAGACTTACACGTAAGTCTTCTCGCGAACAAATTTGGGCAAACAATTCGATTCATACATTAAACCATTGAGAAAACTTACTTAGTTGTCCAAGCATACAAAAATTCACCAATACAACTACCCAATCATTAATGACCATGAATCATGAGCTTGAATGCCTATATGAACCTTAAAAACTTTAGAATCAAAGACCTTAGTTTTTTGGATGAATATATAGAGAAATTGAGAGAGATGTAATTTTTATGGATAAGATATGAAATAGAAAGAGTGAAAATCGATTTTTTGATGCAATAAGAGCTTCATATTGGTTGTTCATGGTTGTTGGGTGAATTTATGGCAATGTCGTTTTCGTGAATAATTGATGAAGATGAGGATGATAGAGTAAAACATAATTTTCGAAGACCTACTTAAAGTTTTCCAGTGGCATTTTCGTGAATAATGATAACTTCTATGGTGAATAGGGCAAACCAAAATTAAAAAGTTAGTTTTGTGTTTGACCTCAAGTTTTGAGTCAATTTTGTAAACCATAAACATATTGATCAAATAATTACAAAATCTTTTAAAAATCATAACACTATATACTTTTAAGAGGAAGAAGTATTATATTTTATCAGAGTTAATTTTTTTTCTTAATACTTAGTTTTCTTTTTAGTTTTATGTTTTCATTATGTTTGTTTAACTTAATGTACTCATTATCAAAATACCCAAGCAAATTTGAGTTCACATTTTTAAGATTATTTAAAATAAATTTCAGTTTACATTTCAATAAATTTAAGACATAAAATTATCTAGAATTTATAAGATATTTTAATTATTATAAATATTGTTATACGTTCATGATCTTCCATATACTTATACGTATGTATGTAACTTCTTATTGATCATCATCTATTTCAATTTTATGAAAGGTAACATATATCAAATAATTTAAATTATTATGAAAATAATTTCACATTTAAGCTATAAATAAACTAATTTGATTTGACTTAATTAGAATCAAAATAAATTATACTTCTTTTTGAATTTGAAAGAATATATGTAAAAAGTGCGATTTTGTGGTTTTGACTAGAAACTTGATTTTGCGATTTTGTCAGAAAAATGTGTTTTGCAAATTTTGCAATGAAAATCCAATTTTGTTATTTTGGCAGTAAACACGTTTTTCTGTTTCGATGAAAAAAATAATTTTGTCTTTTATGAGAAAATATAATTTTTTTGTTTAAACTGAAAACTCTATTTCATAATTTTTGTAAAAAATGTTTTTTTCGAAAGAATGATTTTATGGTTTTGAAAAAACATAATTTTACTATTTTAAAAAATATATCTAGTAATACTAATTAATTTAAGCTTGTTTTTTTTATATTTGTATTTAGGATATTTATGTTTTTGTATTTTGAGATGCAAATGGGCAAAACTCTACATTTTTTTCTTCTAAAATATCTAGTTTTACTAGATGGTATGGATTTGCATCGAGATGGCAGCATCTAAATGCTAATATAATTGTATTCAAATAAACAACATAGATATATTTAAAATCTTCTATATTATTAAAATACCTTCTGAAAATAACACTTATTTCACCTTAATATTTATCAATTTGTGCCACTGAATTAATAACTATTAATTAGTATTTTGTTAGTTTCTTCTACATTCAAACTTAATTAAGTAGCGAAAAGTCATTTATTTTATTAGATTATTCTCTAACTTAACTTACATTGTCCTCTAACTAGATTATTATCTAAACAAATTTTACAGTAAATTAAAAAAAATTATTAAAATGTGACTACAAACTTTAAAACTTTCTATTCAAGTATATTATTATTAATTTCAGATACAAAATACAAAATATAAAATATAAATGTTTTTGTTAAAACATATAAAGTTATTTTCAATCATATGCTAAATAATTTGATGATTAATATAATCCACACATATATATTTAAATTATAAGAATATAACAAATAAATTTCAATTTTAATATTTTCCTCAAAAATGAACATAGAAGTAGAATTTATTTGGCATATAAAAAACTTGGAAAAATATCTTTCTATCTATCTTACTAAAACATAAATATAACTTTGTGGAAATAGATAAATAGTACTAGAAAACGATAAATCTGGTGAAAGACAAAAATTAATTAAAGAAACAAAAAATGAAATTTACATCGGAGACGGTCATTGTATATCTCTTTCACATACACAAAAAGGAAAGAAAGTATCAAAACTAAACCTATTAAGTTATCCAAATTTCTATTAAGTTATCCAAATTTCTTAGCGAAGACTTCAAAAGAAGTCTTATTTATTGTTAGATGAAGTCTTTTCACTGTCGAAAGAAATCTGCGTAGGTTAGTATTGCAATACAATTTATAGTAAAAAAATAAAATTATGTGAAGTTTTTTGAGAAGTCTTCTCAAATTTATTTTCGAGTGTTTAGTAAAACCTTTGGTTGAAAAGGTTAAATATAGTCAATTGCAAAAGTAACTCATGCAAAATTACAGAGAAGTCTTCTAAGATAGAGAAAACTTAGAAAGAAGTCTTCTAAGACAGAGTCAAATATCTCCATTACTTTGGTCAATTATAAAACTAACATGTTTACCATAGAAGACTTCTTTATAAGTATCCTCTGAGAATTTTTCAAATTCAAAAGTAAACAAATTATTTACAAAGTAATACTTCTCAAGATATTTGTTGTAGAGTAGACGTCTTAAGAAGTCTTCCTTCGTAAATTTACAATTTCAAAAATAACCTAAACAAAAGACTTCTTAGTAAGTCTTCTTAGAGAAGACTTTCTAGAAAGTCTTCTAGACTTCCTAGGAAGTCTTCTACATTAGTCTTTATCAAAATTCAATTTTCTCCAAACTTAAAATGAATTTTTACTATTTTCTTGTTAAATCATGTGTAGAAGTCAATATTGAGGCTTCTGAGTAAAATTCTAGAGAAGTTTTCTACGTTAGATTTTCAAGAGTGTTAAGTAACTTCAAGATATGTTTTTTAACTTTCAAAAGAGTTAAGTAACTTCAAGAATATCAAAGTTATGTGGTTTATAGATCATAAGATATAACTTTTAACTTTTAAGAGATTTAAAATTTCAACTTTCACTTAAAATGCAATTGTGATCTTTTGTGAATTTGACTAAGTTTTCTTAAGAAGTATTCTTTCTTAGTTTTAGTAAATTTAACTAAATTTTATGTTATTGTATTTTACTATGAGTTGATAGAATGTCAATAACTTCAGTAATGTCAAGTACTTTTGGCAAACTAGTATTGTAGACATGAGCATATTTACCAAATTCCTTTCATTAACATCTCTTCAAGTTTATAAAAGTATTCACAACTAAAAGAGTATACATACAAATCATAAAACAAACCACAAACAAAACTATTACACATGGAGCAAGATATCATTCCTCGACATAGATAAGCTTGAACTCCGCTTGATGTCATCTATTTGTACCACTTTGAACAGAAAACTTCGGAAGACATTTTGGGAAGTCTTCTACCATAAAATGCATTAAAAGACTTTCGAATAAGTCTTCCGAGAGTCTTCCGACAGTCTACTGAAATATCTTTCAAAGACTGACCAAGATGTAAAAAACTATGCATATTCAAAACATTCAAATGGTTTTAAAATGAGAAAACCTTCAAAATGATTTTTATGCTTAAATATTTAATAAAACACAAAAAATACACTTCCAAAATTTAGAATCAACTTTTCTTTTTAAATGACATCCAATTTCCTTTTTTTTAATTTAGCTTTTCCTTATTTTCGAACCCCTCCGCTTCTTTATAAACACATGTATATGGAACTATTTCTTTTCACCAAACAAACTCATTGCTACTTTTCCTTAAATATCTATCAAACTTGCTTCTCTCTATCCAAAAAGTCAAGAACCAAACAACGATCAATCATGGCTTTGATCAATAGCAAATCTTTCTTCACTTCTCTACTGATTCTTGTGGCACTTTTTGGAGCTGGAGTCGAAGGAACGGTTCACAAAGTGGGCGACTCGAGCGGATGGACCATGATGGGTGTGGATTACCAAGCTTGGGCATCTTCAAGAACTTTTCAAGTTGGAGACTCTTTGGTTTTCGAATACAACAACGAGTTCCACGACGTCACTGAAGTCACTCCCCATGACTTCGAGCTATGTGATCCGTCTAATCCACTTGCGAGATACCAAACCGGATCTGACACGGTAACTCTAACCAAACCTGGACTCCAACACTTCATATGCGGAGTTCCTGGTCACTGCGACATAGGACAAAAGCTTGACATCCTCGTCTTCCCGGCCTCCTTGGGTCCAGTGGCTGCTCCTGTTCCGGGACCAGTCAGAACACCAAGCTCTTCTATGTCTCCTTCACCTTCTCCCTTGGCTGATTCACCAACGTATGCTCCACAGTTTCAGATGGGACCATCACCTCTTTGAAGCGCTCAGCTTGTTCTTTAGTCTTTTGTTATTTCAATCTTGTTGACACCTTTTATTGTTTTGATTTGTCATCATTGTAATGAATTAGCTCTTGCTTCCTTGTAATTCCTTTTCTTCCAGACGATTTTTAATACAATTTATTTTAAAAGTATAAGAGCTACGTTTAAATCACCATAATATTACATTAGTAACTCTCTTTCTTTCTTTCAAATATTGTTAATGAAAAAGAAAACCTAAGAAAGACTATGGTATGAAAAATATCAGGATAATGTGTTTTGGGTCATCAAATTTACAAAAGTGTTCTGTTGTCATTTAAATTACATATTCTTTTCTTTCTTTCAAATTACATATTTATTCAGAAGAGAGAACCTAATTCTGATTCGAACAAGTAACCGAATCATTAGTGAGCCACAACTTAAACCATGTTCAAAATCCAAATCATCTTGAATAATAATCATGAATATCTCAAGAAAAAAAAATTGGAGAAGGTGAAGGAGACATAGAAGAGCTTGGTGTTCTGACTCGCGACACCAACCAAACTACGAGATGGCTTTATCCTCGAAAGGGGTATGTAGAAAGCTCGTCGAAGGATGAGTTCAGCTATCCCCCTCTCTAAAAAGGGGGGGGGAGTGGGTACGTATACATAAACTCGTATATTCCCACAATTTCCAATAGTCGCTCTTGTACTCGATATTTTAAAATTTTCTTTCGATAATAGGAAAACACAATAAGGATTTTCAGAAACCCTCGTAAGCCTTTTTATATAAAAAAACATCACAAGATGCGTTCGAAAACATCGAAGTACGAACAAAACATCTATCGTATAACCTGGAAATGGAATTTCTACGTTAAAACCAGTCTATCAAAATCCATTCAAACTTCTAACATTTTGACAACGCGATTGGTCTTTTCCGGTTCATTTCCCCTCTTTCTTCTCGCTCCACTCAGTCAATGTCTCCCTTTATTTCGAGGGTACTTGGTGTTTTTTTAATTGACCGAGATTTTGGACAGGCTTCCATGATGCAAGTCTTAATGGTTGTAGCCACCAAGCCCTGATCACTTCTTTTTGACCTTTATCCTTCAAATCATACTAAGTTATGATTTATCATCATGTTTCCCAAGTTGATTTTTGTCTTGGTTTACTTCTTAAAAGTTGTAGATGATTTACTTATCTTCTTTTTTCCTTTTATTGAAGGGGAAAGAGAGGGGAACCGGATTGGTATAGACTTCGTTGTTTCCTTAGTCCTGAAGAGAGATTCCGATCATGTGTATACCAAGCCCCAAGTTGATTTTGAGTAGATTGAATGGTCGGTCAGTTTGGATCCTTTGGTTACTCTTGCAAGCATGGATGTTGGTTGATCAAAGTTTTGCGGATTCTTTCCATGTTTCACAATCTGCAGTTTGTAGCTCAAAGAATGGTACTCAGATATTAGTTATTAGGTTGTTTAGGAGGCAAAGCAAAATACGAATCAAAATAAATCACACAAAACTAAAATTAAACCAAAAGAAATCCTGAAAAAGAAATAGGTAGCAGACTCAAAACGAGAGTACGATAAGTACTTCCCCCCAGACTTAGTTTACACCGTCCCTGGTGTAACCACTGAAAAATCAAATCATAAAAATGTCAAATAAAAATAGTAAATAGCGCGTAAAAGAACACTTGACCATACTGGGCGGTGGTAGCCCTAGTCCTCATCTGCGGCTCCAGATGTACCGGTGTCCTCAGTCCTCTTGGATCTCTTCCCTTTTTTTTTTTTTTTTTTTTTTTATATATATATACATATATATATTCATATTTTTTTTTATTTATATTTTTATATATATTTGTTTTTATATTTTTATATTTTAAAAACAAAAATGAAATTTACTCACACTTACCAGTGGGTTGCCTCCCACCAAGCGCTTGTTTACAGTCGTTAGCTTGACTTTCGATTGGCTCTTTTAACCTTGGGTCGGTTCTCCCAGGGAGACATCGTCTTCTCTTCCGGGGGGTTCAGTGTAGGCGAGGTGTGGTTTGAGGCGTTGACCGTTCTCCACAAACTTGCTTCCATCGTGACTCCATAACACAACTTCACCATAGGGTATTACTCCCTTCTCGAGTGATGTGTTTTCACGAGTGATTGTTCCACAATAAACAACATCCATTGAAGACTGGATCGGGTAGGAGACATCCTTGTTGACATTGAGGAGTGTGACCTTCTTATTTGAGAAGTCAATACATGCTCCAACTGTTGCGAGAAATGGAGTTCCAAGGACCAAAGGAACTCTCTTCGTAGTTGCCATCTTTACAACTGTGAGGTCTATAGGGATCGTGCATCCTCCAATTTTCAAAGGAAAATCCTTGATGAGGCCTGTGGGGGTTGTGGAAGACGAATCCCCAAACATGAGAGAGGATGTGTTTGGCTCCATGCTTTCAATACCGAGTCTCTTCACCATTTCCATTGAGATGACATTGACATTTGCACCACTATCCACAAGAGCATCATTCATGGTTATTTTACCAAGGGAACAAGACAGTGTGAACTTCCCTGGTGACTCTAGCTTAGGGAGAGACTTTGGTGGGACTTGTCGATCGATCAGTGCTGTAGAGACGTCTAGAAGTTCCGCTACTTCCTCCTTGTGATCTAGAATGTCCTTGATGAGCATCATTTGGACATAGGCTTCTTGCATTGTTTTGAGCTCTGGAAGTTTAACTCCGATATCACTCAAGTCATTTCTGAATTTGCAGATGACCTTCTTTTGAGCTTTAGTGATAACCTTCTTCGGATATGGGAGTTTTTCATAAGGTGATATCGTAGCTCTGATTCCAACTGGCTGCACAACCTTTTCCTCAACCCTCTCCACGGTTTGAGCATCACCCTTGGCTATAGTTTGTACCTCATCCTGCACAAGTGCAGATCCATAAAGGAGTCATCCAATCTCATCTCACTCTCATCCCATCACAACACAATCTATCTATCTTAGTTTTAGTTCTTGTTCTTAGATTAAGTTCTTGTTCCTGTTGTTGAAGTTTGAAGTTATATTTGAAGTTTGAAGTTTGAAGTTCATCGAATACTTGAAGAGAAACTCTTTCTCTTCCTAGAGAAGCTTTCTAAATCCCTTTACTCTATTGCTTTTATGAAATCTATTATGTCTTGTGTTTCAATTAATATGTGTGAGTAATCTATTAGTTAGGCTAAGGTGATTCAAGGGAATCCATGAATCACTGAAATTAATGTGTTAATCAAGGGAAAATAATCATCTGGTTCTTCATCTATATTAATCTTAATGCTTGAATTAGAAGGTACAACTAGTTCATGATTAATAGGAAATTAACACACCAAAAGTGATAGTTAAAATCCCGAAAAGAATCTAGATGAGCAAAGTTCTGCAACCAACGAGAGTTGTTGTTATAGACTTTGTGAACATATCGAACCTATTAAGAATGCATGTTTAGGATATTGAATATGGCGAGAGTTGATATTTGGAATTCTATAACATAGGGTTTAGTACTACGAGAGTAGGCTAAACTAAATAAAGTTGTTTGAGTTCAAGAACGGTTCTAAAAACATACCCCTTGATTAATACTTGTTTCATGATAAATGTGTTCCCGAGAATCACCCAATGCCTAGCGCCTTTTAAATCATAAAATCAATTTAAATCATTAGCAATTGTGACAATCCGGACAAACCAAAACCCCTCATATCTGTTCTAGCTTAATTCTACTCTCAAAGTTTCATAGTGTAACCTTGGTCCTTGTGGATTCGATCCCTAAGTACTACCGCGCATTACCGTGCACTTGCGGTTGGTTTTTAGTGGTAAAACCTGAGCACATCAAGTTTTTGGCGCCGTTGCCGGGGACCAATAGCGTTACCTTTGGAACTAGGACTGGAGTCTAGTCTAGAACCCTATTACAAAAAAAAAAATATATATTTTCGATATTACTAATAAACTCTTTCTTGATTTTCTTGTGAGTGTTGCAGGTATATGAACACGAGAAACCGAAGTTCTGAAGAATTAGCGGTTGTTTCTAACGAGGAACTTGCAAGAATCGAAAGCGAGAACAACAGAAGGAGAAGAAACATGGCTGGAATACATAACCAGCATGGCGAACCCCAAAACATCCAAAATCTTCCTATAGATGATGATCAAAACGCTGCTGCTGCTGCTGCCGGAGTGTTCAGACAACCCCAACCACTTCCTAATCCAGGACAGAGACGAGATCAACCTCGCCCCATTGGAGCTGTCGACACTCCGCACACCTATTACCATAACCGATCAGCAATACAACCTCCTCCGATCAACAGGCAAGACTATGAGATCAAGCCTCAAACTATAGCTCTGGTCAGACAGAGCATGTTCTATGGTCTCCCGGCCGAAAGCCCTATGGACCACATTGAGACCATTGAAGAGATCAGCAGCACAACAAGATCAAATGGAGTTCCCGCTGATTATCTGCGGTGTAAGCTGTTTTCATTCTCTCTTGGAGACAAGGCGATGAGATGGCTAAAATCTCTACCACCAGGATCTATCACAACATGGGAGCAATGCAGAGCCATGTTCCTGGACAAATTTTACACCAAACAGAAGACGGCCAGCCTAAGGAGCAAGATCACCAGCTTCAGACAACATGACTCTGAACCAGTAAGCGAAGCATGGGCGAGATTTAAAGAGTATCAAAGAGAGTGCCCGCATCATGGGTACTCAGACGAGCATATCCTCAACATATTTTATGATGGAGCAAGCTGGAATGTCAAGAACTCTCTCAACGCAGCCAGCAATGGAGATTTTATGACAAGAAACCAAGAGGAGGCTTACACTTTGATAGAGAATCTTGCCACAAGCTCCAGCAACCTGAATGAGGAATATGATAGATCAAGGAAAGGCGGAAACTCAGAGAGCAAAAAACTAGAAGAAATGAGCGCAAAGATTGACATGCTCATGCAAAGAGATCAAAGAGCGGTCAACGCCGTTGAAGGTTATGGAGAAGGAGCTTTCTACTTCCCCAATCAAGAACCACAAGATCAACAAGCTGCTGTCAACTTTGTGGATGGCCCAAATCAAGATCAACAAGCTGCGGTAAACTATATTGGTGGACAGAACTATCCACAAAACAGAGGACCAAACCAAGGGTTCCAACAACCAGCGTACGGACAGAACCAAGCACCAAGGTTCCCACAAGGACAGCAAAACTATCAACACCCAAACTACGGGCAGAACCGACCATTTGGGCAAGGCTTGGGGCAAAACGGTAACCAGAACGCAAACTTCAACCAAGGAGGGTACCTACAGAGGCAACCTTTCAACTCTTTCCAACCGCAGAATCAAGCCCAAGTTCAAACCGGAGGAAGCTCTGCTCCAGCTGCTCAAGAATCTAAGCTTGAGGCCATGATGCAACAGTTGATTCAAAACCAGCAGAAATCAGCCACAGAGATCAACAAGAAGGTTGACACCATATTTCAAGACATGAACAACAGATGGGAATCTCTTTCCGCACATGTCAAGAAGCTGGAGATTCAAATTGCTCAAACCGCAGAAGCTGTCCAAAGACCAAGTGGGGTTCTTCCTGGAAGAGGAGAACATAACCCAAGAAAAGACCACTGCAACATTGTCATCTCTACTGAAGATAAAATGAATGATCATGTGAGAGAGGTAGACGAGATTGAAAGACTCCTCTATGGATCTGCACTTGTGCAGGATGAGGTACAAACTATAGCCAAGGGTGATGCTCAAACCGTGGAGAGGGTTGAGGAAAAGGTTTTGCAGCCAGTTGGAATCAGAGCTACGATATCACCTTATGAAAAACTCCCATATCCGAAGAAGGTTATCACTAAAGCTCGATCGATTGGACTTTGTGGCTCGTCTTTCGGCTTGATCCGTTGTTCGTTTCTTGCTCTAACTCCTTCGGGTTGGTACGGAATTCTTCGGAAATCCAGTATGTAGTTGCCAATTGTTCCTAACGCGCTTTATTACCTATTTACCTGAAACACAACGAAAAACAAACGAATAACCGAGAAAAACATAACAGAAACAGACAACTAAACACGTAAAAACCTAGATACATCACATTTCATCAAACATTTCTCAGTTGCACGGTCGAAACCGACTTCCGACCAGAAATACGAAACAACCACTCTAAAACATTCAAAACCATCTCTCATGCAAGGTATATTTCCGAGAAAAAAAGCGAGACGTCGCCTAGAATCTTTGAACATATATATGCCGTCTTGAATCGCCAAAACGTCAGACGACGACTATAAACAAAGCACTTACTGTTATAACATATTCGTCGACTGGCCCCGACGAATATATTGACCGTTCCTTAAAAAGAAAGAAAAAATCGACCTCCCCATGGTCCTCATACATCCGACTAGGATAAATAGCGTGCTATAAAAGAAATCCAACTTTTTATTCAGCATTTCCGAGTGACTTAAAAATTGTCTTCGGAGAAATGTTCGATTCTTACCATACAAGTCGTATAGCCGAGAACCTATCGCTGATCTTAAATCGGTACGAATCAGGTTAAATCGCAACGGTACCCAACATCCGACTAGTCATCGAAAAACCGTGGAAGTTGAAATATTCCTTTTTAATGCTTCATTTCTCCATCTACCAAATTTTAATGAAATGATTTGTCTTAATATTTTTTTTTTCTTCAACTATTATCTAGATTTGATTTTTCATATATGCATTTAAAATTATAATATGAAACTATTGGTTCGACTTCAAGACTGTCTAAAATTTATATAACATGAAACCAAACAAATAATATAATAGTTTTTAGTTATCACCAAAAAAAATCAAAAACCTCAAGCATTTTAACTGAATGAACCAAAATAAATAAGGATATCGAATGATAGTTATATTTTAGTAGATTAAAAACCGAAAAGTTCAACTTAAAACTGAACTGATATCCAGATTAAATAGACCTAATGTCTTCTTATCCTAAACCAAGGAAACTAATAATCTCATTCCGTACAAGTCACAGGTTATTACCTAGTATAATAGTTAAAGAAAGAAAAATGAAATTTACAGTGGAGCCGTGTATATTTGTTTCACGTACAAAAAAGGAAAGAAAGTATCAAAACTAAACCTATTAAGTTATCCAAATCTTCAACAATTTCCTTTTAATTTACATCCAATTTCCTTTTTTTATTTAAACTTTCCTTATTTTCGAACCCTCTAGCTTCTATATAAACACATGTATATGGAGCTATTTTCTTTCACCAAACAAACTCAATACTACTTTTCCTTAAATATCTATCAAACTTGTTTCTCTCTATCCAAAAATTCAAGAACCAAACAACGATCAATCATGGCTTTGATCAATAGCAAATCTTTCTTCACTTCTCTTCTGATTGTTGTGGCACTTTTTGGAGTTGGAGTGGAAGGAACGGTTCACAAAGTCGGCGACTCGAGCGGATGGACCATGATGGGTGTGGATTACCAAGCTTGGGCTTCTTCAAGAACTTTTCAAGTTGGAGACTCTTTGGTTTTCGAATACAACAACGAGTTCCACGACGTCACTGAAGTCACTCCCCATGACTTCGAGCTATGTGATCCGTCTAATCCACTTGCGAGATACCAAACCGGATCTGACACGGTAACTCTAACCAAACCTGGACTCCAACACTTCATATGCGGAGTTCCTGGTCACTGCGACATAGGACAAAAGCTTGACATCCTCGTCTTCCCGGCCTCGTTGGGTCCAGTGGCTGCTCCAGTTCCGGGACCAGTCAGAACACCAAGCTCTTCTATGTCTCCTTCACCTTCTCCCTTGGCTGATTCACCAACATATGCTCCACACTTTCAGATGGGACCATCACCTCTTTGAAGCGCTCAGCTTGTTGGCTTTAGTCTTTTGTTATTGCAATCTTCTTGACACCTTTTATTTTTATTTTTTTTTCATCATTGTAATGAATTAGCTCTTGCTTCCTTGTAATTCCTTTTCTTCCAGACGATTTTTAATACAATTTATTTTAATATTACATTATTAACTCTTTTTTTGGTCAAACATTAGTAACTCTTTTTATCTTTCAAGTATTATCAAAGAAAAAGAAACCCTAAAAACAACTATCTAAATTATTATTTGCAAAGTAATTTTTAGATTTTGAGTTCTAAGATATTAGAATTAAGAGCACTTAAAGTCAACGATACCCTTAATACAATTTATGATATAATTAACAACAAATTTTATATTAATAATATTAAACTTATATGTTATCTTAGATATAAGTTTCGTGTTGTTGTCATTTAAATTACATATTTATAAGAGAAAAATCTAATTTTGATTTGAACGAGTACAAAATAGTAAGTGAACCTTTTATTGAATCCAAATAAAATAGTTCTATTTGATCCGTTTAAAATAAGTATGATTTCAGTTCTAAAAATGTGAAAATATTAATTTAAGCAATTAAAACCATGTTCAAAATGTAATTTATTTGCACTTGTATAATAATCTTGAATATCTCAAGAAAAAATAAAAATTGGACTCAAAAGAAATCTAGCAAAACTCAAAACTATAGTTGACATGTTTTGTGTGATAAATGTTATTTCCAAATCTAATAGTAGAATCTAGATTGTAATCAACGAAGGTACATCCACAGTTGTGTACCACGTGTTGAGTTGAAAAGCAGATGTTTCTAAAAAGGATAATTGTTCACGCAAATCTCTCTAGGGCCCGGTCCGAGAAAGAGGAAACAAGATGGATGAGGGCATGTTTGTTGGGAGTCTCTTAGCAGTGATTCTTAACTTTTCTAAGAGCCATTTCTTAACTTTTAACTAAGAAAACTTAAGAGACGTCTCTTAAATAAGAGACTTAAGAGCCGTCTTTTAACTAAAAAAAAATTTTGAAAAAAAAAACTAAAAAACGAGTCAATTTAAGTTAAGAACCCCACTTTAAGAGACTGTGGATAAACATGGCCGTAGCCCCGAGTTTCTTATAATAAAGAATTATGTGGTTTTGGTGAAACACACGATTTTGTGGTTTGGGTGAAACACACGATTTTGTGGTTCCAGTGAAAACTGCGATTTTTTTTGTTTTATCAAGAAAATACAATTTTAACGGGAAAACATAATTTTTTGGTTTTGGTTGGAAAATGTGATTTTGCGATTTTGCGATTTGGCAATAAACTTGATCTTATGGTTTGGTGAAAAACATTGTTTTGCAGTTTTAGCGGGAAAAACAATTTTAAGTTTTTTTGGAAACGTTTTGGTAGAAAAACTTATTTTGCGGGTTTAGCGAGAAAACGCGATTTCCAGTTTTGATATGAAAAATACAATTTTACAATTTTGGTGGAAAACTCAATTTTCAATTTTGACAGAAAAGTACATTTTTTTAAGTTTTGACGGAAAAACTCAATTTTGAGGTTTTCGGAGGGAAATCTCAATTTTACGTTTTAATGGAAAACACATAATTATGAGGTTTTGATGTGAAAAAAGTAAATTAATAGGTTTGGTGAGAAAACTCGATTAAGGGTTTAGGGGGAAAACTCGATTTTAGTTGTGGCAGGAAAAACAAATCTTGTGATTATTTCGGGAAACTTGATTTTACGATTTTGGCGGAAAAAACTAAATCTTACGGTTTTAAGGGAATATACAATTTTGCAATTTTCTAGTATGAAAACGTGATTTTACGATTTTAGCGAAAAAATTCGATTTACAGTTATGACGTAGAAAACATGATTTTATGGTTTTGGCGGGAAACTTGATTTTGTGATTTTGACGAAAAAACTTGATTTTACGGATTTGGTGGAAAAATGTAATTTGTGGATATGGTGGGAAAGTGCGATTTTTGATTTTGGTGAACAACTTGATTTTGCAATTTAGACACAAAATATGATTTTACGGTTTTAGAAGGAAAATCCAACTTTTGTTATTTCGGCAGTACACACCTTTCATTTTTGTTTAGGTGGGAAAACATAATTTTGTGTTTTTGTGGGAAAACATGAAATTTTGGTTTAGGCGGAAAACTAGATTTCATGATTTTGTAAAAAAAATGATTTCTGAAAAAAATGATTTTATGGTTTTGAAGAAAAGATAATTTCACTACTTTTAAAATATATCTAATAATACTAATTAATATAAGCTAATTATTTTTATATTTATATTGAGGATATTTTTTCTTTTTGAATTTTGAGATGTAAATGTTGTGTCTACACTCTATCGGGGGTGTATTGAATCAAGAGTTGTAAGAGATTTTAGATTTTCATTAAAATCTCATGTTATTCAATTAATGATTGTAAATATCTTCTCAAATAATCACTTATTGAATAAGAGATTTAGGTTAAATCGTCAAAAATCATCTGAAATATGTTATTCAATCATTATTGAAAACTAAACAATTTTTTGAAATAAAATTTATGAAATGGATTTGGAGAGACTTTACACCCATCTGTAGTTAAAAATAGTGATACTCAAATTCCACATCTACGGCAGTTATTTGGAGATATTTTAAAATAATAAAAAAAAATTCAAATATGTGACAAGAATGACATTGTTCAAACTCTACCTCTAAGGCTCCTTCAGCCTCTTAGAACATCATTGATTTATCAGTCCCCAGATTCTCAAACTTTGTTGCCAATGATCATTTGTTTCTTGTTCAACTACCTCGTGTTCTTCCCATTGGCAGCAATGTTAAGAAGTGACGTTAAAACGTATTGTGAATATTCTCTTATCAAGTTGTTCTCTTTTGTTAAGCAAGCAACGTAATTAAGCAAGTTGTTCTCTTTTGTTAAACATGAACCTGCAAAAACAGAGAGAGAGAAAGAGAGACAGTTGGGATTGTGAATATTATACCTTTATGATTCGTTGGTCGACTGAGATTTGTTGTGTTCGATGGTAAGAACACGAGTCAGACTACTATAGTTTGAATTTCCTTTCAACTTATGGTTTGGCTGTGGCAGATTTTAAGTAAAACATGAGATGAAAAAATGATAACTATATGAATAAAGTTATGTTTTGTGGGTGAAAAGTATTCGAGGTTGAGAAACTTGTGAAAGACACTTCATTGCCTGCCTGTGCAAGTATTACATAATCAAAAGTTGGATTTTGAAGTGATGTCTTCAACCGAAATTGGACTTAATATTATTTCAAATCATCTAAACTATTCTGAAACTTAAGAAAAAATCATACCCAATCATCACTAATTTTTCCGTTCTTTTTTTAAAAATCATACCAACATCAGCTATATTTACTCAAACTCTCCTTAAATCTTACCATATCTGAAATCCATCAAACCATTCTTAAATCATTAATTCAATACACCCCCCTACATTTTTGGCATCTAAAATATCTAGATTTACTAGATGGTGTGGATTTATATCTAGATGGCAACATTTAAATGGTAATGCAATTGTATGTTCACATGAACATCATCTATCATCTGAAAATTTGTAAATAGATCATTTATCTCCAAACCATGAACACGACTTTGCAACACATGGGAAATAGATAAATAGAACTAGAAAAAGATAATAAGGTGAAAAAATAAAATATAATAATTAAACAAATAAAAATGAAATTTACATTGAAGACAGTTATTGTATATCTGTTTCACGTAGACAAAAAGAAAAGAAAGTATCCAAATTTTCAATAATTTCCTTTTTCTATTTAGGTTTTCCATAATTTCGAACCCTCCGCTTCTATAAATACATGCATATGGAACTACTTTTTCACCAAACAAACTCATTATTTCTCCATAAATATCTATCAAACTTGTTTCTCTCTATCCAAAAAGTCAAGAACCAAACAACGACCAATCATGTCTTTGATCAATAGCAAATCTTTCTTCACTTCTCTACTGATTCTTGTGGCACTTTTTGGAGTCGAAGGAACGGTTCACAAAGTAGGCGACTCGAGCGGATGGACCATGATGGGTGTGGATTACCAAGCTTGGGCATCTTCAAGAACTTTTCAAGTTGGAGACTCTTTGGTTTTCGAATACAACAACGAGTTCCACGACGTCACTGAAGTCACTCCCCATGACTTCGAGCTATGTGATCCGTCTAATCCACTTGCGAGATACCAAACCGGATCTGACATGGTAACTCTAACCAAACCTGGACTCCAACACTTCATATGCGGAGTTCCTGGTCACTGCGACATAGGACAAAAGCTTGACATCCTCGTCTTCCCGGCCTCGTTGGGTCCAGTGGCTGCTCCTGTTCCGGGACCAGTCAGAACACCAAGCTCTTCTATGTCTCCTTCACCTTCTCCCTTGGCTGATTCACCAACGTATGCTCCACACTTTCAGATGGGACCATCACCTCTTTGAAGCGCTCAGCTTGTTGGCTTTAGTCTTTTGTTATTGCAATCTTCTTGACACCTTTTATTTTTTTTATTTTTTCATCATTGTAATTACTTAGGTTTTGCTTCCTTGTAATTCCTTTTCTTCCAGCCGATTTGTTAATACAATTTATTTTAAAAGTATCAGACCTACGATTGAATCACCATAATATTACATTATTAACTCTTTTTATCTTTCAAATATTATCAAAGAAAAAGAAACCCTAAGAACAACTCTCAATACTATTATTTGTTAATTATTATTAATAAATTAATATGTTTACAAACTAGTTTAAATATTAAAAGAAAAAAAATAAAATAGTCTATTTAAAAACTGAAATTTTTATTTTTTGTTTTATTAAAACCAATATCTAATCATATAAATTAAAATTCACAAAATTTGTAAAATATAAATATATCTATAGTTTTGGTATAAAACAGAATAAACCGAAAATCGTAGTATACAAACCGAACAAAAACAAAATAGATATGGTTTTAATATGTTAGCTATCTTATTATAAATCGGAAAGCAAAAAACCGAACTAACATCCGGATTGAATACCCCTATCTCAAACAAACATCATCTAAATATTTCAAAATCAATAATTTATCTCTAAACCATGGAATTGACCTTGCAACATAAGGGAAATAGATAAATAGAGTTAAAAAGGGATATAAAAGTGTTGTGTCGTCATTGAAATTACATATTTATTTTTGGACAATTCTCTCAAATTGTCTTTTTAACTTTTTGTTATCGAAAGAGCTTCAAAAACAATAACTGAAATAGTTTTTTTCTATTGAAATTTCTAATATATATATAATTTTTTTTTTAAATCAACTCCCAAAACTACACCCCATAACTCAAAACTCTAAGTGTATATTAGTTAACCCTAGAAGTATAAGTGTATATATACATTTTTCATTGTTTTCTTTGAAGCATATTTTTGTGACAAAAAATTAGAGTTATTCTAAAGTATTTCCCTTTAATTTTTAAATTAAATATTATTTATAAGAGAAAAAACTAATTCTGAATCGAACAAGTAATATAATCATCTGTGAGCCTCTTTTTTTCCATCGATGAATTTCATTATATAAAAAACCAGCGATTACACAGAGATCAAACTAAATGGGCGAGAACAGTAAGCCCCCATAATCAAAAAGCTAGCGGAATGGAGAAACATTACCTAGAAACTACAGCCGGCAAATGAAATACATGTTTGTAGATGTATCTTGTTCAATCACTCCAGCTCACTCTGTATGTTTAACTTCCTAACTCTCTCTAACCGTCTCTCGTTTGTTTCAGGTTCGCGATTCCTTCAACACTCACGAAAGAAGATGCGAGAAAGAAAAAACACACAAGAAGTTTTAGAGTTCCCGGTCAAAAGACGCGGTACATCTCCTTCAGGATTGGTACTTGGAATTCACTATCACAGTTTTACAGAAGCTTTCACTATGCAACAATGGCATCTCTCTCTCTCTTTCGCTAGCTCTGCAAGAAGAAGATAGACAATGGTTGTTGTGGTTGTTACGGGTTGTTATACTCTACACCGCAGCCTTAGCATAAAATGCATTAAAAGACTTTCCAATAAGTTTTTCGACAGTCTATTGAGATGTCTTTCAAAGACTGACTAAGATGTAAAACACTCTGCATATTCAAAACATTCAAATGGTTTCTAAATAGAGAAAATCTTCAAAATGATTTTTATGCTTAAATATATAATAAAACAGTCACATTAGGTTGAATTTAGAATTTTTACAATCTAATTTATAAAACATACAAAAATATGTATCCAAAATTTATACCACTTTGGACAAAAGACTTCGAAAGAGTTTTTGAATAGTCTTCTGAGAGTCTTCGGAGAAATCTTCCAAAGTTTGACATTTGAAAAAAATTGCATATTCAAAAACATTCAAATGACTTTAAAACAAATAAAAACTTCAAAAGTAAATTGTTTATGCTTAAATAATAAACAAAACAATCACATTAGGTTGAATCTATAACTCTTTAGAATCTAACATATAAAACACACAAAAGTACATATCCAAAATTTATAGGTCTACCTTTGAAGGAATGAAAAATGAGAACTAAAGATTTAAAGATTGATGCTGTCAAATTCAAAGAAATTAGAGAAAATGGGGGAAAACATGATTTTGTGTTTTTTTTTGGGAAAACATGAATTTTTGGTTTAGGCGAAAAACTCGATTTCATGATTTCTGGGAAAAAAATGATTTTATGGTTTTGAAGAAAACATAATTTTACTACTTTTAAAATATATCTAATAATACTAATTAATATAAGCTAATTATTATTATACTTATATTGAGGATATTTATCACAAAAAGGAAAGACAGTATCAAAACTAAACCTATTAAGTTATCCAAATTTTCAACATTTTCCTTTTTTATTTATTTAGCTTTTCCTTATTTTCGAACACTCCGCTTCTATATAAACACATGTATATGGAACTATTTTCTTTCACCAAACAAACTCATTACTACTTTTCCTTAAATATCTATCAAACTTGTTTCTCTCTATCCAAAAAGTCAAGAACCAAACAACGATTAATCATGGCTTTGATCAATAGCAAATCTTTCTTCACTTCTCTACTGATTCTTGTGGCACTTTTTGGAGCTGTATGAAAGACAACGTTTTTTTACTGAATAATACTTTGATTTCTTGAGTAATTACAAGACAGAGAACATGTTTAAATACAAGACATAAGAAAGATCTAGACTGTTACAGCTGGAAAGAGGATCTTATCCACCAGCTGCACATAACGGTCAGAGAGGGGAGAAGGGGTTGTTGATTTCCGTACTCCATTGCTCTGTTTTGCAAGAGGACAAAGGTGGAAGAGAAGACCGTTGGGCGTTTGACTTGACTTGACTTAACTTGGGCTCGACCTGGGCCTTCATCCATTTGATTGTATGGGCTTGAATCCCTGTTTCACTTACAAGCTGGAGTGGAAGGAACGGTTCACAAAGTGGGCGACTCGAGCGGATGGACCATGATGGGTGTGGATTACCAAGCTTGGGCTTCTTCAAGAACTTTTCAAGTTGGAGACTCTTTGGTTTTCGAATACAACAACGAGTTCCACGACGTCACTGAAGTCACTCCCCATGACTTCGAGCTATGTGATCCGTCTAATCCACTTGCCAGATACCAAACCGGATCTGACATGGTAACTCTAACCAAACCTGGACTCCAACACTTCATATGCGGAGTTCCTGGTCACTGCGACATAGGAAAAAAGCTTGACATCCTCGTCTTCCCGGCCTCCTTGGGTCCAGTGGCTGCTCCAGTTCCGGGACCAGTCAGAACACCAAGCTCTTCTATGTCTCCTTCACCTTCTCCCTTGGCTGATTCACCAACGTATGCTCCACACTTTCAGATGGGACCATCACCTCTTTGAAGCGCTCAGCTTGTTGGCTTTAGTCTTTTGTTATTGCAATCTTCTTGACACCTTTTATTTTTATTTTTTTTCATCATTGTAATGAATTAGCTCTTGCTTCCTTGTAATTCCTTCCTATTTGTTAATAAAATTTATTTTAAAAGTATAAGAGCTACGTTTGATTTACCATAATATTACATTAGTAACTCTTTTTTTCAAGTATTATCAAAGAAAAAGAAAACTTAAGAAAGACTATTGAATTAAAAATATCAGGATAAAATGTTTTGGGTCATCAAATTTATAAAAGGGTTGTGTTGTCATTTAAATTACATATTTATTTTTTAAAGTACATATTTTTTATAAGAGAAAAACTAATTATCATTCGAACAAGTAACAAAATCTTGAGTTAGTCTGTTATTGGACCCAAGTAAAAAACAGTTGTAATTGATTCGGTAAAAATAATTGTGATTTCAATTCTGAAAAATGTGAAAATATTATTTTAATCAAATAAAAACATGCTCAAAATCCAAATCATTTGCACTTATATAAAAATCTTGAATATCTCAAGAAGAAAAATTAGACGCATAAGAAATCTAACAGAACTCAAAACTATAGTTGACATGTTATGTGTGATATATGTTATTTCCAAATTCAATAGTGGAATGTAATCAACAAAGATCCATCCCCAAGTGTGTATCACGTGTTGAGTTGAAAAGCAGATGTTTCTAAAAAGGATAATTATCAACGCAATCTCTCTGGGTCTGGTTCGAGAAAGAAGAAACCAGATAGGCGGTTTAAGAACTTAAAACCCGGACCCCCTGAGTTTCCTGTAATAAAAGGATTTTGTGTCTCATGTAGATTGGTAGGAGATGATTGTTGTGTGGGTGTCACCAAATATATGGATTATGGTCTTAGATTGCAATGTTCCAATGACCTTTGGTTTATTTGGTTCTGATCTTGCGCCAGCTCGTGACTTTCTCGTCGTCTTGGTGCGGAATTTTACCACAGCATGTAGTCTCTCTATGGTATTTATTCTGGCTTTTGGTAATGTGAATTTATATTTTTTTATTTTTTTGGTTGCATTTTGAAAGGAAACTCACCATTTGGTTTCTCTAGTTGAATATGATAATGGCGGGTTTTCATTACCCGGTAACTTCCTTTGTGAAGCTGTTTTTTTCCCAATATTCCCTCTTATATGTAGTGAATTGAATGTACAAGGAAATTCCTCTTGGCTGATGCTTTTCTCTGCCTCTATTGCGGTGTTTTTAAGGTTTCAAGTTACACGCTATGCATTTACTCAATAAGGTTATGAGATCGTAGTCTTTCGATCTCTTGTGGTCTTTTGTAATGAGGTGTATCATCATTCTATCCTCTGTTTTATCAGTTTGTTTGGCTCTTAGTAGCTTTGATGTATCCTCCCTTAGTGGAGTTAAACTCTTTTAATTTTAAATGAAAGTATGGTTTGAACAGAAAAGGATTTTGTGAGAAAACTCGATTTTGTGATTTCAGCGAAAACTATAATTTCACTTTTTTGGCAAGAAAACATGATTTGTGGTTTTGGCGGGAAATTTTAATTTTGTGGTTTTGGCTAGAAAACACGATTTGCAGTTTGGGGGGGAACGCTTGATATTACAGTGTGGCGAGAAACACAATTTTTTAGTTTGAGCAGGAAAAGCAATTTTACAATTATGGCGGAAAAAGTCGATGTTGCGGGTTTGGTAGAAAAATCATTTTATAGATTTTGGCCGAAAAATGCAATTTGGCGGTTCTCACGACAAAATACAATTATACGATTTTGGCAGGAAGACTTAATTTTTGCAGTTAGCGAAAAATACCATTTTTACAGTTTTGGTGGAAAATTTGATCTTGATGTTTTGGCGGAAAAACTCAATTTTGCGTTCCTGCTGGAAAAAACAATTTTACGTTTTGATGGGGAAAAGCAATTTTATGGGTTTGGCGGACAAACTCGATTTTACGGTTTAGGCAGGAAAACTCGATTTTACGATTATGGTAGGAAAACACAATCTTGTTGCTTTTGCGGGAAACTTGACTTTGTGATTTGATGGAATAAAATTAATTTACGATTTTGACAGGAAAACACGATTTTGTAATTTTCAGTTTGAAAACTTGATTTTGCGATTTTAGTGACAAAATCTGACTTTATGATTATGGCGGGAACATAATTTTGTGGTTTTGGTGGGAAATTGTATTTTACGATTTTGGATGGTAAACTTGATTTTACGAATTTGCTGAAAAAATGCAATTTTGTGGTTTTGGTGGGAAAACTAGATTCTGTAATTTTTTGGGTTTGGAAGGAAAACGTGATTTTGCAGTTTTACCAAGAAAATCAAACTTTTGTTATTTTGGCAATAAACACTTTTTGACGGAAAATATAATTTATTGGGTTTTTACCAAAATATGATTTTGTAGTTTTAGCAGAAAAGTCCATTTCAATTTTTTTTTAAAGATTTTTTGATTTTGAAAAACGTAATTTTATTGTTTTAACATTATATCTAATAATCCCAATTAATATAGTTATTTTTATATTTAAATTGATTATTTTTAGGTCTTTATATTTTGATGCAAATGCATCGAAACTCTACATTTTTTGCATTTAAAATATCTAGAATGTGTTCAAACTAAATATGTTTAATCTGGTAAAACCAAACCAATTAAAACCGCACTAAACTAAATTTTTAGAGAAAATGGTTTGGGATTAGTAATATCAAATATATCAAATTGATGTTATTTTTAAAAAACCGTGGTATCTGGATATGGTTTGGTATATAAACCGATCAAACTGAATAAAACGATTAATTAAATGGTAGTAATATAATTATATGTACATTGTATAATATAATTAATAGTATACATAATTATTTTATTAATATGATCTTCATACCGAAAATATAATTTTCTGGTATTACTAATTTTTCTTATTTTTATTTTATATAAGTTATTATTATTAAATTAATATGTTTACAAATTATTTCAAATATTAAAAGATAAAAAAGTCTATTTAAAACTGCAACATTTTTTATTTTATTTAAAAAAAGCTGATATCTAATCATATAAAGTAAAATTCATAAAATGTAATAAAATATAAATATGTTTATGGTTTTATTTTGGAATAAAATCGAATAACTAAAAACCGATGGTATAAAAGCGAACCAAACCAAAATAGATATGGTAGCTATTTTTCATAAAAACCAAAAAAAAAACGAACTGAAACCGTGAAACCGATCTGACATCTGGATTGAATACCTTTAGTTCAAACAAACAACATCTAAATATTTGAAAATAGTCAATTATCTCTAAACCAAGAACATGACTTTGCGACAAAGGGAAACAGATAAATATAATTAGAGAAGGATAAATATGGTGAAAACTAAATATAATAATTAAAGAAACAAAAAATTAAATTGACATTGGAGACATTGTATATATGTTTCACGTACACAGAAACGAAAGATAGTTTCAAACTAAACCTATTAAGTTATCCAAATTTTCTACAATTTCCTTTTTTATTTATTTAGCTTATCCTTATTTTGGAACCCTCCGCTTCTATATAAACACATGTACATGGAACTATTTTCTTTCATCAAGCAAACTGAGTACTACTTTTCCTTAAATATCTATCAAACTTGCTTCTCTCTATCCAAAAAGTCAAGAACCAAATAACGATCAATCATATTCATGGCTTTGATCAATAGCAAATCTTTCTTCACTTCTCTACTGATTCTTGTGGCACTGTTTGGAGTTGGAGTCGAAGGAACGGTTCACAAAGTAGGCGACTCGAGCGGATGGACCATGATGGGTGTGGACTACCAAGCTTGGGCTTCTTCAAGAACTTTTCAAGTTGGAGACTCTTTGGTTTTCGAATACAACAACGAGTTCCACGACGTCACTGAAGTCACTCCCCATGACTTCGAGCTATGTGATCCGTCTAATCCACTAGCGAGATACCAAACCGGTTCTGACACGGTAACTCTAACCAAACCTGGATTCCAACACTTCATATGCGGAGTTCCTGGTCACTGCGACATAGGACAAAAGCTTGACATCCTCGTCTTCCCGGCCTCCTTGGGTCCAGTGGCTGCTCCAGTCCCGGGACCAGTGAGAACACCAACCTCTTCTATGTCTCCTTCACCTTCTCCCTTGGCTGATTCACCAACGTATGCTCCACAGTTTCAGATGGGACCATCACCTCTTTGAAGCGGTGTCTCGGTTTCAGCTTGTTGGCTTTAGTCTTTTGTTATTGCAATCTTGTTGACACCTTTTATTGTTTTGATTTTTCATCATTGTAATGACTTAGGCCTTGCTTCCTTGTAATTCCTTTTCTTCCAGCCGATTTGTTAATACAATTTATTTTAAAAGTATCAGACCTACGATTGAATCACCATAATAATAAATTAGTAACTATTTTTTTTTCTTTCTAATATTAACAAACAAAAGGAGAAAAGAGGAATACCCTAAAATAGATCTAAAAATTTTTTTGTCACAAAAATAATTTTTAAGAAAAAAAAATGACCAAAATAATCTTTATTAAAGGGTGTAAAATACATTTATACTCTTTGGGTTAACTAATCTATATTTAGGGTTTATAATTATGGGATAGGGTTTTGGGGGTGAATTTTAAAATTGAAAAAATAAAAAAAAATATTAATTTTTAAAAAATAAAATAGGCTAGTTTGATTATTTTTGGTATTGAAAGTTATTTTTGTGACAAAAATTTTAAAAATGGTTATTTGAAAGATTTGCCCAAAAAAAAACCTAAGAAAGACGATATTGTGAAAATTATCAGGATTATTTGTTTTGGGTCATCAAATTTATAAAATTGTTGTCACGTCATAAAAGTAAATATTTATCATCGCGATGATATCTTTGCAGTCAGTTCCAAAACTTTGGCAGGACGAATATTGAAGCATACACTCAATTGACCATCGAAGAGCTTTTAATTCCGAATGAAATACTGTTTCTCGCTTTCTTAGATTACGCATCCCCATGAGCTCATTATTCCTGTTGCAGCCCTTCCACACCCAGTCGCATTCTCTGTACTGATCTGTTGCGGTCCAAGAACCATCCACCATACAAATATTTTTCAGACATAAGGTCTGTAGTGTCACGCTCATGTGTACTTGTGGATTCTGGTTAATCGCCTCATTGTCATTAAACCATGCAAGACATTCACTATCTAAATCTAAATAAAAGATATGAAATATTTTTAGAAAATTAAAATAGTTAAAATATTAATATTTTTTAGAAAATCAAAATCAAACTGTAGACCTAAATCCAGATCGTAAATCTAAAACCCAAATCAGAAACCTTAAACTCAAACTCTAGATCTTAAATCAAAACCCTAGACCATAAACCCAAACCCTAAACCCAAATCCTAGACCCTAAACCCAAATCCTAGATCCTAAACACAAACTCTAGATCTTAAACGCAAACCCTAAATCAAAACCCTAAAACTAAAACCCTAGACCCTAACTCAAACCCTATACCCTAAATCTAAGCCCTAGACCCTAAATCCTAAACCCAAACCTTAGATCATGGACCCAAACTCTAGACCCTAGATCCAAACTACAAACCCTAAATCCTAAACTCAAACCATAGACTTTAAATCAAAACTTTAAACTCTAAAAGAACACCATCAACATTGATCCAAACATTTAAATTATAAAATTTGGGTTTAAGATTTATAGTTTGGGTTTAGGATTTAAAGTTTCGGTTTAGGGTCTAAGGTTTGGGGTTAGGATCTAGGATTTGAGTTTAGGGTTTGGGTTTAAGGTTTAGGGTTAGGGTTTAGGATATAGAGTTAGGGTTTAGGTTTAGGTTTAAGTTTAGGGTCTAGGATTTGGATTTAGGATTTGGGATTTAGGATTTGGGTTTATGATATACGGTTTGGATATAGATCTAGGGTTTGATTTTGATTTTCTAAAAAATATTGATTTTTTAACTATTTTGATTTTCTAAAAATTATTTAATATTTTTATTCATTAATATAATAATATAAGAAAGAAAAGTGAAATTTACATTGGAAACGGTAAATTATATATCTGTTTCACATACACAAAAAGGAAGAAAGTATCAAAACTAAACCTATTAAGTTATCCAAATTTTCAGCATTTTCCTTTTTTTTATTTAGCTTTTCCTTTTTTTTTTCGAACCCTCCGCTTCTATATAAACACATGCATATGGAACTATTTTCTTTCATCAAGCAAACTCATTACTACTTTTCCTTAAATATCTATCAAACTTGTTTCTCTCTATCCAAAAAGTCAAGAACCAAATAACGATCAATCATGGCTTTGATCAATAGCAAATCTTTCTTCACTTCTCTACTGATTCTTGTGGCACTTTTTGGAGTTGGAGTCGAAGGAACGGTACACAAAGTCGGCGACTCCAGCGGATGGACCATGATGGGTGTGGACTACCAAGCTTGGGCTTCTTCAAGAACTTTTCAAGTAGGAGACTCTTTGGTTTTCGAATACAACAACGAGTTCCACGACGTCACTGAAGTCACTCCCCATGACTTCGAGCTATGTGATCCGTCTAATCCACTAGCGAGATACCAAACCGGATCTGACACGGTAACTCTAACCAAACCTGGATTCCAACACTTCATATGCGGTGTTCCTGGTCACTGCGACATAGGACAAAAGCTTGACATCCTCGTCTTCCCGGCCTCGTTGGGTCCAGTGGCTGCTCCAGTCCCGGGACCAGTCAGAACACCAACCTCTTCTATGTCTCCTTCACCTTCTCCCTTGGCTGATTCACCAACGTATGCTCCACAGTTTCAGATGGGACCATCACCTCTTTGAAGCGGTGTCTCGGTTTCAGCTTGTTGGCTTTAGTCTTTTGTTATTGCAATCTTGTTGACACCTTTTATTGTTTTGATTTTTCATCATTGTAATGACTTAGGCCTTGCTTCCTTGTAATTCCTTTTCTTCCAGCCGATTTGTTAATACAATTTATTTTAAAAGTATCAGACCTACGATTGAATCACCATAATATTAAATTAGTAACTCTTTTTATCTTTCAACTATTATCAAAGAAAAAGAAACCCTAAGAACAACTCTCAATACTATTATTTGTTAATTATTATTATTAAATAATATGTTTACAAACTATTTTAAATATTAAAAGAAAAAATAGTCTATTTCACAACTGAAATGTTTATTTTTGTTTTATTAAAACCGATATCTAATATATCAAGCAAAACTCACAAAAGTTCTAAACTATAAATATATTTATAGTTTTTGGTATAAAACATAATAAACTGAAAACAAAATGAGGAACTTTCATGTTTACCACATTGTTGATACCATTATTCATCTTTATATTCACTAAAAAGATATTTTCACAAATATTTTTTTTAAAAGACAAAAAACTCTTAGATTAGAATCTTAAACTTCATATTCCAAAACTCTATCCCACCTCTAAACTCCGGACCCTAAGTATTAGATTAATTAACCCTAAGGTTATAAGTGTATGTATCTGTAACGCCCCGATCGCCCACGGCTAATGGGCCACCCACGCCCGCTCTCTCGGCCCGTGGGCCCCATCCCATCTGACGGCCATGCGTTAATTTTTCAAGGCTCGAAATCATTGTTTACTGACCTTGCAATCACCACCCGACCTTTCCCCGTGTTTTGAAATCACCCGCGCGGTATCGCGAATCACTTTCCGATGGGTCACCCATCCTTTCACTACTCCAGTGCAAGCACGATACACCATGGAGTTCTAAACGGATGTGTGACAGAAAAGGTAAGTCAATTTTGGTGACATAGATAGCCAAATCAATTCTTTTAAGTCTTTTCATATATCACAACTCGGGATCATACAATTCACCCCCTCTCAAAGAACGCAACGTCCTCGTTGCTTCCCACAACAGATCTCAAGACTCCTCTTGGGTCAGAACCGAGACGACTAACCAGCTATGATACCACTTGTAACGCCCCGATCCGCCCACGGCTAATGGGCCACCCACGCCCGCTCTTGACCCGTGGGCCCCATCCCATCTGACGACCGGTCGTTGATTTCCGAAAACTTCAAGAGAATTATTATTTACTGTTAGATGAAGTCTTCTCACTGTCGCAAGAACCAAATAACGATCAATCATATTCATGGCTTTGATCAATAGCAAATCTTTCTTCACTTCTCTACTGATTCTTGTGGCACTTTTTGGAGTTGGAGTCGAAGGAACGGTACACAAAGTCGGCGACTCCAGCGGATGGACCATGATGGGTGTGGACTACCAAGCTTGGGCTTCTTCAAGAACTTTTCAAGTTGGAGACTCTTTGGTTTTCGAATACAACAACGAGTTCCACGACGTCACTGAAGTCACTCCCCATGACTTCGAGCTATGTGATCCGTCTAATCCACTAGCGAGATACCAAACCGGATCTGACACGGTAACTCTAACCAAACCTGGATTCCAACACTTCATATGCGGAGTTCCTGGTCACTGCGACATAGGACAAAAGCTTGACATCCTCGTCTTCCCGGCCTCGTTGGGTCCAGTGGCTGCTCCAGTCCCGGGACCAGTCAGAACACCAACCTCTTCTATGTCTCCTTCACCTTCTCCCTTGGCTGATTCACCAACGTATGCTCCACAGTTTCAGACGGGACCATCACCTCTTTGAAGCGGTGTCTCGGTTTCAGCTTGTTGGCTTTAGTCTTTTGTTATTGCAATCTTGTTGACACCTTTTATTGTTTTGATTTTTCATCATTGTAATGACTTAGGCCTTGCTTCCTTGTAATTCCTTTTCTTCCAGCCGATTTGTTAATACAATTTATTTTAAAAGTATCAGACCTACGATTGAATCACCATAATATTAAATTAGTAACTCTTTTTTTTCTTTCTAATATTAACAAACAAAAGGAGAAAAGAGGAATACCCTAAAATAGATCTAAAAATTTTTTTGTCGCAAAAATAATTTTTAAGAAAAAAAATGACCAAAATAATCTTTATTAAAGGGTGTAAAATACATTTATACTCTTTGGGTTAACTAATCTATATTTAGGGTTTATAATTATGGGATAGGGTTTTGGGGGTGAATTTTAAAATTGAAAAGATAAAAAAAATATTAATTTTTAAAAAATAAAATAGGCTAGTTTGATTATTTTTGGTATTGAAAGTTATTTTTGTGACAAAAATTTTAAAAATGGTTATTTGAAAGATTTGCCCAAAAGAAAACCTAAGAAAGACGATATTGTGAAAATTATCAGGATTATTTGTTTTGGGTCATCAAATTTATAAAATTGTTGTCACGTCATAAAAGTAAATATTTATCATCGCGATGATATCCTTGCAGTTAGTTCCAAAACTTTGGCAGGACGAGTATTGAAGCATACACTCAATTGCCCATCGAAGAGCTTTTAATTCCGAATGAAATACCGTTCTCGCTTTCTTAGATTACGCATCCCCATGAGCTCATTATTCCTGTTGCAGCCCTTCCACACTCAGTCGCATTCTCTGTACTGATCTGTTGCGGTCCAAGAACTATCCACCATACAAATATTTTTCAGACATAAGGTCTCTGGTGTCTCGCTCATGTGTACTTGTGGATTCTGGTTAATCGCCTCATTGTCATTAAACCATGCAAGACATTCATTATCTAAATCTAAATAAAAGATATGAAATATTTTTAGAAAATTAAAATAGTTAAAATATTAATATTTTTTAGAAAATCAAAATCAAACTGTAGACCTAAATCCAGACCGTAAATCTAAAACCCAAATCATAAACCTTAAACTCAATTTCTAAATCTTAAATCAAAACCCTAGACCATAAACCCAAACCCTAAACCCAAATCCTAGACCCTAAACCCAAATCCTAGACCCTAAACACAAACTCTAGATCTTAAACCCAAACCCTAAATCAAAACCCAAAACCCAAAACCCTAGACCCTAACTCAAACCCTATACCCTAAATCTAAGCCCTAGACCCTAAATCCTAAACCCAAACCTTAGATCATGGACCCAAACTCTAGACCCTAGATCCAAACTACAAACCCTAAATCCTAAACTCAAACCATAGACTCTAAATCAAAACTTTAAACTCTAAAAGAAAAATGTCATGTGGTGATTGCAAAATTAGTAAATAACTTTCGAGCCACGGAAAATTAAAGCCATGCCCATTGCACATATTGAACCCACGAACCAATCGAAAAAAAACAGATGGAAGAGAGCCATTAACTATGAACGGGCGTTACAATCAAATCTCTAATTTTTCACCCATGAAAACCTCTGAATCGAGTGAGAAACCAAAACCGGTTTTCATACCTTGTACGTTGCTTTGAGGTTATTGATCATCCATCTCTCTTTATTTTCATGTCCTATTTTTTCAATTCTTGATTGATCGCAAAACAGAGTTTTTATTCAAAAAAGGATTTATCTTCTCTTTTTTTACCACATGTTTATCTTCTTCTTTTTTAGGTGTAAATGCTTATCTTTTTGGGAAATAGCACTCTATAACCTTCAAACATATTATAATTCATTCCATGACCAGAAACCCTATCTCACCAATACATCTCCTTAGTTTTATATATAATTGCTATATTGCCCTTTTAAATTATCATCTAAACCGGCTCAAAATAAATAGAAAATAATTATTTTTACTGTTCCCAAGTTGAACGTGGTCGTTTGTTACCCACACCCTCTCGACATTTACTTTACCTTCTCCCCCAAAGGAAAGTGAATAGTCCATTCGAATTCCTGGTCATCCCGTTTTTCACCGCCTCCGTCCCCCGTTTGATTTATGAACGACATTCCTCTGTCAACCGTTCTTCATTAGACGATCATCAAACCGACGCAGTTTCTGAATCGAAGCGTTCGACGACGCGTTTCACACCTTGATTTTAGAACTCTTTACCCTATTGTAAGTTCTGGTTTGGGGCTTTTCTGAATCTGACTTTGTTTGGATTTTGTTGTTGTTTTCATGGTCACGATTTCAACATCTATTAGAAATTTGACTTTGATTTTTAGTTGTATGTCGTAGTCTCTCCCTTGAAAAGTATGAGTTAACTGTTATTTGAATGATTGTGTTTCCCATACATCTTTGTAATTGTCTTTTTTCACTCTTTGTTACCTCGAATCGAGATGACAAATCTATTGGTCGTTGGGTTATGATTTTTTACTATACTATATAAGTTCAAAAAATATCTATTCTACCTTGTGTATATTCCATTCTATATTTGTTATGTGTCTTGCTATATGAGAATTATGTGTAGTATAGTAATCATGCTACTTAGTTTGGGTCTGTTTATATGTATACCTCTCTCGACAAAGCTTAGACATGGTGTAGAATGTACACAAACAATTCTACACTATCTTTCGGTTTATAATGTTTTTTTGTAATTGTCTTTTGAACTCTTTTTTACCTCGCTTCTTGATGAGAAATATATTGGTTTTTGTGCTATTCTTATTTACTATACTATCTGGCACGGAAAAACTATTCTATTTTGTGTATTTTCCATTCCATACCTTTTATTTGTCTTTCTTTATGAGAAGCATGGATATTATAGTAATATTATAATACATTGTCTGGTCCATGTAAATAGATATTGATTTCGCCTATTCTTAAAAATTATTGAGTCTAAACATGCTATTATACACCATCTACCTCACCAGAAACGTATATCATAATTTGGACATTACTTAACTACTCTTGTTGCTTCTGTTCCACCTTGCCATTCTAAGATTCTCTTTGTATACTTCGCGTAGGTTACATTATGCAATTATTTAAATAGATTTTCCGGTGATTACTCTTGTGGATTATGTTTTTAAATGACATTATATGGTTTAAGTTGTATGCTTCCTTTAGATTTCTTACCCATTGGTTTCTAGAAATTTTTATTATGTCTTTTTATCTGTTTTCCTTCTTTGTTTGTTATACTATATTTCAACTAACACTTTTCTATTTCATTTTATTATGCAGTTTCAAAATGGAAGAAGTAGCCCTTCCAAATAGTTTGTTTGAAACTGGATTTGAGCCATCTAGTAGATCGAGCTTGTCAAGTTTGCGTTAATAGATGATCAGTTGGAGATGTTGAATGCTTAAAATTTTCAGAAAGTATTGTAGATGGGAGTCCATACATGCTTTGTAATGTTTGTAGACGCCCGTGTCTTTGTAGTATGAACATAGACAAAATCTTTTTTTCACAGTACATGTCTTTTTTAAATTCTCTGCGTTGAGACATTTTTTCAACTTACTTAAAGTAGACGGTTGTAGATTACGTCGTAATATGAATCGAAGTGTCGTTTACCTACACAGTGGCACACCACTCTTTAATAGTGTACTATAATTACATTGGAATGTGAAATTGAATGGCCAATATATATGTGTAATTTATGTATTATAGTATGTGCGGTTTATTGCATTTATTTATGTATCATCACTACTAGAATGTTGGACAAAGCTAAGAAATCTAGTTCACAGATATTTTTTCATCTACCACGACTGAGATTTTCGCATATACAGATGTGCTTACGTAATATAAATGGACTAGACTAGCCATTCTATACTATTTACATAAGTTCCATACTATGTTGTGTACATTGAAATAATGGCAGCATATTGTATAGATTCTGTTTGGGGTTATAGTTCAGTTATTTGAGTTTAGATTTAGTGATTAGGGGTTTTTCTAGGATTTTAGTGTTTAGGGCTGGGTTAAGTTTAGTATTTAGGGTTTAGTGTTGGGTTAGGCTAGGTGTTAAGATGTTTTAGTGTTTAGGGTTAAGTTAGGTTTAGTATTTAGGAGGTTTGGGTGGGGTGTATAAATTGAATAGCAACTTGCTCAATTTACAGTATCAGATCATTTATTTCATATATAAAAATGCAATGTTAGTACTATTCTAATTTTATTAAATAGAATAGAACAATATTTTTATATTAAAAATAAACAAGAATTTCAAATTCAATTTGACCTTCTGCTTAACCATCCACGCACTTGTAGATTCTATATTATTTTTTTGCTATTCTATTTATAATAAATATGTTTCTGGTAAATAAGTGTATAACGTGGCTTCATTACCAGATTTGATAGTAAACATTCATGATTCACTTTTGTCCATAGAAAAAAAATGTCGAACGTATCTACTTTATCTCTGAATGATTGGGTACTTGCTACTATTGAGGGTATAACCGGAGCAAAGGTGAGTTAAATGTTAGTTTATTAATAATGTCAAAATCAGTGTCATATGCTTAATTAAACTTACAAATATGGCTAGATAGCAAATTAGCCCTATCTTTTTTCTTTTTAAAGTTGCGAAGTAGAGCCGATCATGAGATTTTGAAACCATAAACAAAACAAAAATAAATTAATTAAAAAAATATACATTTTTTATCTGAATAAAGAAGATAATAAATACATTTTTTTTAACAAGACTAGTTTAAGTTATTTGTTTTCTTCAAAGAAAAAATAAATTATTGATTTTTAAAAAGATGTAATAATATATATTTTTGTAGTTGTACTATTAAATTTATTCATAGTTGAATCAATAATAACAAAAATAATTTATTTTTTGGCTTAATGTCAGTGTTCTCCACTCTCTTGACTATTTTCTATTTAGTTCTTCATTCTTCTTGAAATAAGAAATCATAGTATAGTTGTCTCTTTTTGGCTTAATGTGAAAATGAATTCTCATAAAGCAAAACTTAACAATTTACTAAAAATGAAACATATCACTAATTATAACTTACTATAGTATAACCGGAGATGATAAGAAAACTAGCCACTCATATAACATCTCATACTTTTTTCTCCTTCATACACTTTTCTTTCTCGCTCTTCCTTGAACCACAAGCAACCCAACAATCTCGTTTCATATATCTCCCTCATTCTTCCCTCTTCTCTCTCTTCCCCACAAAAGCAGAGATGGAGAAAAGAAAGGAACCAAATATACCCCATGACTCTTAAGTCTTAGATTCTAATTCTTCCAGATCCTTCATGGCTCTTCTCTTGACCGTTACCCTCTTCCTAACCGGCCTAGCTTCATCAAGTGGAGGCCCAACCTCTGCTTTTAAACCAGCAGATAACATTCTCATTGACTGTGGGGCCAAGTCATCGGCCAAAACACCTGAAGGTAGAGTCTTCAAGAGTGACTCAGAGACGGTTCAATATATAGAAGCCAAAGATGATATTCAGATCTCTGCCCCACCTTCAGATAAACTCCCTTCTCCTCTTTACCTAACTGCAAGGATCTTCCGACAAGAAGCCACTTACAAGTTCCATATGACTCAACCTGGTTGGCATTGGGTTCGTCTCCATTTCTTTGCCTTCCCCAATGACAAGTTTGATCTCCAACAAGCAACGTTCTCTGTCTTAACCGAGAAATACGTCTTGCTCCATAACTTCAAAATGAGTAACAACAACAATAATAGCCAAGCTGTTGTTCAAAAGGAGTACCTCGTCAACATAACAGATGCTCAGTTCTCTCTCAGGTTCAAACCTATGAAAGACTCTGCAGCTTTCATCAACGCTATAGAAGTGGTGTCAGCTCCAGACGAGCTTATCTCTGATGCAGGCACTTCCCTTTTCCCAGTCAACGGCTTTTCTGGTCTGTCTGGTTACGCGTACCAGCCGGTTTACAGGGTTAATGTAGGTGGCCCCTTGATCACGCCACAGAACGACACACTAGGAAGAACATGGACACCTGATAAAGAATACTTAAAAGATGAGAATCTTGCTAAGTATGTCAAAACAACCTCTTCAGCGACCATCAAGTATCCTCCTGGAGTCACACCGCTCATTGCACCGCAGACGGTTTACGCAACAGCTGCAGAGATGGCTGATTCTCACACCATAGATCCTAACTTCAACGTCACGTGGAACTTCCCATCAAACCCATCTTTTCATTACCTTATTCGTCTTCATTTCTGTGACATTGTTAGTAAGTCGCTCGATGACCTCTACTTCAACGTTTACATCAACGGCAAGACTGCTATTTCTGGACTTGACTTGTCCACTTTAGCTGGGGGTCTTTCTTCTCCTTACTACAAAGACATTGTGGTGAACTCCACCCTTATGAAGCCCGAGCTTCAGGTCCAGATTGGTCCCTTGGGAGAAGACACAGGGACCAAGAACGCTATCTTGAATGGAGTCGAGGTTATGAAGATGAGCAACTCCGTGGACAGTCTTGATGGAGAGTTTGGAGTTGATGGTAGAACAACGGGTGCAGCAGGGAGGCATGGGATGGTTGCAACCGCGGGTTTTATGATGATGTTTGGTGCTTTCGTAGGCCTTGGAGCGATGGTTTACAAGTGGAAGAAGAGGCCACAAGATTGGCAGAAGAGGAACAGTTTCTCTTCTTGGTTGCTACCGATACACTCTGGTGACACTAGTTTCATGACAAGCAAAGGTGGGTCTCAGTTCTACAACTCCACGCTTGGTGGTCTCGGACGCAGTTTCTCCTTCTCAGAGCTTCAAGAAGTCACAAAGAACTTTGATGCATCAGAGATAATCGGTGTGGGTGGATTTGGAAACGTTTACATTGGAACCATAGACGATGGAACTCAAGTGGCTATCAAGAGAGGGAATCCACAGTCAGAGCAAGGGATCACAGAGTTTCACACAGAGATACAAATGCTGTCTAAGCTCAGACATAGACACTTAGTCTCCTTGATTGGATACTGCGATGAGAACTCAGAGATGATTCTTGTCTATGAGTACATGTCCAATGGTCCTTTCAGAGACCATCTCTATGGTAAAGAAGACCTCACTCCTTTGACATGGAAACAAAGACTCGAGATATGCATTGGAGCTGCTCGTGGGCTTCACTATTTACACACTGGAACAGCTCAGGGTATCATCCATCGTGACGTCAAATCAACAAACATTCTCCTTGATGAAGCTTTTGTTGCTAAAGTGGCTGACTTTGGTCTCTCCAAAGACGTTGGTTTCGGACAAAACTATGTCAGTACGGCCGTGAAAGGTAGTTTTGGGTATTTAGACCCGGAATACTTCAGGAGACAACAGCTTACAGACAAGTCCGATGTTTATTCCTTTGGCGTTGTTCTTCTAGAAGCTTTATGTGCAAGACCAGCCATTAATCCTCAGCTTCCAAGGGAACAGGTCAACTTAGCTGAATGGGCTATGCAATGGAAACAGAAAGGGTTGCTGGAAAAGATCATTGATCCTCATCTTGTTGGCACTGTGAATCCTGAATCTATGAAGAAGTTTGCAGAAGCTGCAGAGAAGTGTTTTGCAGAATATGGTGTTGATAGACCATCAATGGGAGATGTATTGTGGAACTTAGAATATGCTCTTCAACTTCAAGAAGCCTTTAAAACTGAGGCTGAGGAGGTTGAAACCGTGAATCCCGTGGCTGCTCCACCTGTTTCAGCTGCCACAACAGCCACCCCCGCTGCAACAAGTGAGCCTCCGGCTTCTCAGACTGGAGAGAAGGATGGCTCGGCCGTGGACCCACACTCTGGAACCGCCATGTTTACTCAGTTTGCTAACCTCAATGGAAGATAAAGCTGATGAACAAGATTAGTAACATAATGTGTTTTTTTTGTTTCATTTAATGCATTTTTGTCAGCTTTGGTTTTTGGGTGAATAATGCATGTATAAGTAAATAGTCATATGCATTTAGCTACTCACCCTCCCATGTTGTAGCTTGTTGATACTTAGGTTACACAATAAGAAATTTATCAAGTGTCTGTGAAGTAAACTCCCGCTCTTACTGCCTGAGATCACCTGTGTAGGACCACAAATCATTATGTGAATTGAAATAGTAATTGATACATCTTCTAAATGAAAAGTAGGTCATTTTGGTGACAAGGATTAGGATACAAAGGGAGCTTCTACAGTTAGTAACACAGAACAAAAGTGAAAATATTACAGAATCTGTTGACTCTTTGAGTTGTGAGCTCCTCTTCCAAAGGATCCTGTCCTAAACAAAATATTTAACAATCCGAGTAGTTTCTTCCCCAAGAAAGAATCCCTAGTTCATACTTGTAATTCTCGTGACACAACCTCAGAAAGTTAGAAAGAAAGAAATATATATATAAAAAGAGCAAGGATTCAGAGATCAGAGCTTTAAAAAGTCTATGCAACTCTTTTCTTTTTCTTGCTCACTGTCATGGGATTTTGAATCTCCATGAGATCATCATCTTCACTCTCGACGTTCTCTGTTTCTCTCTTGTGATTCTCGGGCTGTGTCTCGGAGAGTCTTCTCTTCTTAGAAGCAATCTCTGGTCCCGAGGAACTCTCCGTGACATCACCAGCGCTCTCATTGTTTGATGTTGATGCGCTCTCACCGTTGGTAGCTGGAGATTGTGTCCATCCAGAGAGAACCATTCCTTCAGGTTCTTTTTCCTCGTCAAATTCTTCCCTGTGACAGAACATAATAAGCAGAGGATGTCTAAATCGTCTGACGTGGAATGATAGGAGGACTACTCTAAAGCTTTAGGTACATTATTGAGAAATACTAGGATGAGGTCTGATGAATACCCATCTCAAAAGAAGAGCTTTCATGATTTGCTTTCCCGAAACCAAAATGATATTGAAACAGGATTCCATAATGTTAAAAAAAAAAAAAACCTGTGCTTAACATTAATCTTGCAAGATAGCTCTTGTTGAAGATCTTCCACAGTGAGGATGCTTCCATTGATAACGGGAGAAGGAAGTTCTGATAAAGACTGAAAAAAACAATTAACATGTAAGAAACTGTGAAATCCCAGCCTCTGTGTGAAGAGCAAATTGAAGAACAACCGAGACCGAACCTTCTCAAGATTAGCATTGTAGTTTGCAACCATAATATCATCAAGATCATCACCAACTTCGTAAAGAAGTGATGCCCCGTGCATAATCATTGGTAGGTTCATTCCAAGCTTGGCTTTGACAATTTTATCAACCAGATCCCTTAGTTTCGATTTCTGAGTATTGACCTCAAGTACTAAAGGGGTCTGTCAATATGAAAAAAAGAAAAACCTGATGATTAGCAATGCAAGACAAAATACGATAACGAATGCAAAACAAAAGTAATGTTTATACCTTGGAACAGACATAGCAAGAAGGATTAGGTTCAAATGGCTCCACTGGCATAAGAAGCATCTTTCTGCTTGGGTGTTCTAAGCAATATGTCATTCTACAGAGAGATATTGAGAATAAAACTAAGATACTAAGAATTCTGAAGCTAATGAATACCGGGAAACAAGATATCAAAGTAACAAACCTGTACTTGTTCGCATCCTTTTTCAACACTTTGATTGCTTCAATAACAATCAAACCAGCAACAATGGCGTTAGTCGTAGCAACGGCATGAATAATGTTCCCAGCGATACCTTTGGCTTCAAAAAGACTGTGCAAAGGAATTCCAAAAGACTCAGCACGGATATTTGCAGCAGCAGTAACAAATTCTACAGCTAACTGGTCATCTTTGTCAAAAGTAAGGTGTCCTATTTCCTGTAGTAGCATATATACAAAACCATGAACTAATCAGTACACTGAAAACTTATGTATATGTAGACGGGGAGAGTTTACAGAGAGAACTACACAGACCTTCTTTCTCTTTGCGAAGAATAACTTCAACGCTTCTATGAACACTAGAGAATTCTGTGTTAGACCCCACAATTCCTGTGGATTCTTCAGGCCAAGCAACGGCATGGCAGAGACAATAGAATCACCATCAGTAGCAGAACAATTCTGAGTGCTTCCATTTTTTTTAGTCAGACTTTCCGGCAAGACTTCCTTACTGTATATAGGCCTTGGTCGTCTACGATTTTTCCATGTCTCCTCATTGGCCAAAGCCGCTTCAATGTTATAACCAAACACATGATCATATATCTTTCTACCATACTGTTCAATATCTTCATCTTCTGCACGCTCGAATACATCTTCTGTTTCTTTGGATGAGCTAGCCGCCTTGTTGGCATGCACATTCAGATCATTATCCTGATTCTTGTCGCCAAACAATTTCGCAAAGAGCAGGTCTTTCGCCCACACGATACAGTGCACAAACTGTAGGATCAATCCAAAATTCATTGTCACATCAAAATCAAGCACTACGGCTTAGGATAAAAAAACTATTCCCGAACCCTGATATAAAATGATTTCCCCAAAAGTTAAGGCGGATGTCAATACCTTAGTTGGAGTGCTAGTTATTGTACAGACAGGATATGTCTTTGGAGTAGGTTTGGTTTGACACTCATAGCATTCTGTCTTTCCCTTTACGTGAACAGTTACCTGATTCAAACACAGAGACAAGTATTACAAATTCAGATAAAGAGAAATGCTATCAGTTACGACCATTATAGCCTACTATTAGAATGCTTCTAACTTACAGACTTTTCTTAGAGAAAAAAGAAGTGCAAGACCAGAGAATCACCTGTCCTAGGAAGCCTGTTGTCCCGCTTTCTACAAGAGGAACATCAGCTGCTAGACAGAGACGATTGACATGACGCCTGGCGTCCAAGTTGTCAAGTCCATTCAGAACAACATCAAACTGCTTGAAAAAATCAACATCGAACTCGGGATTCTTGGCATTAGCATGGTACGATCTTATATTAATGTGAGGCCTAAATCTCAAGACTGCATCTCTAGCAACCTGGTGATATATATGGCAAAAATAAGATATATGAACTGGCACTATCCACTTTGGAGTTAGGTGAAGAAAGAAAAATTTACCTTAGCCTTGGAGTGGCCGACATGTGAACGACGGAATAAGAATTGCCTATTGAGGTTACTGACTTCAATGGTGTCCATGTCAATCTGCAACACAAGTGAGTAATGAGCTTAAACAGACTAAAACGTTTTCTTGAATTTAAGTTCAGACAAGCCAAACTAAGCAGACATAAGTCTTTTGAAGTTACACTGAAGCTAAAGGGGAAGACAGATAAAGACACATAGTTCTCCTGGAGACATATTCCTAATGTGCAATCCCAATCATCAAAAAAGCTTAAAGATGTAAATAAAGTATAATCAAAGTCGGAGATTGAAAATGCTTACGATATGAATGTCATGGAAGCCAGAAAGAGCAAGAGTCTTGAGTAACTCGCAGCCAATCCCACCAGCTCCGACCATTAGCACTTTCGCCCCCTAAAAACCCAAAACAAACAACATTCAAAAAAGACCTCGATTGAGCAAAGAAGAGTAGGTTTCAGAGCTTACTTGAATGGCGGATTGTTGCTGCTGCTGCGTATCCATATGGGAAGGGAAGTGACAAGACGGAGCAATTCGTTGAGCGAGGTTTCAGAGCAGAAGACGGAGATATGTCAGATTCGAAAAAAGAATACTTTTTTAGGGCTAAATGGTTTCAAATCGAAACAGGAATTAGAGATTCTAGGGTTTATGAGTAGGGAGATTTGGGGAGGAGTTATTTGGAAGACACTGCTCTCATGGAAAACAAAAGGACTCACTTGGGGTTGGGGGTTCGGTAAATTTCTTATATTTTATCTTCTACAGTAAGTTTTAGTTTTAGTTTTAGTAGTTTACAGTGTTACAAAAAAAAAAATACTATAAGTTTCGACTAGGGCTGGATATCATTACTGATATTCGCTTTTATACTAGTCACTCGTATCCGCTTGACATTATTTAAAAATATTTTGACATATTTTATTTCTATAATCACTTTTATTACAATAAAGGTAACATGACATGTTAAAATTGATAATGTAGCTAATAAAAAAATATAACATGACAGTTACATTTAATGAAAAGCTATATATTTGGTAAAAAATTTAAAATATAGAAATAATTAATAAATTATCATTAAAATAAATATATTTAATATAAAATTAGACAATATAATAATAAAATAAAATAAATATTTTATAAAACTTGAAATATTATTTAAGTATTTTTATAATCATAAGATTTTTCTTACTAAACAGATTTCAAAAAATTTATACAATTTTTCAAAAAATAGAAATTTTTAAGAGAAATATCATAAGATAGACCTAAAACTTCAAAATGGGTTATTTGAGAGATTTTCCCAATTTTTAATTATAAAAAATAATTTTTTTACAAATTTTAGAAATTCTTAGTTCTTTATTTTTGATAATTGTAAAAAATTTATAACATTTTTTTTAAAAAAATAAAACAAATTGATTAAATATATATTAACTAAAATAAATAATTGAAAATCTATTTAAAATCTATTTAAAATCATAATAATTTTAAATATATATATATATATATATTATTAAATATATTTTAAAATAAACAAAAAAAAATAATTTAACTTAATTTTATGTTTAACTAAATTAAAATTGTATTAAAATATTAATATGAAAATAATAAAACTAAAATATTAGCAAAATTTTATTTTTAAATATAATTTAATTTTAATTTTTTTTGTTATAAATGGTGTAGGAAAACACTTAGTTCGACTTGAAAGTCAAAGTATTTGGCGTTGTCAAGACAAGCAATAAATCAACAAATTTTATTACTTATAAGAAGAAATCAAATATCAAGTATCGTTTAAATTTTTAATATTTGCTTCGTTACTCATTACTTACTAAATAATGCTTGTTAATTACAGGATAATATTTGTTTTTTGATTTCACTACAATAATATCAATATTAGTGGCACAACAAAAGTAATATACTAGGCATTCCCATTATTAAGTAAGACAATAAAGCCTTTTAAAAAATCAAAACCCACATTTACATTTAACCTTGACAACATATAAAGCATCAAAATAAAATAAGCATTAATTTTATATGGTTTTCCAATATTTCAAACGCGTATTTCATTTTTGTTTACTTTTTGTGAATTCATGTAATTTCTAGATGTTAAATTTGGGATGTGTATATTTTTGTATGTAAATGTATATTCACTTTATAAGTAATCAAGAGACGAGTATTTGATTTGACAAATAATAAGGTAAGTTATATAGTTTGCAAGTATCAACTTTTCCAAGTACTTAATAAAGCAAGTACATGTTAAGCAAATCAAATACAAGTAGTAACATAATTACTCAGACAAGTCTACCCAAATACAAAAATTGGCAAGTACTTGCCCACGCCCACCCCTAGTTTCAATGAGTGAGTTATGCTATTGGTGACATTATGGAAAAATGGCCAATTTCAAAATCAACATTGCTCCATGATCCCGATCTGAACTTACATTCATCACATGTGCTAAAGCATATTTCAAACAAATATTTATTTAAATTTCATATTTCTACTCATAAAATGGTATTTACATACATTGATTAACATTGACATTAATTCTGTAATTTGACATTTAATTAGACATGATCTGGCGACAACATAGCTTGGAGTAGATTTGAACCTAGGTTGAATCATTAGCAACCCTTTAGCTCAACCACTACGCCAAACATAACTTAGTATACTTTGGTATTAATAGCTAATGCAATTGTTATTAATATTTCAATCGTCTTCTTCTCGTTTTAATCTTTTTTCTCTCCTTTTAAAAATAATCTATAATCTCTTCTTCTCATGGTTGAAGAGGATCAAAGTTTGCTCGCTCGTCACGGCTTAAGTTTATTTCATCTCTTTAGTTAGAATTATATTGATTTGGTTTTGAATTTAACAAGATGATAAGTTTTTTTTGGGTATTGGTTGCTTAATCTCGTATCATTAAAAGATGATAAGTTTAATAAGGGATAAACTTGATCGTTTTATAATTGTTTACCAATGCGATTAGCGATATATATGGAAAGAAGGCAAAGAAGACAAGACGAAGATGGAAGCAGTGTAAAATACATTAACAACAAATATGAAACCATAGAAACAACAACCACTGAATTTTGTTTGGTGGAGTGGTTGTGCTTTTGTCATGTAACTCATCAACCTGGGTTGTGTATCCTCATAGAGAAAATAATTTTATTTCATAAGTAAAAGCACAAAACGACGTCGTTTTATGCTTTCACCTGATTCCTAACCACGTCATCGCCAAATCATCTTTATTAAATGACTAAGTTACAGAATTCATATTATAATTTATAAAAAAAAAAAATTTTATTAGCTTGAAGAATGTTTTAGCATATGTGATGAATGTATGTTAAGATCGGGACCGTGAGACATTATTGATGTTGAAATCTACCATTTTTTGGTGACATTATGATCTTTGAATAAAAAACACATTGCTTTGTAGATACACTTTATTTTGTAATTATGCAATTTATGCCTGAAATAAAATTTTACTTTTGTTTAAATTTAATCCAATAAGATTATAAGTTTTTTATAACAGTAAACTTTATAGTATTTCGGTTTTTCAAAAGGGCTTTGTATCACTAGACCATGTGCCTTGTTTTTCGGTTCGCTTGGTTTAGCCGGTTAACTTGGGTTTAATGGTTTTGGAGATAAACCCTAGAGTCCGATTGTGAAACCCTAATAATCAAATCTCTCGCCAGTTTTCTGTAGGGAGTTTTCCATCAATCAATCAAAATCTAATGGGGAAGAACAAGAAGAAAGAGATGAAAGATGGAGAAGAAACATCTCAACACTCTGCTGCCACTGTATGCGTCTCTGGCCTGCCTTATTCCTTCACCAACGCTCAGGTACCTTCCTATTACAGTTTCTTAATTCGAGAATACGAGCTCCTGAATTTCAGATGACTTATTCAAATTTTTGTTTCAGCTTGAAGAAGCCTTTAGCGACGTTGGTCCCGTTAGGCTTTGCTTTATGGTCACAAACAAAGGTGAGACTTCATTATTATTGAAACATAATGCTATCTCGCAGGCCATCATGAGCTAATGATCTTTTCTCTGTTTTCTTGTTTTACAGGATCTAATGAACACCGTGGCTTTGCTTTTGTCAAATTGTGAGCTAACCCACTTGTTGAAACTAACTGATTCTCTTACTGAGCAAAGTGATAAAATTTATGTAATGGGTTCTTTTGGCAGTGCTTTGCCAGAAGATGCTAACCGTGCCATTGAGTTGAAGAACGGTTCTACTGTTGGGGGCCGTAGGATTACAGTTAAACAGGCCACGCACAGGCCTTCTCTTAAAGAGCGTCGCACAAAGGCAGCCCAAGGTTGTTGTTGTTGAAGTAAAACTTTTGGATAGTTTCAGTTAATATTGTTTATCTCAGTATTCACCCCCTATTCATTGACATCATTTTTTTATTATGTAACATTGCTTCTTACTTTCTCTAGGGATCTCATTACCTGATAATACACAGGCAGATAGTGAAAACAAGGACATTTTGATCCCTGAGGCAGACAAGCAAGGTCTAAGTCTGCCTAGATTTGTTTCTTAGTTTGTGTAAGTTGCTTTGGTCTGTTCGCCCTTATCAATATATTTGTATTTTCATCAGTTCCTCCTCCACCCGAGGAAATAATAGAGAATAAGCCAATTGAGCGCAAAAAACCAACTAAGCTTCATGTTGATTTAGCTGATAAAGAAACATGTTCAGATAAGCAAAGGTATGCTTTTATGATGACTTGCTGTCTTTTTTGTATTGAAATAGACAGATTACAGAATGTATTTGTAGTGGCGTTTGTAAAGAAGACTATCTTATTGAAATCAAAGATATTTGTATAAGACATTTGAAGAACCCCTAATATCTATATGTATTGTTAAATATATATCTGTGTTTTTTTTTTTCGTTCTGTGAAGAGTGGCAAGAACTGTAATCTTTGGTGGCCTTGTTAATGTTGAGATGGCAGAGGCAGTCCATAGTCGTGTCAAAGAGATTGGCACTGTGTGCTCTGTCAGATATCCCCTCCCCAAAGAAGAACTTCAACAAAATGGTATGGATCTTCTTAATAAATTCTAGGCAAATGTATGTTTGCATGGTTTCTGAATGTTTGGAAAACACCCTATCCACCTCTTAATTAATACTTTGATCATATAGTTGAAGCTTAGTTAGTTGATTCTCTTATAAGAGCAAGCCGGAGTTTGTGTTCATGATGCGTTCATTAAGCGTTGAAATGTATTGTCTTTATCAGGTCTTACCCAGGACGGATGCAGGGCAGAAGCATCAGCTGTTTTATTTACGAGTGTCAAATCTGCTTGTGCTGCTGTTGCAACACTACATCAAACAGAGATTAAGGGAAATCTCATTTGGGCGCGTCAGCTCGGTGGGGAGGTGAGCATTATTTGCTTTTAACTGATTAGCATCCGGAACAGTCCATGATATCTTGGTATTTTGTTGGAGGCAGGGCTCAAAGGCTCAGAAGTGGAAACTTATTATCCGAAATCTTCCTTTTAAGGTTCTTATAACGTGATTTGTTTCTTTTGTTATTTCTAAAGTTTCATACATGAAGCTATGCATGTTTTTCTCATGGATCTTTGTTTTGGAATTTGCAGGCTAAACCTAGCGAAATTAAAGAGGTCTTTTCAGCAGTAGGGTTTGTGTGGGATGTTTTTGTTCCTAAAAATTTGGAAACTGGGTATGTTCTAACTCGTCTGAGTGGTTTTATTGGTTATGAATAAATGAATGTATTCTATTCTCATCTAGTGAATTATATTGGCAGCTTACCCAAGGGTTTTGCATTTGTCAAGTTCACGTGTAAGAGAGATGCAGAAAATGTAAGATCTAGAAACATGATCATCTTGATTTGGTCATTTTCTATTCAGATCTCTTGTCTTACTTTTTTTTTGCATCTTCAGGCAATTCAAAAGTTCAACGGACACATGTTTAGTAAAAGACCTATAGCAGTAGACTGGGCTGTACCTAAGAATCTTTATAATGGTGCCGCTGATGCCGTTTCTGCTCCAGAAGAAGGTATGTTACTATTTTTTTTTATCGCTGGGAATCTTATAGTTAAATGGTTTTAAACTTTTGTAATTATTGTGTATGGGATCTGATAATCTATTAGTGGCCGTGCCCCTGGAGTTTTATTTTCCTTTTTCTAACAGAACATTCATACTTTTGGCTTCACCCTGGGCAGGTGAAAAAAATGGAAGTGATGAGGACAGTGATAACAGTAGTGTTGATTTAGAGGAGGTTGATGATGCTGTAAAAAGCCAACAACCTTCTGGAGATGATATTGACGATGCGGATGACAGCAGTAACAAACCAAGTGAATCAGATGCACTAGAGAAAGATGCTGTAACCGATGCGAATTTTGAAGAGGAAGCAGATGTAGCAAGAAAGGTGCTTAATAATCTGCTTGCGTCTTCAAAAGTAACCATTTCTTCTCATGATGGAGAGACAGAGGAGTCAGATAAAACCAAACTCGAGGATTCATCAGCTAAGCCTGTAGTTGAATCTTCTGGTGTCTCTGAACCTTTGAAAACCAAAGAGGTGGCTCTTAAAGAAACGCAGGAAAATGATGATTTTAAGAGAACTGTATTTATAAGCAACATCCCATTTGATGTTAGTAAGGAAGAAGTCACACAGAGGTTTGCCGTATTTGGGCAAGTTGAATCGTTATTTCTAGTTCTCCACCCAGTCACAAAGTATGTATCCTCCTATGCTTTGAAAGTTCATTCAATCATAAAAGCAAATTCAGGCTCTGGAATCTTTAATAAACCCAAAGCTTCACATATATGTGTTTTTTTTTCAGACGACCAAAAGGGACGGCATTTCTCAAGTTCAAAACAGCAGATGCATCGGATGCAGCCATTTCAGCAGCCAGTACTGCCTCAGGTGTCGGTGTACTTCTTAAAGGCAGGCAACTGAGCGTTATGAGAGCTGTGGATAAGAAATCTGCACAGGACATAGGACTCGAAAAGACAAAGGAGAAGAATCTTGACCATCGGAATCTTTATCTTGCTAAGGTACACACTCCTCTCAAAATCTCTGGAATATTATAATTAGCATTCATTCACTAACGTTGATCCCCTTTTGGCTTCCACAGGAAGGTCAGATCCTTGAAGGTACACCTGCTGCTGAGGGTGTGTCTGCAGAAGATATGGACAGGCGACGAAGGTAGCCTTTTCTCAGACATGAGTGTTACTGTCTACGTATATGAGATGATTGAACATGTGTGGGGTTTCCTTTGCAGATTGCATGAAAACAAGATGAAAAAGCTTCAATCTCCTAACTTCCATGTATCCAAAACGAGGATTGTTATCTATAACTTGCCAAAGTCAATGAATGAAAAGCAACTAGAAAAGCTCTTAGTTGATGCTGTTACCTCACGAGCTACAAAGCAGAAGCCAACTATCCGACAGGTCACATATTCAAGGCCTTTGTGCTAACAGTTCAAACATAGTTCTGTCATCTAAATCTGCTTTCTTTCTTTTGGATACAGATCAAGTTCTTACAAAACGAGAAGAAGGGTAAAGTTGATACCAAGAACTACTCACGTGGAGTTGCGTTTGTAGAGTTCACAGAGCATGACCATGCTCTTGTTGCCCTTAGAGTACTTAACAACAATCCTGGTAACTATTGCTGAATTATAAATTTTTCATCCAGCACTTTCAATTTAATAAGGGCAAATCTCTTAGATAACATTTTTTCAAGTTTTTGTCACAAAAATAACCTTTAACAACAAAAATGACAAAACTAACCTTTTTTATTTTTAAAAAATTAATATTTTTTTTTTATTTTTTTCAATTTTAAACCTCACTCCCAAAACACCACCCCATAACTCTAAACTAAGTCTAGATTAGTTAACCCAAAGAGTATAAATATATATTTACACCCTTTCATAAATGTTATTTTTGTGATTTTCTTTCTTAAAGGTTATTTTTGTGACAAAAACTTTTTTAGGTCTATCTTGGGGTATTTCTCATTTATAAATAATGCTGTTATTAATTAAAATCCAAGTATCACAATCTGATACTACATTATGATCATCGTTTGGCTTTTTTGTGCAGAGACATTTGGTCCTCAACACCGTCCTGTTATTGAATTTGCTGTTGATAACGTCCAGAAGCTGAAGCTACATAAAGCTAACCAACAGTTTCAACGCAATAGACATAATGAATCTGAGGAGCAGCAGGCAAACGGTGAGGCACAGGCAGAAAACATTCATCCCAGCAATGATTTAAAACGAAGAACGAGGGATGGAGATAACACTGGTTCAGTGGAAGAGAATGCAAGCGGGTTCAAGAAGAAGAAGCCCATGCGCCCACGTGAACAGAGGAAACAAGAAGTAAAACCAGATGAAAAGAGCAGTCTCTTAGTGAAAGAAGATGCAGGGAAGAAGAGACCTATGCGCACACATGATAATACCAAAGAACTGCCGTCAAACCAGAAGGGTCAGTGGAAGAAGAGACAGCAAGAGGAAACTGAGAAACCAGACCCGAAGAAGATTTCCAAAGATGTGAGCGATGCACCGAGAAAGAGAAAGTTCGAGGAGGTTAGAGGTGGAGAGAGTGTAAACGGGCAAAGGAAGAGAAATAATCAGAACGAGAAGAAGAAGAAGCAAGGTGGACCTCCCGAGGTTCAGGACAAACTCGATATGTTGATTGAACAGTACAGGTCTAAGTTCTCGCAGAGCTCAGCCATAACCGGACCACAAAAACAGAGTTCCGGACAAGTCAGGAGATGGTTCCAGTCCTGATACCTCAGTTTTGATTCTGTCTGAAAAAATCTCTACAATCTTATTTATAGTTACAGCTTGTTTTGCTACCCCCATGAATTGATCCCACTACTAAACCGGATCCGAACCATGGATTTGTTTTGAACCGATTTAGCAAAACAGTATCGGTTTAGCAACAAGTCAACGAAAATAGCATGTTTGAATATAGCCTATAACGGTTAATCACGTAATCCCTGAATAAGCAGAATACATGCGTGTGCCAACTAACATTCTCCCGGGAAACCTAGATTACAACCTACAGGTCAATCTATTAGCACGTGGCAGATTATTATTAGTTACAATTAAGATGTCCGTTTTTTCCGATTTTAAATATCTTTTTTGTAAATCTATATAAACCGCTCTCTCGTCCTCTCTGCTTTCTCCAATATACACATGATGGATCATCTTAGGGTTTTATTCTCCCTTTCTCTTCTCTTAGCATTCTTCGTCTCTGTTTCGGTTTGTGAGAACGAAGGCGATGATATATTGATCCGGCAAGTGGTGAACGGATCGGAGCCGAAGGTATTGTCATCGGAGGATCACTTTTCTCTGTTCAAGAGGAGATTCGGAAAGGTTTACGGTTCTCTTGAGGAGCACCACCACAGATTCGCTGTTTTCAGATCTAATCTTCAGCGAGCCATGCGTCATCAGAAGATGGATCCTTCTGCTCGCCATGGAGTTACGCAGTTCTCCGATCTGACTCCTTCTGAGTTCCGGAGAATGCATTTGGGGGTTAAAGGTGGGTTTAAGCTTCCCAACGACGCTAATCAGGCTCCGATTCTCCCTACGCAGGATCTTCCGGAGGATTTTGATTGGAGAGATCGTGGAGCAGTTACTCCCGTCAAGAATCAGGTATATATGGCCAATGTTTTATTCGGCTTTGCCCAAAACCAGTCCTAGTCGTAGCCGATGATAACTATTTAGAATTCGAACGCTGATTGATTTGTTTGTGTTGGATCCGTAGGGATCTTGTGGATCTTGCTGGAGTTTCAGCACTACAGGCGCGCTTGAGGGTGCTCACTTCCTTGCAACTGGTGAACTCGTCAGTCTCAGTGAACAACAGCTCGTAGATTGTGATCACGAGGTCAGACTTGGCTTCATTGAATGTGAAATTTTGAGCAATACAACATTTTCTTAGAGTTTGTTTTGGAATCACACTATGGTTTAAGGATATTATGCAACATTGGAAGCTTAGAATTCATATGTTTACTACTCTGCAAAAGCCATATACTTATTGATCTTAATAGTGCCCATGTCTTTTTTTTTTGTGTGTTGTAGTGTGATCCTGAACAGGCAGGTTCATGTGACTCTGGTTGCAACGGTGGCCTAATGAACAGCGCCTTTGAGTACACCCTCAAAACCGGAGGGCTTATGCGAGAGGAAGACTATCCCTACACAGGCACTGATGGTGGGTCCTGCAAGTTGGACAAGTCTAAGATTGTTGCCTCTGTCTCCAACTTCAGTGTTGTCTCTATCAACGAAGATCAAATCGCTGCAAATCTTGTCAAAAACGGTCCTCTAGCTGGTACTATTAACTCTCTCTCTGTTCCTAACATCACTGATGATTAAACTACCCTTTTAAGGCTAAATCTGAGTTTCTGTCTTTGCAGTGGCTATAAATGCAGCGTACATGCAAACCTACATTGGAGGAGTGTCGTGCCCTTACATATGCTCGAAGCGGCTCAACCATGGTGTGTTGTTGGTGGGTTATGGTTCGGCCGGTTTTTCTCAGGCAAGGTTCAAGGAAAAGCCGTATTGGATCATCAAAAACTCATGGGGAGAAACCTGGGGTGAGAATGGTTTCTATAAGATATGTAAAGGCCATAACGTTTGCGGTGTTGATAGTATGGTTTCCACCGTCGTTGCCGCTGTCTAGAGGGTTTTCTTTTTATTATTATTAAGACAATCTGAGCTCTTGCGCATTTGTCTCTTGTCTCTGTTATAAAACCTGTAAATAAATTAAATTAAATGCATTTCTCGGTGAATCTTTGTGTTTGGAAAACCAAGAAGAGTTGACAACTTACATGCTTTGCTTGTTGAATCTTTATTTAGAGAGATAAGATGGTGTTGGTGGGTTTTGATATATAACTAAATCGAATCTCCTAAATCTTTGTACCAAATTATCTAGCTTCTCTATCTTTAAGCTCCAGATATCTTCAATCTGCACGAGCTCTCATGTTTGTCCTAAAGTCTGCCACCATCTCTTCAGTATCTTACGGCTCACTCCACAAGGCTCAACAGAGAATACGACTTTCAGATGAACTCCAAGGCGGCTTAACACGATTTCAGCACCACCAATTCCACTAAATAGTGATAGAACTGTCAACCCTTGGAGCAAATAGGCTTCAGGACGGAGAGATGGTAACCCAATGTGCCAGTTTGGAAGCAACAATCCAGCAGCTTCAATCTTTCAGCTAAACTTCCACCACCAATGTTTGTGTGGTTTGGTGGATATCCCATAAATGCACTCCAGACGTTCAGGCTCTACGGGTGATATGATGTTTGAAGCACTCCGACTTGGCTTTGGGAGTTTATGGAAACCGGTTTTAAATGGGAAGATTGTGCACGTACCCTTCTGTCCTATGCAGTGCTGACCACAACCGAGTATATGCATGTTCAGGATGAATTCCAAAGAAGAACCTCGAGATCTTAGACCACCACTCAGGAGATGATTCCCTCATGTTTCCATAGAAGAAATAAGGTCGTTTGGCCATATCTGGTGGAAGCATCTGGGACAAACGTGGCTGCATTGCACGGGGAGACTCAAAAGAGTTCTCTATCAGTTCATATTGCATCCTTAGTGGCTCCATAACTGAACTTGAGCCACCCATATATCCAGGTCTTTGACATTTCCCTCTGTCATGAAAGTCAGTCTCTCTGTCAACTTTATCTTTTTTTTTTCTTTTACCATTTGAGCTCTCTCCCACATTGGCAGTGCCACTCGATGAACCCTCATCACCATCCTTTTTCTGGGCATAAACACCAACAAATCTCCAACTCTTTGAAGGGCATGTTGCAGGAGCAGCCGAAACTTTCAACAGTGACACCAAATATTATTGAGAACAGATCCAACAACATATTAACATAATTAGGAGAAGAAAATGAGATAATTTCTGTAAAATAAGCAAAAGTCTAGTCTCAGCATTGAGCTTCAAGATGAGATACACTGTGGTAAATCTTTTGAGTGCGTGATAAAAGTATATATAAACAAATAGAAAGGTACATACCTTTTCTATATCGTCCAGGTCATTAGAAATCCGACCTTTACCTGAAGATGAGCAAAATAGGTTATGTACCAACATGGAGAGTCTATTGAATATGAAATTTGAAGTGATTATTTTTAATGAAGTTTTAGATGATTATAGGTGAATTAGAGAATTTATTGTGATTTTTTAACCACTCTATACGCTCATCCAAAACTATAAGATTTGGATTTTTATTTTTATAACTAAGAAACTTCTCTCAGACACTCTAAAACACTTAAAATCACTCTAAAATCTCTAAATTTTGTTTAATAACAATAAATTTCAAAGTGTTTTACGAAATAATAAGTTCAATAACACTAGATTTAAAGTGTTTTTTAGAATTCACATTTGGATAATAGTGGATTTGTCATTTTAATTCAAATCACCTCAAACTCGGAAAAATGCATTTTTTCAACCCCAACATTTTGTGTTGTGTCTTTTTATACCCAAACAAATCATAAGTGCAAAATCATACCTAAACTAAGAATTTATTTAAATTTTCGACCCAAACTTTAATCCATAGCATGAAAACCAATCTTGACTAACATCAGGTTAGCCAATGGGATGTTAGTGGGAGTTAGATTTATATAGAGTTTGTTGATTCTAAAAGTTGATAAATTTGTTAAATTTGGAAGGAGTTGTAGAGAGTTTTGTATATTGTGAAAATCTATAAAAATAAATTGTTATAATGATTTTAAGAATCTTAGGCATATATGTAGTATTCTTTAAATCTTGTTTCATAAGTTAAAAAATTATGAATAGAACACCCAATAACACTAACTCTAGTGGTTTTAAAGAATCATTAAAATCTAAACTTTTTGAATAACAAATGACTTTATATAGAATTATAAAATCATTATACCAGTAACACTAGATTTGAGTGAGAATTTGAAAATCTATATACCAATAACACTAGACTCTTAAAATTCTAAAAATTATTATAAATCTAATACCCACTAACACCCTCTAAGTTTGTTGTCAATCGAATTGTGGTCCCGTGGACATAATACAATTTTACTTACCACTGTGCTACAATACTTCTGTATTTTATTAGACTTAAAACATCTATATTTTGATTTGCATATTATAAAGGAAAAACTATTTTTGTTTACAAATTTTATTAGTACAATTTTTAATTGCATCAATAATTTATATATTTTTTAAAAAAATACACTCTTACACATGTAACAAAACTAAAAATGATATTTCATTTATTATTCAATCTAATATAAAAATGACATTTCTCAAATAGTAATCTAATTTTATATTTTAAATTTTAAAAATATACATATAATAGTGATTATATTTTTTCTTAAAAATCAGAACTTAAGTTTTTATCTACTACATCGTATGTAGATTTTTAAGTTTTGATTCTTAAGAAAAAAATATAATCACTATTATATGTAGATTTTTTTTGAAATTTAAATATTTAAAATTAGATAACTATTTGAGAAATTTCATTTTTAAATTAGATTGAATATTTTATGAAGTATAATTTTTAGTTTATGGAAAATTTTCAAAAATACCACTTTCCTTGTACCACTTTTTAAAAATACCTTAATCACTTTTACCCTTGTTTTTTAAAAGGAAAAAATACACTTATAATTCTTGAGTTAATTAATCTAAGACTTAGGGTTTATAGTTAAGGAGTGTTGTAGCGTGGGGGTAGGGTTTAGGAATGTAAAATTTAAGATTCTAATTAATTTAAAAAAAATCGCCCCTTAAAAAAGGGGAAATCGGTTTTTTATTCCCCAAGTATTTGAAATCGGCAATTTTAATACTCAACTATTGCATGTGCAAAATTATTTCCCAACTAATAGTTGACTACGCGAAATTCTGACCGAAATAGTCAACCGTTAATTGCTTAACAGAAAGATGACGGATTTCGTCAAATTTTTAACGGTTAACTATTCTAACCATAATTTTGTACAGTCAATTATTAGTTCAGGAATAAATATGCGCAAATAATACTTCAGTATTTATTTTGCCGATTTAAAATACTTGGGGAATTAAAAACATCAGTTTTTTAGAAAAAAATCATAATTTATAGAATCTCAAGTTAGAGATAACTAATATACAAGATTTTTAGTTTTTGAAGGAGATTTTTGAGTTTTTACAATGATATATAAAATATTATAAATAATTATAGTTTAATCTTATTGTATATGTACTTCATGTTTATAAAATCACTTATCGATGATTTCTAAAGAACCATATGTTGTAAATTAGATATACTTTAGACTATGTAGTTATCTCAACTTTAAACAGTCACGTATTGTACATGTAGTTATTTCAAATTTAAACAATCACATATTTGTACATCATCAATATAATACAATGCAATTATCATATATTATTTATTTTCTTTTGTAAAATCTCAAAATTCTTTTATGAGATTAAGGAGAGTCTATTCAATCTAAAATTTGAGATGATTTAATTTTAACGTGGTTTTAGATGATTTCAACGAATTGCAGAATTTAAAGTAATTTTTGTTAAACCACTCTAGAATATCACCACTATGGTATTGAAGTTTTAATTTGTTTTAACTAAGAAACTCCACCAAAACACTCTAAACTCACTTGAAAACTTTAAAGCTCTACAAATTAAAATATTTTCAATAACAATGAATTTCAGAGTACTATATGAAATTTCAAGTTCAATAAAAGAGGATTTAAATATTTTTTAAAACAATTATGGAAATAATAGTAGATTTTTCATTTTTTAATACAAATCATCTAAAACTCTCAGTTGAATACACCCCTAAATGTCTTCTATGTTTATTCAAATTGAGAACTTTTTTAGTTACAATTTATTTTTAAAATCATCTTAAATAATTTTATAAACATGAAGTACATCAACAATAAATACAATTACAATTATTTGTATTATTGTACATGTCATTGTAAAACCTCAAAATATTTTTGTTAAAATTAAAAATATTCTATATTGGTTATATCTAAATTGAGAATTTTTCAAATTATGATTTTGTTTTAAAATAAATTATTGTTTTTAATTCCTCAAATATTTTCAATCGGCAAAATAAATACTCAAGTATTATATGCACATATTTATTCCTCAACTAATCATTGACTGCGCAACATTATGATTAGAATAGTCAACCGTTAAAAATTTGACGGAAATCGTTATCTTTCCGTTAAGAAATTAACGGTTGACTATTTCGGTCCTAATTTCGCGCAGTCAACTATTAGTTGGGGAATAATTTTGCGCGATCAATAGTTGAGTATTAAAATTGCCGATTTCAATTACTTGAGGAATAAAAAAACCCATTTTCCCATAAAAAATGGTATTTTTGAAAATGTCTCTCTAATGAAGGTAAAAATAAAAAGTGGTAAAAGGAAAGTGGTATTTTTGAAAATTCCCCTAGTTTTTTACATGTGTAAGAGTGTAAAGTTTTTAAAATATATAAATTATTGATGCAATTATAATTGTAGTAAATAAATTTGTAAACAAAATTAATGTTTCCCTTAGAATATACAAATTAAAATATAAGTGTTTTAAATCTAATAAGATAACAATAGAAGTGTCATAACATAGTGGTAAGGGGACTATCTTTCGATTCCCAGCAAATGTAAATTTAAAAAAAAAAATTAAATTTTTTTCTATTACAAAACGACATCGTTTATCTAACATAACGAATGACTAACGCGATGTTAGTCAAGGTAGGTTTTCATGTTATGTATTGGACATTGGGTTGAAAATTTAAATAAATTATTAGTTGAGGCATGATTTTGCACTTATGATTTGTTTGGGTATAAAAATTCATGACACGAAATGTTAGGGTCGAAAAATGCATTTCCCCCTTAAACTCTTAGTTGAATACGCCCCCTCCCCCTAATGATTATCCCAATTAATATAAACTGTAGGATTCATATCTAAATAATGGCAAGAGATTAGTGTTTCCCTCATTCACATTTCATGCATTGAATGAACATGTAATTGCCTAAGCTTCTCACCTAACTTCTCAATTGCTTTTGATATTTCATGATGAGAGGATCCCATTTTCAAAAGTTGCAAAGTTTTGCCCATTTCCTCAAACAGTAGCTCATTGGGAATCTGGATGTAAAACATAAAATATAGGTTAGTTAATGATCAGAGCCGGGCTCACATATGCAATGCTAGAAGCAACTAGAATATTTTTGGCCCTTCAAACATTTTTTTTTACAAAAATGAAACAAATTTGTTCTATGATCTTGAACTTGGAACTCGAAATCGGCACCCTACTCACTTTACAACCAAATTTAACTATTTGAACTAACTGATGTTCAGTGAAATTGGCTCGTAAATTATTTTTAAACATACTGGTCTTCAGTCTGATGTTTGATCGACTTCCATTGATGATCGGCGCTCTTAATACTTCATCCTTTTCTTAAAAGAAGTGTCAATTTAGCATTTCTATTGATGGGAATAGACCTATAAATGAACCAAGAGCTAACTGTAAAAAACTATTTAAGTTTCAAAAGATGCTTTGTATTAAAAATTCTGGCCATGGGAAAAAAATTATTGTTGAGAAAGTGAGCTTTTATATATATACATATATAATTATGCTGTACATACAGAACTTATAAGTATGATATCATAAAATTAATTCATATAATCTTAAATAGTGACGAAAGGAACCCTAAAGTGGGAATAATTGGTTGTATGTCATGGTTTTTTAGGAAAAGCGTAATTTGACATTGGAGAAATACAATCACTGGAATTATTCCAAAAAGAAAAACCATTATGGAAAAAATGATACCATAACGATAATGTGTAAATTTAGAGTTAGGCCAAAATAAATATTCCAACGTCTGTGTGAAGAATTTATTTAATAATCCATATGTTTTGTAAATTATAGCAATATGTACAAAAAGACTGCAGAGTTTACCGTGCAGACTAATCAATCTAGAAACCCTTCACTAATAACCCGTAAAGTTTTAACTCTTTATCAGATTTCAAAGGAATCCAACTTGTTGGACTACAAATGTTATACTTTTATGTTTATTTTTCTTCAAATATATACTCTTTCCCTTTCGAAATATATGTCATTCTGGAAAGAAAACATTGTGTTATATATATATATATATATATATATATATATATATTACTCAAGAAATTGTGTTATGAAATAAATGTTTATAAAGTAAGAATTTAGTTTCATACTTTGAAAAGGATGTATCAAAGATGAAAACTTTGATGGAAATAAAATATAACTCAGTTGTTCCCAGATTGAAAAACAGGTATGTCGATGCAATAGTATTGCAGAATCACATTCCTACCTTCTTCATCCTCATTTACAAAGTATATATTTCATTTGCAGTCTCCCATTGTAGATTATTATAGAAATCTATTATTTAGATTACTTTTTGTAGTTACATAATTGTAAGTTTTTTTTGTATTTGAAAAAGTTGTATTTTTATAATAGTAGATTTCAAATGAAGTATGCATAAAAATTACTTTTGCAAGTGACCAGAATTTAACCAGTGTTTGGCTTTCAAGGACAAACTTCATCTGCAATTTTTACTATTTAAATTTTTTGAAAGATGTCAATTTTGTAATTGACCAAGTTTTACTTTTCACAAGTTGATTTCATTGAAAGTCTACAATTGTATAAACTTCATCTACTTTCAAATCTGACGTGTTAGTTTTATGTTTAACTAAAATTTTAGTTAATTAAATAGTAGACGTTAGATGAAGTCTACGTTTCTATTAAAGATTAGTTTACATCGCATGAAGTCTACATTCTAATTAAATTTTAGTTAATCTTTTAACATTATAGTCAAACACAAAACATATCTTTGTATAATAGACTTCATGCAACGCCAATAAGAAAAATTCAAAATTTTGCTCAAATACAAAATTGATCTTTCAAAGACTTCCAACAAAGTTTCCTGGATGTACTGAATTTTGGTTTGAAAATTCAAATATTTGGTCAAAATCTCCTATTGTTCGTAAGTCTACCAATTTTTTTATATATTTTCAAATATAAAGACGTAGATTTCTAGTGAAGTTTGCGGTAAAAATATATAAATTCAATCAATTGCAAAACTAACATGTGTCTTGACAAGCAAATTACAGAATATGTCTACGAAAAAGCGTAGACATTCATGGAAGTCGATTGTCGCAACGTAGATCTAAATAGTGACGAAACCATGAAAATAGTTACTTGCCCGGTGTAAGTTTTTTAATAGACTTTTCAACTGTCCAGACTTTCAATATCAACAAAATAAAATATGGTTTGACGATTCTCATTGAAGAATCACTAATATGTGAAAGGTGTGTTTTTGAAAATAAAATTTATGAAATTTTTTATATGAAAGTGGGGAAGAAATGAGAGGAAAGGAAAGTGAGTTGGTATAGAGTTTGAAGAAAAATGATAGAAAATCATTATTTGAGCTTTGAAAACTCCAAATTGGTTGTTCCTATGGTTAGGACAATAGATGATAGTAGCATTTTGTAAATAAAAAAAATGTTTTGGGTGTTTCTAATTTTTGGAAATTTTCAAAAAACAAAAATAAATATTAAATAAAGAAATTTTGTAAATATTTGGAAAAGATAAAAAAAATTATATAGGGAGAAAATGGCAAAAAATATTTGTAGAAAAATTATTATGTTTGCATTTGACTTGAATTTTTGAGTCATTTTTGCAAAAATAAATCCTTATTTTTCTCTATTATAGAGATTTTTAAAATTGAGATGTATTACAGATGCTCTTAGTAAACATCAGTTCAGCCTTCTCTTGAACACAGATTTGGATATTATGTTAGCATATTTACAATTTATGTTTATTTTTTATTTTAAAATGAAAACTAAAACACAAACATGAAGCAGTGATAATTCATATATAAGATAGATTAAAATTATATATGTTATATTTTAGAAATTACACATAAACTTTGTCCAGAGAGCTGAATTTTTGTTCCCCAAATAACTATTTTTAATAATTTATTTTGCTTGATATAGAATGAGATAAAATCCTCTATGCATATACTTACACAAAGCTAAGTTACACCTTTTTGAGCTAAGTAATAATGAATGATAAAAAATCTTTTTTATTTTCTAAAAACATGCATGCTTACATCCATGTTGATGCCCATTATCTTTTTTTCTGCTTTAATACCCATAAAATCACAATCAGTCTTGTTATAAATATAATCAATCCGTATTAATATATTCAACTTGTTTGGTAATAGCTTAGCTTTAACATACATAGGCCCTCTATAGGGTGTGATTCCCATTAACTATTTTAAAATTAATTTAATTTAAAACCTTAAATTTGATAGTACAATAATATAACACTTTTTGGGGAGGGAATAATTCCAAAAAGCTAATGCTAAAAGGAAATCGCACCATAAAACTAACGATCTCGACACCTGTTTAGGGAAACTTATTATGATTAAAAAGGGCCTCATAAAGAATGATTTAGTAATGTATTAGAGTATAACACATATATAATCAATATTAAAACCCTAAGCAAGAACATCTAAGTAAAAGGCACTCACCTAACTTTGCTCACACACACATATCCTTTTGTGCAAAATTGTGAGGCAAGATTGAGTGTTCTAATCACCAGATAATGAAAATCTTATCTTCTTTTTGCCAATGATAGTTTCCTTATTGTAGATATATAAATTAATAGGATTACAATTGTATACATACGATTTGTATAAACACTATTGGCTTGATATAATTAGTTAGAATATTTATTTTAGTTGTAAATTAATGTATTCAAACATGATAATAATAAATTTTGGTTTATATCTAATTATCTGTTTAGTAGATTGATATTAACTGCGATATGATCTTCATCTTCTGTATAGATATACATATACTACTTCGTTTTCAGAAATTTAGTTGCAAGTATTATAAAGAGAATGTAAGTTTCACTAATAAGTTTCTCTTTTTCTTTTTCTTTTTCTTTTTCTTAAACGTCGCTCGTGGATATTTTTCTCATGCATAAAACATGTGGGCAAAGAACCAATCGCTTGTGTTGCCAGTTGGTTTTATACATAATGTGGTCATGTATGATACAATTATGAATGAGTTGTTTTGTTAATGTGATTAGTTTCGTTATTTTTGATAGCTACATTATAGACAGGTGGATCAGCTTGATGCATCTAATCGTTAAAACACCAATTATTATTTTTTGTCAGCCAAACACCAATTACTTATGCACAGTTAAGTTATGATAAAAATGCAATTGAGTAAATGAGGTAGGTTAGTAGGTACAAGACAAAAGTTAATCCCCTCAACGACCACCTGTTAACTTATTTGTCTATAATATTATATGGACAAAAACCTATAGTTCAGACTTTGAAAGGTGTACTAAACTAGTAATAAAGGTTAATTTGTATTAATATGTTTTCAACTAACACAAATAACATATATAGATTATAGTTTCAACTTAGTTAGAGTAAGTTAGAGTTAAATGTTTTTTTTTCACTTTCTTTTATTTATATGTTTCACTTATCTTTCTATATTACAAGTTATACTTCTTTTTGGTATATTGATGCTGCGCTAGATCATAGATATAGTTAGATTCATAAGTTCTAGCTAGGAGATACAAAAAAAAATAGCGATATACATTATTACGCTACATATATAGTTACCATCCATGATGAGCCCTAAGTTAGAGTAACAACACTGTAATCATTTCATAAGATGACAAAGATTACAAGAACTTAATTATAGTTAGTCAATTTACAATGATTTTTTTTTCTTAAATTATTCTTAATCAAGACTTTTGGTGTGAAGAAAACTGGGCACCGGCCATGAAATCTGTAAAAGGACTAGTTATCATCAAGGGACATGAAGAATTTGATGAAGGAGGAAGTAAAGCATGAACACGATGAGCAGGTTGTTGATCTGCAACCACTTTTTCGAGGCCTTGATCGTGAAGAATGCCTCTGAAAACGTGTCCACCGATGTTCACCGTCGTCTGATAAGCGTACTGTTCTTTTCCGTCTTCGATTGAACTCACTTTTACGCAACGGAAGTCCGCTATACAACTCAACTCCACAGGAAAATGTCCCGTACTTGTGTGGATTCTTACACCTATAATTAATGACCAGAAAGAATGTTTCAATTGTAGATCCGGTAGGATATTGTTTAGTATTTTTATTTGCATCAATTATTTGCTATATATATATATATTTATATATTTCTTTTTCTTTTAAAAATGGCCATGAAAAGAATGATTAACAAACACAAGATTATGTTTCTCGATCTTGTCAAAGACTATCTATCATAAGAGACTATTGAGGTAGTTTGTGTTTACTCATACACTAATCAAAAATTAATCTACTTTAGTCTTATAAAGATCACATATATAAAAAAAATTATAAATAAAGATTGAAACATCAAAACTAGACAAAAAAAGTATGATATTAAAGAAAAGCAAGAAGTAAGGGCATGTTCATTGCAGGGTTCTTAAGTGGGGTTCTTAACTTTTGTTAAGAGTCGGTTCTTAGTTTTTAACTACGAAAAACTAAGAACCGACTCTTAAATAAGAGTTTTAAGAGCCGGTTCTTAGCCGTAAAGTATAAAAAAAAAACGAAAAAATGAAAAATCAAAAGTTTGATAAAAAATCAAACGACTTGTTATCATTTCAACTCACTGAAATTTGATAAAAAATAAAGCAAATTCATCATCACTAATAAGCATCACGTTGATGTAGACATAGAACCATTATTTATGTAGTGTACTAAATATTTTTTCACTTACTAGTCTGGTTTTATATCCATAAGATTCGATGATCCAAATTTTCAGTCTATAATTATGTCCAACACGATCAGCTCCCAAAGAAAAAAAAAAGGAAGAAGAAATTTAGCTAGAAGACCACAGATCATGAAAAGCTCCAATCCCAGATGTTATATGGTGAAAAATCTCATTAGATGCATGCACTCTGATGAGAAAATAAAGAAGGTAATCAAGAACCTGATGATGAAGGGAAAGAAGCTGGGTGTTGTTCTCTGAGACGCTTAGGGTTGGTAGTAGAGAGAGGTTGCGCTTGCCTTTGGGATCTTCTATAGGCAGGAACCCAAGTGCTCTTGATGTGAGTTTGGCAATGAAAGGCTTTGGCTTTGCAGCAAGTTCTGCATCTCATATACACACACTCTTTCTTGGCTTGGTTCCCACAGTCTTCACACCTTCTCCCCATTATCATCATCTTACATCTGCCTCTTCATCATACTCATATATATCTACATATAATTATTAGAAGACGCCGACCATTGTTTATCTCTTTGCTTGCTTCCTCTTTATGTACAAAAAGGGAGATAGATTATTTTATTAGGGTTTATTTAAATTATTCATTTTAAGAGAATAGTTATGGCCTTTTGGATTTATTAATTGGGTTTTACTGGTAACTAAATTCTTGGAATCTCTTTCCGGTGTCTATCACGATCTCAGCGTTATGCTTTTGGGATCGTTTAGTTTTATTTCTGAACTAAATTACCAAATTTCTCCAGAGAACAAAACGATTTTCTCAGTGAATTCCATTCCTGATACTTTTTGGTTAGGGTATGTAATTTGGATTTTTAATCCGGGAATCGATGGGTTTTAAAGTTAACGAAGAGGATCAACCCCGTGACAGAAGACTAGTAACATATACACTAGATTTTGCCAATACATATAAGAGCAAGCATCAAGATAAATAAATACTTGAAGTCAACAATTGTTTTTTTTGCTTAGAAAGTCAACAATGTTTGATATTGGTTTGTACCACGCTGTGGTTATGTTTCCATCTCATGATTTGAATCGGAAGGTTTTGATAATCTCTGGTTCTGGAATCAGGCATAAAATAATTTTCAATAGATGGATGGAAGAAAATGACTATATTTATGGGAATGATCGGAAGGAGAATTGGCAATGCTGATTTTGTGTGAATAGATAGTGTTAACGGATCTGTTAAAAAAAAAAAAAAAAAAAGATAGTGTTAACGGATTATATCTAGAAAACTCTAATACAGCCTAGTGTTAGGAGTAATGGCTTTTTCTAATACGATTAAGATACAGTTATAGGATAAATACCAAGAATTTTACTTGAATACAAAAGTTACAAAGAATATGTGTATTAGTTAGCGAATAAAATCTTATTTCTATTATTGTGTATAACTTAACATTATAACTTCTATATAATTGAATGAAATTTTTTGTCGGGAAATATATTTGTGTTTGCATTTGGATTTGAATTATGATTGTTTATTAAAAATATTGTATTACCTTAAAACACTGATATAGTACTTTACATACAAATAAATGAAAAGAAAAGAGATTGTCTTTTATTACTTACAAATATTTATGATGATAAAGTCAACTACAAATTAGAATATTAATGTCTAGAAGTGGTACATCACACTGAGATCACTCTATGTTGGGGGTACTTTTTCTTTTAGGCAAGCTTATGGTTTACCTTTACAAAAATGAGTAGTTTCTACTTCGTTTTATAATAAATAATAATACTTTATTTTTATACCTATACAAAATATGTAGTTTCTACATCGTTATATAGTATATAATACTCATATATCCATGCTAATTTTTTTTTTAAGAAAGATGAGTGGAGCTCGTATGGTATTGTTCTCTTTTATCATTATGAATTTGTAAATCATGGATGCCTTGTACTATTGTCGGCCGTCATTTTATTCATATTTTGTGAATTTCATAGTACGCCTAAGATTTTTTATTTCAGATTTGTGTAATTGATTAGAAATACATTATAAGCAGAATCATGTTCTCAATCCATGCATATATAATAACATCAGTGATTATCAGACTTTGTATCAGAAAAGAAAAACAAATCGATAGAATCTAATCCATGTTTAGTGTCTTAATCACATAGGACATCCCCAACCGGTTCACACGTAACATGCTTCTAGCCAATCAGAAGAAATGTGTCGTAAATCAAAACCATAAAGGCAAATCTTAAACCGATAGTTTAAATAAATTCGATTCTTAGTGATGAATATTGAATTTGATTTTAAAGATGTATGAATTTGATTTTTAAAGATGTATTGATCAAATACGTGTACAATGTATTTAGTTTTATTTGATTTTTAAATAGAAATAAGTAAAATGAGTAGCATTTCTTTTTTAGTGATTTGAACTTTGTATTTATAGTTGTAGATCATGTATTCGTAAATATTAAAAATATATATTTATTTTGAAGTTTGCATTTTATTTTGCTTTTGCCTAGAGATATTATGGGCTTTTGACCCATAACTTTTTGAACTCTTTTTCAAAAAAAAGTTATCTTCCTTAATATACTGTAAGATTTTTCTGGTTTAGTTTTATTTCCAAAAGTCTCTTTATATCAAAAAAAAAAAAAAAAAAAAAAAGAGGAAGATGTGTGTTTTGTCTCTCGCCCAATATTAATGGTAATCGATTATATTGTTGTCTGTTTTAGAACACTATCGTAGGCAAGTAGCTGTTTTTTTTTCCTTTCCATCGAACAAACCTCTCTGCAGTTTTGTTCTTGTGCGACAGAATTCGTGCCGTTTTATTAGTTACAAAACGAATTAAATGGGTCTTGAAAAACAATGCATGATTTTATAAAAAGGCAGAGAGGGGTGTTCCGAGAATCGAACTCGGGACCTCTCGCACCCGAAGCGAGAATCATACCACTAGACCAAACACCCTTTTTGTCCACTCTTTGTCAAATATAGTATTAACCAAACGTATGTTATGAACCCACATAAATCTTAGGGAGCAGAAAGAGACCGGACATGGCCGCAATGACGACCGTAAAACCATCGACTTTGACCTACTTGATTCAACACCATCTTCTCCGACATGCCAAACCACCAAAGTCTCCATTTTGTCTGTTCCCCAGATCCTTTTCACTATTAATCCGTAAACCCAATCAGGATCTTCGCTTCCCTTTCTTCTTCTCGTCGATCTCCTCTTCTCCACCTCTCCAGTGTCCTCATATCTCACTCTCTTCTCTCCTCGTACCTAAATATTTGTCTTCTGCTTGCGATCCAAAACAAGATGATGAGAACGTGTCCTTACCCTCTCGTAGCGTGAAAGAGGATGAGAACGATTTCAGTAAAGAAGAAGAAGATGAAGAGGTGATGATGACTGAGAGCTCGCCGATGAAGTTGTCGGTGAAGGAGAAGAAAAAGCTTGCTTCTTACGCGCACAGCCTTGGAGACAAGCTCAAATGTCAACTCGTAGGCAAGTCAGGGGTCACCGATCCAGTTGTCTTCTCCGTCCTAGAGACGCTAGAGAAGAACCAGCTCTTAAAGGTATCAACTTTATGAGCAATCTCAGTTACAATGTAGCTAGCCACTTGACTGAAGCCTGACTGATTCCAATGGATAGGTGAAAATACACAGGACATGCCCTGGAACGCTAGAGGACATGATTCTTCATTTGGAGGAAGCTTCTGGTTCTGTTGCAGTTGGGACAATTGGGCGGACTGTAATACTTTATCGTCCTAGTTCCACCAAATTGATAGCAAAGGCAAGGTAGTTGAGTAGTAAGAGATTTGTTGTATCATCCTTGTATGCACAGGGGGATCTCAGGACTGTATTGACTGGAACCACAGTTTGCATTTATCTACAACTGAATGAATAATGATGTCTTGTAGTTTTTATAGAAGATGTACGAGTGTTAGAGAAAACCGAGCCTGAATTAATATGTTAGATTTAAGAAGACCAAAAGATGTGTGAGTGGTTTTGGTTATATGGCTTAGCAAAAGTTTGGAATCCCACTCATGAGTGATCAAGCCAAATCATCCATTGCTCAGAAGCTTTTAGTCAATTGAAATCAATGCAAAGAGGAGAGGGGGTTGTAGAAATCTATTGTGGAATTCATATGTGTGATGTAGATTGAAACTAAAGTGTAAGTGAATATTTGAAAAATGATGTTCAAAAAAATAAAAGACTGAGTGAATACCATAGCACAATCCCAGCAAAGGCAAAACATCAGGTCACTGATAAGCTAGTATATTTGAAATTTCTTCCAGCCTTCATTTAACAACAACAACAATTTTAGTTCTTTTGTATCAGGTTTGTTGGTAATCAGGACCGCTCAATAATTTTGTGGGCTCTAAAGAAAAAGACAAACTAAATCTATAAATTTAATATTTATTTAGTATATGTAGTTAATTTTTTAAAAATGTTTTTTTATAAAAAACATTTTGTTCAAAAATATCTATATATATAAAAGAGAACAAAGTTTCTTCTCCTTAAGCCACTTCATCAAGAGGTATTCTACAAATTTGATACATAAACATAATTTTTTAAATTTATTTAATTGTCCTAAAATTTTAATTTTTTAACATTTTAACAAATCAATTAACAAAACATATAATGATCCATAAATATATTTAAATCAATGTTTTATTGTTAGTCCAACTAAATTGTCGACATCAATCTTTTTGTTAATTTATATTAGTTTAGTGAACTACATAATATAAATCTTAAAAACTTAAATTCTTAAAAAAATAGCAACAAGTTCATAAGAACAAAAAATGAGAGAACTCCTTTTATGTTATTGTTTTTTTGGGTTTTATCGAACTCATGTCAACAAATATATATATATATATATATATATATATAAGAATTAGTCTCATCAATTTTTTTATATTTTAGATCACTAAATTTAATCTTATAAAAATAAATGATGGAAAATAGTAACAAAATCAATATGTAATCAAAATCTAGATTTATAAAGAATCATTTACAAAATTAAAAAAAAAATTAAAATACATAGTGTAAATTGAGTTTGTTGAAAAGTTTAATCAATAAATAATAATTTAGTTAAAATAACATAATAAAATGAAAAACATAAAATTTAAATAACAAATAGAAAAAATCATAAAGATAAAACATAAAAAATATTGTTTTCACGTTTCATCAAATCTATAGCAACGAAAAAACATGAATCTTATAGAATTTGTTTTTTTTGTCACCAAATTCAAACTTAGATAAATTAACAAAAATCAAAGGAAATGATAAAGTCACAACAAAGATTAATATATAAAGACGTTAAAAATCAATTTGAAAGTTAATAATAACAAGATCTAACAAATAAAACAATAGTAGTTTAATGAAAATACATAATATAAATTTAGTTTGGTGAAAATTTAGTAAAAATGATAATTTAGTAAGAATATAAATTTAAACATCAAAAATAAATAGAAAAAAATCAGAAGAACACAAAATAGAAAAATCCATTTATAATATATTATTTTTATATTTTATCATACCCAAACCAAAAAAGAAAAATCTTACATATATGTTTTCCTCCTTTGTGGTCACAAACTAAAGTTTAGAGAAATAAAAATAAAAATGATGACAAAGTATAACTAATATATAATACAAAATCAAACATTTTTTAATAAAAAAAGTAACAAGGTCTAACAAATTGCATAATCAAAATAAGATGCATATTACTATCACTAAGACATTCGCGAACACTCATAAATAAAAAAAATGACATTGTAACACTATTTCACTCACTTTGAAAAACACCCTAAAGAAGATGGACACTATTTCACAGATATCACTATTTTTTTGAATAAACGTTTTTAATGTCATGGAATCAACATTGATTCTAGTAAAGCCTGCACAAAACTACTATATTTGTCAACCTACACTTCATTGACGATCTATCCACTAAAATAATTACACAAATACATGATGTCTCGCGAGTGACAAATTGAAAGGTAATTATATTCGAGGCATAGAAGAATATTTTCAAAACAACACTGATATGTGAATACAACATCTCTACAACAACAAAATGTTTGTATGAAAGTAGCGTTTCCTATATGACATAACGATATTATAAAAGAGAGAGTTTGAGATCAGTAAGTATACTTAGACACGTTTGAATGAAACTAAGCAAAACATAAGTGGACCAATGATTGAAATGTATAAATAATGCGCTTCATAAGGTTAGATTAACTAGATTACCATATTAGTTAACAACTTTTTAGAATAAAAAGTAACATTTACATGACGACGTAACAATAACAATAACTTTAGCAACATGGAAAACAATTATAGCACATGATACTAATATAAATAGATGAAAAGTTTTTTTCAGAATTTAAGAAATAGATGTAAAACTATTATGTTTAATTACTTATGGATTTATTTTAAATAAGTGATTCCAAATTTAAATAATATTATTATATGATTGCAACAATAGAAATTCAAATAAATAGTTGCAAAGTCCGGATGGATGATACAATACACAACAAACCGACAAAAAACATATAAAGGTAGACATAACACTGAATGACACAAACGAAATAAAATAGTTACATCGTTTAAACAAAACAAAAATGTCACCAAATATAATAATTCTGACATTATGCAATTTAGTCAATTGTACCGACTTAGACCATCAATATTTTCAGATTTTATATATATAAATATCATGAGATGGTGATTTTAAAAAGTAAATAATCAACTCTTTAAATTTAAAAACAAATATCATTTGAATTTTTTTTTAAAAATCCCGCGCGGTATTTATATAAAATAAGGAAAAATAACATAAAAACCTTCAAAGTGGCATTCATTAACATTTTAAAACTTGAACTTATTTAACTAGCATATTACACCTTCAATTTGATAATCTGCTAACCTATAATAAGGGAATTTGTCAAAAACACTATTTTTCTAGTACCACTTTTCTAGTACCACTTTTCTAGTACCACTTTTCTAATACCACTTTTCATGTTTACCTTAATCACTTTTACTATTTTACCCTTATTTTTAATAGAAAAATCACACTTATAACCCTTGGGTTAATTACTCAAAGACTTAGGGTTTAAGTTGAGGGGTGAGGTAGGATGTAGGGTTTAGGAATGTAAAATTTTAAGATTCTAACTAATTTAAAAAAAATATCTCTTAAAAAATGGTATTTATGAAAATGTCTCTATTTAATGAAGGTAAAAATAAATAGTGGTACCAACAATGTGGTAAATATGAAAATTGGGGAATTTCAACTTTACCACATTATTGGTACCATTTTTCTTTTTTACCTTCACTAAAAAGACATTTTCATAAATACCATTTTTTAAGAACAATTTTTAAAAAAATTAATTAGAATCCTAAATTTTATATTCCTAACCTCTACCCCACCCATCAACTATAAACCCTAAGTCTTATATTAATTAACCCAAAGGTTATAAATGTGTTTTTCTTCTTAAAAATAAGAGTAAAAGTGATTAAGGTAAAAGTGAAAAGTGGTACAAAGAAAGTGATATTTTTGACAATTTCCCATGAAAAATTCTCATGTAATAATAGGAGACGTGTCAGTTTTTTATTTAACTAACAAATTCATTAACGATACATGACAATAAAAACATAAATTAAAATTAAAAATTACAAAAAAATCAAAAAATCAATTTAATAAAAATGAAAATACTTTCTTAAAATTTTGAAAGTTTTTTTTTAAATGCAATTTTTGCAAAATAAAAGATTTAAAAACATAAAAATTCAAAAATATTAATTTAAAAGAAAGACAAAATATTTTCTTAAGAATTTACAAGTGTTTTTTATTTCTATTTTAGATTTTTGAAAATATGAATTCTTTTTTAAAAAAAAAATTATAAAGCTCTAGAATTGTCAAAAATACCACTTTCATTGTACCACTTTTTAAAAATACTTTAATCACTTTTACCCTTGTTTTTTAAGAGGGAAAAACATACTTACAACCTTTGGGTTAATTAATCTATGACTTAGGGTTTAGAGTTAAGAGATAGTGTAGGGTGGGAGAAGGGTTTAGGAATTTAAAATTTAGGATTCTAATTAATTTTTAAAAAATTTACCCCTTAAAAAAGTAGTATTTTTGAAAATGTCTCTTTAATGAAGGTAAAAATAAAAAATGATACAATAAAAGTAGTATTTTTAAAAATTTCCCTTAAAAATAACACTTTTCGTCATCACCACTAATAATAGCTTTTGTAAGTTTTAAAACGTTTAATTTTGATAAGTTAATATTTTTGAACAGTAATAATTTTTGACATACAGATAACAATGGTTTATGACACTATTGTCATTATTGATATGAGCAAAAATGTTACTTTTAATGATGATACGATGAAGAAGGTCCATTTTAATGGTGATAATGTTTGAAATAATTTAATTATGTGATAATATTTTATAGTTTTTATATGATTTTTAAATTAAGTTTTTTTTTGTAAAATTACATTTAAAATCTTTAAAAATTTAACAAAATATATTCATTTTTTTAATTCAATTTTTGATTTTTCTATATATTTTACTTTTTATTTATGTTTATTATTATTATTTATTGTTAATTGCATTTTTCATCAAAAATTAAAAAAAAAATTGACACGTCACCTACTATTATCAAGTCACAATTTTGGTTTGATGAACCAAGCAAACCAAATTGAATGTTTTTTTAATATACAAAAACCAAGTTGAATGTTTTTTTATTATACAAAAACCAAGTTGAATGTTTAATATGGTAGTTAAATAAGTTTAAGGTTAAAAGTGTTACTGAATGCTAATTTTAAGATTTTGTATGTGATTTTCACTATAAAATAATATATTTTAAAACTTTCAGACCTTTAAGAATTGGACATTCGCACACCGTCTATATAAGCCCGAATTGCTGGTAATAGGATCTTTACGAGGAAAAACTGAGACACAAAAATCCAAACATACCAGTACGGTGCCGAAACCCTTTTAGTGTCTGGTCGAGGCCCAACTGATACGAAGTCCACAAATGAAACGCCTCCCACTTTTCGGCACGTAGGACTATGATTTAACGTGGGAATTGACATGGCAGTGATCTATGGACCGTACCTCACACAATATCTGATGAAAATCTCAAAACATAATCTCAGCCTTAAAAACCCACTCACAGACTCATCTGAATCTAATCTCTTGGGTTATTCTATTTATATTATATATGGTTCCTTAAACGCATTCTCTTTATATCGTCCACGTGGTAAGTCCTCGTCAGCCGGCTCACGAGAACCTCAACTTCCCAATCTTTGGTGTTCTATCTGTCCTCTATATATCAGCCACTTACACGCACTATTGTTGTTGTGGTTGTGAGAGCGTTATAAGCTTTTGTGTAGTCGTGAACAAGAAGATAAGCAACGATGGCGTCAAGCTCTGCGACTATGCTCAAAGCCTCTCCCGTGAAATCTGATTGGCTTAAAGGACAGAGTCTCCTACTCCGTCAACCTTCCTCCTTCTCCCCTATCTGGAGCCATGTGGCACCTTCCGCTCTCACCGTCCATGCCGCCTCTTCTTACGCCGACGAGCTCGTCAAAACAGCTGTAATTATCATATCAAAACTAATATTCTCTGAATTTTTAAACATGCATGCGTTCGTTCAAATGATTAACGCTTACTGGTGGCAGAAAACAATCGCGTCTCCGGGACGTGGTATTTTGGCGATGGATGAGTCAAACGCGACTTGTGGGAAGCGTTTAGCTTCAATTGGGCTAGAGAACACGGAGGCTAACCGTCAGGCTTACCGGACACTGCTTGTGTCGGCTCCAGGATTGGGACAGTACATCTCCGGAGCTATCCTGTTCGAGGAAACTCTCTACCAATCCACCGTTGACGGCAAGAAAATGGTCGACGTTCTTGTCGAGCAGAACATCGTCCCTGGCATCAAGGTCGACAAGGTAATAATACAAACTTAGGTTTATGGAATTCAGGTTTAGATTTGTGTGATGATGAAAGAGATTTTATATAAATAGGGTTTGGTGCCACTTGTTGGGTCTAACGACGAGTCATGGTGCCAAGGACTTGACGGTTTAGCCTCTCGTACCGCTGCTTACTACCAACAAGGTGCTCGTTTCGCCAAATGGTACGTTTATATATATTCACTTCCCACTGCAGAATCACATTGTACGTGATGACTTGGTTATAGTTGACACGGTATTTTGATTGGACTCGGTGTTATTACTATTAGGCGTACTGTTGTGAGCATTCCAAATGGACCCTCTGCTTTGGCTGTTAAAGAAGCAGCTTGGGGACTTGCTCGCTATGCCGCTATTTCTCAGGTGCAGTATTATTTCTAAAATCATTTACACAGCTGTTTCTCATCCATATTTATGAGTTTTTTTGTGTTTGCGTACTGCAGGACAGCGGTCTGGTACCGATTGTGGAGCCGGAGATTCTTTTGGACGGAGAGCACGACATTGACAGGACATACGAGGTTGCAGAGAAGGTCTGGTCTGAGGTCTTCTTCTATCTCGCTGAGAACAACGTCATGTTCGAAGGTAAATGAACTTTGCTTTAAAACGCTTAAGCTTGTAGACTTCATTGAAACCACCCTCACTTTGGTGATAGATAACAGAGATGCTTGTAGAAATTTAAGACGTTGTGGATTTAATTTGGTGATAGGTATTCTCCTGAAGCCTAGCATGGTTACTCCTAGCGCTGAGGCCAAAGACAGAGCTACTCCCGAGCAAGTTGCTTCCTACACTCTCAAGCTCCTTCACAACAGAATTCCTCCTGCTGTTCCCGGAATCATGGCAAGTTTTCTCTTTTTTACTGTTTAACTTGAAGAAACTATGCTTCAGATTTAATGTTATTTGATTTATCTATGTATGCAGTTCCTGTCTGGTGGACAGTCCGAGTTGGAGGCGACCTTGAACCTGAACGCAATGAACCAAGCACCGAATCCATGGCACGTGTCCTTCTCCTATGCACGTGCCTTGCAGAACACTTGCTTGAAGACATGGGGAGGCAGAGAAGAGAACGTGAAGGCGGCTCAGGACACTCTCTTGACCCGAGCCAAAGCAAACTCGCTGGCTCAGCTTGGGAAATACACAGGAGAAGGTGAGTCCGAGGATGCCAAGGAGGGTATGTTTGTAAAAGACTACAAATATTAATCTATTTGTATGAATGGTTCCATGGATCAAAACTCAAAACTTGAGCTTGATTCTGGTGTTTGAGTTGTTATTATACTCTTCTTATGTGACTAGTTTTGTTTCTTCATCGTTAATATGAACGTTTTGTACTCTTTGTACCAACTCGTTACTACTAATGATTGGAGGACGTCTGCTCTAATCATTTTATAAGATACATTCAAACCCTCTGGTTTAGCTAGCTACTTTCTGATCCTTTTTTTTGTTTCTCTGTCTTGAGGCCAAAACTAACAACAGCCTATACAAGAAATTGAAAAAAAGGAACAAGTATCTATCTATAACAATAAAGGAGACTTACCTCTCTCCACATGCCGCCACGTCATCAGGAAGGAGGGGGCGTTTTTGAACACGTGTCATTTCACCGAACCATCCTGCGTCCGAATTGATTTATGTCTGGTTTATCTCATGCCGCATATTTGGATTGGGCTATTATTTCAACTTTTGCTTGGGCTTTTGAAAAGATTATGGAAAGCCCACTATAGTATTAGGTTTCTTTTTCTCTTCACATTTACGATTTTAGCAGATGAAATTTGCAGAACTTAAAACGTCTCAACTTTCCATTAATAAGCCCCTAACTCTGCGTTAAAGCATGCTTAGCCCATTCCTCCCAGTGAGAAATATTCAATCGACCTATTCGCATCCCACAGTAGTGTCTACATGTTACCATTGATGAGAATGTAAAAACCTTTGCTTCCCATTAACCCTGTCGACGATTGCATTCATTCTGATTTTCTAATATTTTGGTGTGCTCCTTTCCAATAGCCAACACTTATGCAAGGATCTGTTGGTGCGGTTCGAGAGCTCAGATTCAGACGACGTCTCACTGAAGGCTCTGTCAGCACGATAAGCGGATTCGATGTGTTTTAAATGTCAGTATTGAAGTTATTTTTTTAAAGCTTGAGTTAACGTAGTCCCATAAAATATTTTCTCAGACATAATGAGGGAGATTTGTTCAATTAGGAGCAAAATAACCAACCGTTTACCGGGGACAGAGTGGATGATGCTCACTTTGCGTCTAGAAAGGTACTTTAGGTTGTCTATTTTTTCTAGATGATGTTATTCGTATCATTGTGATCTTTTTGTTTATGTACATTTTATTTCGGAGCAGACGTATAATATCAACTTATAGAACATACCTCCCTCTGTCTTCCTGTTTAGTTACAACACTATTGTCACAACAATAGTTTCCAACATAACACCAATTGTGTGCAGTTATTCTGTCTCATATATATTTTCTCAAGGACAAACTGAACTAAATATGTTGAGAACTTTCCATCTCATGTTGACTTCCTTTATTGTAATACATACTCTAACATGTTCCCATCTGACTTTATAGCATCGTATGTGCAGGGATGCAAATGTTTGTGTTAGTATGTTTGACTCTTTGACTCTTGCATTCCATAGCAAATTCGATAGCTACAACTACATGAGAGAGCCAAGAATTGTTCTTGTCACCAACGTCAATCCTAAGATAGTTGGGGGGTAAGAGAGTATTTGATTTTAACTGTTATTGTATTGGAACATAGATTCGACAGATCCGTGTTGCAAACTGTTTGATTTGGACTGAAGCTCTCTTAAATAACTCCCATTTTATTTTGACAGGCAGATTATATCTAAATGGCACTTCTGCCACATGTATGTACTTGACTCTGAGACAGCTGCATGAAAAGAGGAGTTTGACAGACGAGTTTTCTTACTCTAATTAGAAAAACGCAAATTGGTCAACGTAAGATATATTATTGTAAGAATTCTATTTCGATGACTGCCTTTCCATGCTCATTTCATTACAGATTTTGCCAGGTGGTGGGACAGACCAATCAGAGTCTTCATCAAAGGTGGTTCACTTACAAAAAATTCAAACCCGTTACCATATCTGAGCTTAACCAATTTATTATCGCTCTTGATCCTCAGGTAAAGTATGATATATTCAAATATATGACCCTTTGAGAGAATACTTCAGATCTGTGTTCTTTTCCAAAACTTGACAGAATCACTGATTCCTCTGTACGACTAAAGTAACCGAGATTCTGCAAGATTTATATTAGCTGCTCTGGGTGTTCAAAGAAACTCATCCAAGAGGAATCTTCCTTCACATGTGTCGCATGCAATGAAACTAATGCTTTGGCTGAACTCAGGTGAGTAATTTTTATTTTAGTCTTTCTGCGTATAGTAAGCAAAAAAAAAATCCCTTTCGACAGGTACTGGGTGACACTTTCTGTGTCAGAAGACACTGGCACCGCGGCTGAACTTGGCTTTGATACGGAGGTGGCTAAGATGACCCACGTTCTAGCTTCTGAGGCTGAACAGATTGTGGTACGACCTATAGCCAACCTTTAAATATCAGCGTCAGTTTACTTGTGCGAAGTGATTCATCTATAATGGTTTTGACCGGTTTCCAGGGGCTAGGTGTTAATGCACAAGTTGACACTGACATGCCTCGATCACTCGCTGATATTGTTGGGAGTACCTATACCTTTCAACTCAGATTGAAAGATTTCAACTTTACTGCAAATCACCAAACCTTTACCATTTTTAGCATATTTCATGCACGAGAGCTTGCATCTATGCCAATGTTTGCTGTGAGTGTTGGTCACTTCTCCTAATGTAGTTAGCTGTTTATAAAAATAAATGTTCAATCTTAGTTATGTTCATAACAGGAAGGTGTACAGGTCCCTGAAGCAGTACTTCCTGGAGCTCTGGCACCAGGATCAGATGTCAGAGATGCCAACACTTGCAATGTTGCAGAGCAAGCCACTACACCTGATGGTTCACTTCCCGGACGTTTACCACCAGCGAAAGAGCAGTTGATCTGGAAGAGAATGCCCCCAAGAAAGCCCGTGTGGAATGAGTCCCCTGTTAGAACCTAAACAACCACGTCTTTTCCTTATCAATTAATCTTTTAGCATCTTTCAACTTCACTTAAATCTATTTCTTTTTAAAAAAGAAAAACTCAGTGTCATGGTTGTTGTTATTTCTTATATCAATGCAAATCTTTTTAACAATAGGCAACCACACGTCTTTTTTTTTGTTCAATAAGCATCCACATGTCTTGTCTTGGATTTATAAGTTCCGTGGTCATGCAGTCTTCATTAGTAGTCCTTTCCCAAGCTCCCTGGAGAGCTCTAGCTTAGGCTTCATTATCTGAGTAAGAAACTTCTTCGGTGTCTTCTTGATCGTCTTCATGGGCATCAAATCTAGCATACATATTTCAGTGAGAGGTTTTCTACTATCAAGTTTCAGTTTAAGCTTCCACCATAATAGGCATGTACTTCTCATTCATCCATACATACAAACACAAAACAATATACAGGAAAAAAATTATTGCATCGCTTGCATTAGTAACAATCTTAAGAGATAGCCTCAGCAAGAGTCAGAGATGCCTTTACTTGACGTACAAGTCTGAGGTCTCCTAACCGAATAGCATAAACCAGAGGTGTTCTATCATACATGTACTCATAAAATCCCTTCATATGTCATACCTCTAAATTCTTTATCAACAATATCAAATATGCACCAGAAAGTAATATTTTGAAAATTCATATATCTACAAGCAATTCTAATGTGTCCCATATCCCCAGCTAAGAACTCTATATTTTAACGCTCCTACCATCCCAGTTCATTACGTAACTATGTATATAAAAATACAGTCTATATATATCACCCAAAAGTCTACAGAAAAAATTAAAACTTAAATGATTAAACAAATATAAGTTAAATTTGCAGAAGCCTCATTATATGATTCGATTGGTTTAAAAACTAAACACCCTAAGAAAATTTTAAAATAAATAATACAAATATCGTTGCTTAATTAAAACATAAGGTTCCTGAACAAATTTTAAATAATAGTTATATTATTAATAAAATGCAACGTCAATATAAAGAACATATCTTATGATGTGCTCTTACAAATCCACAATAATATAAATTATTATAGATAATCTTCATAAAAATAAACAATCTAACGTAAACAAACAGTCAATTCATCACGAACCATTGATTCAAAAACCCAAACGCTTCTCAATAAATGGTCCTTTAAACAAAATGTTACAAGAAGTCAAGAAAATAGACAACTTAAACTTACCATCCATAAAACATAGCTATATCACCTTACGCTACTTTCAACTTTGAACTCACACAAATAACCAAAGAATGACTAATGAATCACTTCTCTCTTATGAGTTCTCACACCAAACAAAACATTCAGGAGCAAATCCCATGCGCACACTACAAGTTTACATCCACAAGCCCAACATACAACAATATCATTGATTTTCAGCTACCATCCATCACCAACATCAAAGTAATTTTGATAACTCAACAACTGAGGGCATGAGATTCATGTTAACATACCATGAAATAGAATTTCTAAATGTTGTTCCTTCAATATACTGTTCACATGGTACTTAACCGTATAATTATATCTTCTAGATAAAACATTAACTTTACTTTATGTTTAAATTCCAACTAAATTAACTTTGTTACCACTTTCAGCTTTTTATTCTACTTTTACTGAATCAGTTAGTCATAACCCCTAATGATATTCCACTTTGAACTAAGCAACTTCAAAATAAAATAATACACTACGATCGTTAATCACTATCAAATGGATCAAAAATATCATTCTCTTTCAACATATTTTCATTTTTATCTTTTAGAACATATATATTTTACTAAGACGATAAAATAAATTGTAAATTCATTTCAAAAAAACCATACAAACCAAACATACGAACCCGGCGCGTAGCGCCGGAATACCACTAGTTAACTATATGATGCGTAAAAATTGTAGTTTTGCATTCAAGAAAATACGTTGCTAGAAACATCAGAACATGATTAACCGGGTAATCCTTATAGGTTTCTTAAAAAAAAATTCTTTCACTGATAAAAAAAATTAAAAAAATACCAATCGCGGATCGTCACATGTTGGTGGGATCTGCGAACAATGTAAAAAACCCTTAATAATTGATTCTTATTTGATGCTTTTAGAAAGTGGTTTTTAGATTTTTGGTGGACTCCACTCCCTTAAGAACCCCCCTCTCCCTCACCATCGATAATTATGATCTCATATGTGGGATATCTTAGAGTAATGGAGATTACAGTCCAAAGTTATGAATCTTGTTGGGGTCAAAATATCCTCTATCGAGATAAATGGCCAACCATGAATGTGCAATGAAATAAATCTTTAAGAAAATTGAGCCAGAAATATTGAGATATTAGTCTACGTATGATGTGCCAAACTGACAATTCATCAAAACAAAGTTATATGAAAAACCTTAGTAAAACTAAAAGAAGTCTGATAAAGTGTGGTCGAGTGGTAAGAGAAAGGGTTGGGACGCTAATACGTTTCAGGTTCGATTCATTTGTTGCACGAAACTAAGTCATACTGCTTCCGGACACCTACACGAAAATGAATCCATGCTTTTGGGCCTATTTGCATACCAGAAAGAGGATCACTCGGTAGGCTGCATTTCCCATTGACAATTAGTTTAGCCCTTCTATAGGTTCGAGGTACCTCCAGATTGATAAAAAAAACTAAAAGAAATAAACATATATGATTTTTTTTTTCAAATAACTAAACAAAATCATCAAGACAATCCAACGACTACTAATAATCATCATAAGGCTGAGCAACTTTCGTATGTACATCTCTTTGGCCATAAGCATGAGCAAGCAAACTTACTCGGCCTTAAATGTCTCATCAGTCTTAAGCATGCTTAACAGCCAATCTCCTCTCCCTTAAGGACGAGCAAACTCTCTCAGACAACCTTCCTTGCCTATAAGGACTAGTAAACTCATCTCCTCGACCTTAAGTCTCTTTGGTTTTATCTTCAACAACCAAGTTATGGATTAGAACAACTAATCGTAACCCCAAGTCGAATTTTCGACAAGAAAAACTAATATATCGATCATTTCTGGAACCAAGCACGTCTCTCAAACATAAACCGGACAAAACTTGATTTGTATGAAAACCCCAAGTTAAACCAAAAGGATGAGACCAATTGACCAAATTGTTGATGGATGGGGGATTAAAGTTGGCTCAATGCATAATGATACCAAATCCAAGTTGGATTCTTGATACATTTTTGGAAACCAAGAAAATAAAGACAAAAAATACAAGTCGAGAAGATAATGATAAAAAAGGAAGAAGCGAATAAAAGGTAAAGTTGAAAAAGGAAAGGACGAGAAAACAAAAGAAGGTAGAACTAAATCCCTATGAATGTTGGGAAGAAAGCAGACTTACGAAGCCATATGTCTATGTTTTTACCACTTTCTAATAGTATTTTCTAAAGTGTTTTTGAGTCTTTATCTAGTCCTAATCATATTCGAGTCATTTAGGTTGGAAGAACAATTTGGATGGAGATTAGGCCGCTTTGGAGGAAATGAGTAATTTTCGGTGCAAACATGCATGTTAAGATGCATAAACGTTAGAAGTTTGGAGATGGATGAGAAGTTTCCACTGGCTGAAATCTGGACAAAAGGTGAAGAATGAGTTACCTTTCAAATGCCATTGGTTTGAGGCCAATCCATCGGTGCGATCAACAGTGATGCATGTTTTACTGACCACTGTTCTGTCTGACGCGGAAGAGGCAAGAAAAAATGGAATTTCCCCCTAATGGAAAAAGGAAAAAATATGTAGTTTACCTAATTTTGGCCTAATCTACTCATAATTTGAAGCAATGACATATAGACCTTTATCACATTCTTTTCACCTTTTTTAGACAGAGATTATTTTATACAGACGTTTGGGAGAGATTTATCACTTTTAACTTTGAGAGATAAGAATCTCTACATCCTTTGGAGATGCTTTCTGAACCCTCTATGTTTATTATTATCAATTCAGACATGATTTCTACATTCTCTATTGATGTGATTTTTTTTGTCATGTTTGAGTAGTCTTCTTCTTAGGTTTAACGATTTCAAAGGATTCGTAAATCACTGAACTAAACATAGATAAAAATTTATCTTCAATTGTCTTTGCCTATTGTTAAACTTAGTGTTGAGAACAAATTAATAACTTAGTCTATGTTTATTTACTGTTTTCGGAGACAAACCAAACTGATTTTATCTTAGATTTATTTCAATTTGAAAGAACTGTAGTGTAATTGTGGTCTTTGTGGATTCCATCATAAAGTGCTTCATCGACATATCATTCGATTGTGGTAGTATGTACATTAGGTTAATTGGTGTGCGTATACACGTAATAACAACCATTGAGACATAAAACCTACCTTACTGCAACTTAGCTTTATAGAACTTAAAACTCTGGAGGATTTAGTCTAGTGAATTTTTTTTTGTAAAGCTTAGGCGATTCTCAAATTTACTTTGTTTTCTTCACTTTTTAGAATATTTTTACAGAATAGTTTGTTCTCTTGTACTCAATATTAAATAAAATATGAATGGTTTGATCCTTTCTAAGCGATACATATGCAGCTTTTCAGAAGATTCAACTTTGGTCGATAAAAAAAGTCTACATCTTTTTCAATATGTTATGCTTTGTATGATTAAACCCAGAAACTTTGGTTCCTTAAAAATTTATGCAAACAAGTTTGATTGTTCGGGTTTAGTCTCCCACATATCTCCAACAACTCATCCTTATAACTAATAAAAAATGTCAAGCCAAGAAGGCATGAATTCTTTCACACTATGTTATTTAATCAATCAATTCACATCTAATCGAACAGTTCTCAGATAGTGTTTCACCACAAATAGTGCTATATGCATAAAAGATTTAAGACCTACAATACAAGATGAACTTGCTAGAATATAGTGTTGTCATACATGCAATTTGTATTTTATTTTTTTGAATGACTATAACCTTGAGTGTTTAAAAACTTAACCATATTAAAACTGATTTTTAGATCCCCTTAACATAAACCAAACATGTTGTTCAATAGCCACCTGTTAAATAATCCAAGATTTTTTTAAGCATCATGTCAACTTTTTGTTGGTTTGTATATTGCATGCTCAATCAAATAATAAAAATCTAATATTATTTTCAAAGAAATACATTTTTTTGCGTTAAGGTCTTCATTACTAGATTAGACGATTACAATAGTAGTAGCAACATCATACATGACAAGTGTGCAAACCAAAAGGTTAACTCCCTAACATATAATTCAAACCATTACAAGAATATAGCAACAAACTTATCAAAGTTTGATAAAACATTATGCAAGAAAATCAAAGTTGCCACTTGTGATTCAATCTATAAAACACTTACACTGCACTCAATATATACAAGTAACGAATGATTAGTCACAGTAATATGTGACGTTACAGCATCATCCCAAACCTTGGCTCTCATCCGAATGAGAATCGTTGCATTTAACAACCTGAAATTGGACTTTTACAAAAGATAACAAACGTTAAGGAAATTGGTAATTTTCCCGGTTTTGGATCCCATGAGATGGTAACCTCTTACAAAGAGAGACTTTTGGTAGAAAGATTCTCTCCTTTGAAAAGGAGGAGGTGGAAAAAGATCTCTCTCAGCCATGTCGAGAGGAAATTTGACTAATTTAGCGATGGAAATGATATTGAGCATTGCCTTGAAAAAGAGCTAATTGATATTAATCGATTCATGAACACAAAAAGACAAGGCAAATGAAAGAAACGCTTCAAACGACTTGTGAGTTCTTCCGAAAATGTTTCCCTAGGCGCAAAAGATAGTATGTCAATGGTGGCATAAGCAGATTATGCGAATAAACGAATAGATTCAGCAACGCGTGGAGAGATTGATCATCTTGATCATTATGTGTAGAGCCTCAAAAGTACATATGTTGCCTTCATGCTATAGTAAAGTTGAGAAGTTCTTCCCGTAGAGATAACAGTCATCAAACATGAAGTCGGTGATGATGGTAAATGTTGTTGAAATATTTGATTTGTCCAAAGGAATACCGTAAGGAAAGAAGCCAACATTATCACCCGATGGCTCTACGGGAGCATAGAGGTCTTAGTGTGGAACTAAAAAGCTCCGCAAAGGAGATGCAGCCTCATAACCCACCAATAAACATTGAGGAAAGGTTCTTGAGAAGATTTCTTCGGGGCTTTCACTCGGGAATCGATTGTCAAACATGGCATGAGAGGAAACTGAAGTCGTTGAACATAGGAGAACTAGAAAAAGGAAAAGTGTTGCATCGAGCATCGGTTTCATCCGGATTTGCTTTCACCTTTTTCGGAAGCACAAATGAGATCTTCAGTCACCACGAATCAACATATTTAGAAACAAAAAAACAAATACGAGATGTTTGAGAGGAGCAGGGAGACAAAGAGGCAGTAGAGACGAGACGGGAAATCCCGGGCCAGCGAGATCTAGATTCACCGGCACCTGAGAAGACTGAAACATGATCTACCTCAATTATTGTGTCTCAGAGCAGTTAGGGCGAACTCGTCTCTCATGTAGAATTTTCAAATCTCCAAAAAAATACATGAATAAAGTTTAATTTTAAACAAAGAAAACGCAACTTATTCATAGTTAAAAGAAATAGATCATCATCTAAACTTCAAGGATACGCACCTACAATGGTTTGCATGTGGGAATAATATCAAGTTACACAGCTGGAATTATGGTTAAATTTTGATTTGTTTTATCGAATTTATAAATTTGGGATTCAAAGGATAAATATAAATAGACTTATGTTAACTAACTAACCACATGGGGGCATTAATTACAGTTTATTAAGGTTTATGGTCTGAGATAAAATTAGGAGGTTATGAGCTTATTATGGTTTATGGCTTTTGACTTTTATCTTTTTAAATATTTTATCAGCTGCAAAAAAAAAAGTTGATGGACCGACAGAAGTAGAAAAGTGAAGCGTGATTTTGGGGATGTTACTTATATCACGTTTGTTCGGTAAAATGGGATGTCAGTGATACGGTTGAGTTATAGACTTCACGAGCATTGTCGAGACCTTTACCAAAAGAACAAAAAGAATCACCATAATAATAATAAGAAGGGAAAACCTCTGTCTAGAGAAGAAAGTCTCACTTTCTATCAAAACGAACCCTAGGGTTGAGGACCATTCAACGGCTATAAAGCAGCGGGTCCTCGTGCCAGGTGTCAAAAAGAATAGTATACTAGTAAACTAGGTTGAGACTCGCGCCTTGCGCGGAATGAGTTATGCGTAAAAATAATATAGTTAAAGTACTAAATCGTAGTTTGTAAGGTGTGTTTACCATAACATGAATAATATAATGTGAAGTAAATAGAAATAAACATTTGAAAAGTATATAGTAAATAGAATTACAAAATGAATGCATTGAATTATTTACGTAGTACTAAACGTTTATGAATAACAATGATTTTATTGACTGGCCCTTTTAAATAAGTATTTTAGTGGACGATATTTGATAGATCTTTTTTCATACACTTATTGGACCTTATTTTAGTGGACCTTACGTCTAAGGAATAACAAAGATTTGTTGCACCTTAATTCATAGACTTGTCTGAACCCAGAAAAAAACTTTTGCCCTTCTCGAAACATCAAAAATCTTGCGTGAAAGGGGATCATGATTATTACAGACATATCCAGCTTGTTCAATTTCATCCAAATCAGTTGTGATTCTGTAATAATCGTCTGTTATATACAGTTTCCTAATCTTCAGTTTCGTTTCTTTTGTCTATTTCGATGATTTCGGTCTCGTGAAATCTTCTATTTCTGAATATCTTCAAAGAACTTAGCAATTTCTGATAGTTAAAAAAATGAAAGAACAATAGCTTCTATGCATAGTATACATAAATAATCTTCACATCGATGAGAATCAATGGTGTCACCACCAAAGTACTTTTCCACGTACAAATGACTTTCACCTTAATCTTCTACATTGATTTGAATGACTTTAAATTGACTATAGAATTGGTCCCGGCCATAGGTAATTTTCATAAGAGAGATTTCAAAAATCGATGAAATTTGGTATGTAAACAACTCCTTTGTGCTTACTAATATATATAGTAGACTTAGGTAGGGTATTTCTACACAAGTAATATATATGTTTGAAACTGTTATTTCCATAAATTTCGTAATAAGAAGGGAAATCCTCTGTCTAGAGAAGAAAGTCTCACTTTCTATCAAAACGAACCCTAGGGTTGAGGACCATTCAACGGCTATAAAGCAGCGGGTCCTCGTGTCAGGTGTCAAAAAGAATAGTCCCCTTATTATTAATAGAGAAGCAAATTTAAAAAGTAACCTTTGTTTTGTAATATATTTACAGCTCTGCCATTTGCTGAGGTGTCAACATGACAGCTCTCTTCAGCTACTATTTGAATTTACCCTTGATTATCTAGACTAATTACAAACAATGCCATTGGTAACACTAATATAAAATGTAAAGTTGGTTACAATTAAATAATGCATTCGTATGATTCCATCATATTATGAGTGGTCTCTTTCCACTTGATTATACACCCGTCTTCAATTATATATCCTGCACAACAAAATGAATATCAGTTGTCGTACCCGTATACACTGCTTACCTGAAACTTATAGCATATTAACATTGGTAAGTATCAACTTTAAAAACTTTTCTAAAACATAAACGTTAATGGTTTGAACCTACTTTCTCCATGATAGACAAACAAAATTTACTGTATTTTATTGTATCAATTGTATTTTCAAACCGCCGAGATTATATGCATTATATAATTATTATACACGTTCTTTTTTGGTCAACATACAGATTCTATTTAGTATATTTTAGTGTAAAGAAATTGTATATTTGAGAAGTGATATTTAAACTTGATATGAATCATATGGTTATACTTTTCAAGTTCTCACGTTATAGTAAATATTGAACAACCATACCAAATCAGAGCATATTAGAAATCAAAATTGTGTGTTTTTATTTTACCAAACCAATTATCAATTTGTTTAGTAAGACACTGTTATTAGTTTTAAAATAAGTAAATAAAATATCTACAAGTACGTTTCCTTTAATTATTTGGCATATAGGTTTTCTTTAATTATTTGGCATATAGGAAAGCTTCTATATTTTGCGGTGTATTAAAGACAATTACATATTACGACTTCTTTCCAAGTGGCTAATAAATGTATTTCGATCAGAAATAACTTTATAATACATAACAGTCAACAAGGCTACATTTTAGGAAATCAAATTTTAGTGTTTAAGTAAACTATTTAATTTGGCATAAAGGAAATCTTCTATATTTTGCGGTGTATTAAAGAACAAATATATATTATGACCTCTTTCCAAGCAATATGGCTAATAAATGTATTTCGATCAGAAATAACTTTATAAGATATAACAGTCAACAAGGCTACATTTTAGGAAATCAAATTTTGTGTTTAAGTAAACTTTTTAATTTGTGTTATATAGCATTGATTGGTAAGTTGAACAATGTTACAGAAAATTTCAATTTCGTGTCACATTAATTATTTTATCTATATTCCGTCATTGAACTCTTATATCCCTACTATATATACCAACTTAATCTTAACAAAATACCATCTCTTCACAACCTAAGTAAAAGAAATCCACATCAACCTATCAAAACATGGCCGCTATCAACAATCTCCGATTTGAGACCTTACAAATCCATATGGAAGATCAATGTGAAATTTATAAACCTTAAGCAACAATTTGCTATTTATGTATACAGTTGGCATAGGTAATATATCTTATTTTATTTCTATAATCAGGTGGCTTCAAATAAATGACAAACTATGAAAGATGTTCGTAGATTTTGCTAGACCCTAAAGTTGAAGAGAAAAAAGCTTTCAAAAAGAAGTAACTCTAAATGATATTTGCTTCCAACGTTTGTGTTATAATGATAGATTACACACACTAGACTTATACTAATACATATTTGTGTTTTTCAGGATCCCACTCACTACTTTTTGATGACACAAATCAAGTGGATTGGGAACTATACTTTCGTTTTCAAATTAATAAGCACTTGGTGTTTATTTTTAATGTTTTTCAAGCTTTAATTATGTAATAATTCCCAGCTGTGGAAGTTCTGATTAAGGTTTGTTAATTTAACGTAAACAACTAAACTACCCTGCTGATATAAGCGACCAAAACTAACGACATGGTCATCTCAAGTTAATGGATTAAGATACGTTCTTTTAATCAATCAGCCGAAATCTAGAGTGATAAGTCAAGTTTTTAACTAATTTACATAACTATTCAACAAGGAAGAGACTAACCTGACTTTTATTGTCATATATGTAGGTGAAGAGATGGTTACCACATATGTAAGGACATCTCTTCCTTTTGCTATCTACTGATTTATGTCTGAAGAAATACAAAGGGATATGTTTACAGATTTGACGAAGGAGAGACAAAGAAATTTGATGTTCAGAGATGGAGTTGATCGAAAGAAAATCAAACCGAATGAATTTGAGGTGAGTGATGAAAGGAGAACCGATTGAATTTTGGTGGTTGAAAACCTAATCCTCTTTCATCGCTATTTTTGATTCTTCGAGTAAGAATTTTTTTTTTGTGCAACAGGGTAAGATAAAAAAAATAGAAATATGCATTCAAATTGTTTTCTCCGTAGTCCATCACAGTTGTAAAGCTTGGTCCAATACTCATTAGATTTGGTTTTATTTTGGTCCATCATTAAACATGAGAGTTTTCTTGATCCAACAAAAGTGGCTCATAAATTCTGTAACCAATTTGTTTCTCTTGGCTTACTAACTCCTGTCAAACAAACAAAAAGTGCTTTTCTTATCACAAAAACTAAATTAACCTTTCTAATTTACCATCAAGGCGCGGGTAATATTTTTAATTATAAGCCAAAATAATTAAACTTTCCCTTTTAGTAACTGAAAAATCTGTAATGCAATACTAAAATTTCAAAAACAAAATTATAATTATGTAACATAATTTTTCTTTTAATATTTCACCCCGTGCAAGGCACGGGTCACTACCTA